>CM034152.1:386941526-387325913 GCA_019776745.2 Taxus chinensis | reverse complement strand
CAATTAATAGCAACCCTTCGAAATTGAATGGGCGAGAAGTCTCCAAAACGAACTAGTTTGAAAAAGGGGACATTACAACTATTTAAGAAAGGATTTTCTCATTGCAAAGACATCTAGATTCTGATAAAGAGGATTGGTTTTCACGCATAGATATATCTAGGAAGTTAATACATAAACATGAATTTGACAATACATTGTTAATCCCATTGATCTTGGTGATAAATTTAAAGCATCTATTTGGAGAGACTTAATCTAACCGTACAATATACTTATTACAAGGTATGATGCTTATGCTATGTATATTGGGTCAGGCCTTATTGAAATATTGTTCCAAGATATAAATCCCAAATAAAAGACGAACTAATCACAATTCAAATAGTTGCTTAGACTTTTTTCATATGGGGTGCCCCTAGGTCTTTCAAGGGTTGGAGAACATGAACTTTTTGTTTAGCGGGGATACATTATGTATATCTTTCGGGACTACAATATTTCAAGACATTTTTGGTCAGAGATATTTCAGGTTATCTTGCTTCACCCTCTCCACAGTAGAGCTGCCATTTTTCAAGATCCCTGTACGTATTAAAAAGTTGAATGGTACTTTGGATTTTCTTAGGCTTTCGGCTTTGGCTTGTATATGGTAAGAAAGATGCAATGTAATTTTTGAATATTCAGAAAGGCTTTAGAAAGCTGAAATTTAATGTCCTTGTGGATAACATAGCTATTCAGGCATGTGCTAAGCTTCACATACTTACTATGTATATTGTATATGTTTAGAAAGGGGACAATAGGATATTATAGCTTTCTTTGCTTGGGCACTAAGCTCAGAATTGTCTGTGATGAAAGTTTTACAATTTTGGAATACATCTACAGAAAAACAAAAGAACAAGTCTTTGTGTTAGTTCTAGTTGGGATGGGTAGGGAAATTGCAAGGATAATTGTTGGCAGCTCTGTACAACCATCAGAAGATATTGTATATTGAATGCAATTGCGAGAGTTGATTTTTACGAGACTAGGTGGGACCTTGTCCCAGTCATTGTTTAAAGAATAACCCGTGTATAGGATTGCATATCAATAATAGGAAACATATTTTAAATTCCAACTTTAACTTGTTTGTACATCTGGCTTTGATGCATCTTAAGTTCTTTTCCTCCCTTCTGTTGTCTACATGTTAGTTTGCATTGTGGGACTCAAAATAAATTAAAAACCTTATTAATCTGATAATGTGGGCCTTGTAAGGACCTTCGGCAATTTTTTGAATATGTTTCCTTATCATAGATCTAATATTAAGTTAACTTGACCGGGCTTGCTCAATAGTCACTCAATTGCTGATATGTTGCAAATGAGCCTAACTTACTGGTTCGTTTTTCAAAAACATCCTAATGATACATGAGCATAAAGTGCTATCTCAACATTCACATTTTATCACGTAAAGAAGGAAATCAAACACTCCTATGAAATGCTTTTAAAATTACAAATATGATTCTTGAAAACAAATGTTAAATAGGAACCCTTAGCATTCTGAATCATCTGTTTATCATGTTCTAAATTTTCGAAAAGGTGAGGCAAAAATGGTTCAGCTTCATGCAAATACAGACCTTCAAAATGACATCGTACGAGGAGACTATAATTGTTTTGAATACTGATGATCTTTGGCAAGCCTTCCAATTTTGCAGCATTAACAAATCCCACGACTCCATAAGATGTTTCATTAGAGACGCCTATATATCGCACCTGGAAGGAATCATGCACAAGGTGCCAATTAAGCTCTAGGTGCCACAAGTGATTTTTCATTGGATGGTAGAAAGTCTAAGGAACACTCCAAAACTAATGATTTCAGATCATGGTATTGTGTTTTATCATTTCAGAAAGATATTCACTATTAAATGCATGTTGATATGATTTATCCGCATATGATTTTTAATGCATCCTTAGAAAACCATTATAGGGTAAATAAAGTAAGCTAGAATGATGTCAAATGGGAAAATATAGAACACTAGTGAAGACCCAGGACAACTTATAATGCCATTCCTAATAGATATTATTCTCGCCAATGAAGGGTAATGATTAGATCAATGAAACGAGACTTGGTGAATCTGTAGGCGAGTCTGTTGAGTCTTGTGTGTCGACTCACCAAGGCCTGTCATTTTTGTGCTTTTTAAAAAAAACTAAAAAAAAAGTTTAAAAAACACACCAACTTAAACCTAAAAGTTTCCCTAACACGCTAAAACACTCATTCAGATTCTATTTTCATAAGCCCATTTCAAATTTTTACTTTCATCACACACATGAACTAATGTCTGATTCTGATTTTCTAGTTTCCCCTTGAAAAGAGCTAATTGTTTGCATGCGAGTGGATAAGAAGTGATCAAGGATGATTGTGTGTATTGGTGGAGCTGATAGGAGCGATTTTCTTTCTTTATCATTTTTCAAACATCTACAAGAGGTAAATAAATCAAAACTTCAATACTTCTTTACTTTTTTTGCCTATTCTTCTTTTTCATTCAATCATGTTCATTTTTCTATTTAACTACTTGTAAAAAATGTAAATTTAAAATGTATGATAGAAAAAAGTTTACAGCTCTAGGTTTCAAAACTTTTTCATGATTGTTTTTCCTATTTTTCATGTATTAGGGACCATGGTTACTCCTATATTTTCCTTTTTTTTTCTCTTGTTTTATATTTGAGATTTGCAACATAAAACTTAACCCTATGCTCCCTATCACTGTTTTTTTTGTCTACATTGTAAGTTTTTCAGTTTTACCATGTCAATCCGAGTAGGAAGAAAGGGCGTGTGTTCTACAAATATAGTGGCATTGAGTTCCAAGAAAGCGGCATTAATCGCCTCAAACATCACCTTGCCCTCATATACCTAGACATGACATTTCAGTGTGTCCCACTATTAAACCTAAGGTTTAAGGGAAGTTACAACTCAGTTGAAGACCTATCAGGAAAAGGAGGAGCAAATGATGAGGCAAAACCAACAAATAGTTGTGATTTCCATTTCGCCTCCTCCAATGCCTAGATTGAGTTCTAGTAGAGCACTGGGCTTAGATTTCATAATTTAGGCAGTTGGTTTGTGCCACACAGTACTCCTACTTCTCAACCATTATTGGAAAGCATGGTTGGAACAAGGAAAAACACATGGCCACAAGGAGAACAGTGGGCGAGTTTTGGTACTCATAAGATGTTCTTTTTCATGTGGCCAGGTAATATCATGATATTATATGAGTTTATATTGTTATTTAAATTTTTAAATCAGTTTTTATAATTCTAAAATATGTTATTTCTGGAATTTTAACATTTAAATTCTTTTATTTATTGGCACCTTAGGACACCATTTTGGCAAGCATTACTAGATACTATTTCCCTTGTTGGTTGGGGGTTCAAAGCCCCTTTTGTTGATGATTTAAGGGCCCAATTTTGTCAAACAAGGTGGCTGATGTCAAATTAATCATTGATGACCAGCATGTGATTTGGAGAAAATGAGGTTGCACTATCATGTCCAATGGATGCATTGGTAGGGAAAATAGAACATTGCTAAAATTTTGGGTTTCTTCTTTAAGTGGGACTATCTTTTTGAACTCGATTGATGTCTTGGAGAGGATGAAAAATATTGAGTACTTATGTTGCATTTTCGAATAAGTTGTGCAGGTGGGGAAGAAAACATGGTGCAACATGTCATCGACAATGCAACAGATTATGTTGCTGCAGGTAGACTAATAATAGAGAGGCGCGCCTTGGCCTTTTGGACTCCTTGCTTGGCCCATTGCATTAATTTTATGCGGAAGGGTAGTCATAAATGGAGTGGATCACAATGGATCACACCAATTGTGGAGCATAGTCAAAATATTTGCAAGTACATCCACATCTGTGCTTGGTTCCTCTCTTTAACGAGAGACTTCACGAAGAACAAGGAGCTGATCCGACCTAGTGCGACCAATTTTGCAATCTCCTTAATCACCTTGCAATCTTTGCTACAATCAAAAGCTTCATTGAAGTGAATGTTTTTAACCGAGAAATTGAGTGAGTCGTCATACACAAACTATTGTCGGGATTGATTTTGTAGACTAGGTGTTTGATGAGCCCCACTTTTCGACACCGGCAAGGGAGATTGTAGATGTAAGTTCTTGAAATTTTATTTTCTTGTTTTAAAATGTAATTTACTATAATTATTTTTTTCATTTAAGAGTCAATACTTAAAGTTTAAAGCTAAACATAGAGTTGATTTTTTTATATTTTTTATAGGTCACAAAGCCATTGGTTTCTCTCCTTTGTGTGGTAGAAAATCCCACAATAGGCTATATATAAGGGCATGGACCGAGCAAAAGAGGCCATAAAATTGTTAATCGCACAATGGAGGACAAGTATAAGCTCATTTGGGATGTCATTGGCCAATAGTGGATAAAATAACTCCATTGACCACTTCATGCTTGTGCTTACTTTCTGAACACAACCTTCCAGTTCCTTGAAAGCTTTAAGGCTTATGAAGAGGTTATGAGCTTGCTCTGCACAATCATAGAGGCCATGGAGACATCCAAATATAAGGATGAAGATTATGACCGAGATTGAGAGCCACAAACAAACAGTAGATCTCTTTCTCAAGTTATTTATAAGGCCACTAAGATGGGGAGTAGGCTAGGTAAACTATCAATTTACTCTTTTCCATTTTTTGTTATTGAATATTTTTGCTTTTTGTATTTTTGAAGTTGAAGTCTAAAGCATCATAATATTTATCGTTGAAGTTGCATGTCGGGAAAGTTTTGCATCTAAGGTGTTGAATCTTAAAAGGATTGTTAAATGAGTGCTAAGCCAACCATGCATTGCTTCAAGGTATGAGTGGATTTGGAAGTTTTTTGACAAATACAATCCAAAAAGTGCAATAGGTTGTCAATAATGGTGAAATGACCTTGTTCAAACCTAATGTGGGCTCGGATGTAAATAAATCTTGTATATATGTGAGGCATCTTTCAAAAAACAAAAGTGCATGTCAACCTATACCTCTGCCACAGGTAGATTTAGGGGCTAAGGGAGATTTACTCTCCATTAAGTTGGAGAAGTATGATCCACAATTAGAGTGGATCATCGAGGATGATGATCCTATGTTTACAGAGGACCATGTATGGGTTACGCAGACTGATCTTGAGTTGGAGCTTATAGCATTGGGAGTGGCAGAGAAGCGAGTGTGCACATCTAGGGACACAAACATTGTGGAGGATGATCGTGTTGATACCTCAATGGTGGTTAGAATGGTAGGAACTACTTCCTTGATGTATAAAAAATGTCGCAAGCTCCAACATGGCACATCTCGTGTTGGGTCGAGCAAGATGGCTCTTCTCACCTTTGTTATAACTTGTACATTGTGTTTTTTGTTGATGCTATCACCATGGATTATTAAATCCATATTTTGTGTAGAAGGAAACAATTCTATGAATATAAAAGAAAATCTTATTTAATATTAGCTCTCAAGTTTCAAGTTTAATTGTTCAACTTCAAACATTCAATATTGCATTATTTACCTACTTTTCTGTGTATACGCAAGTATATTAGTTGTAATCGATTAGTTTAGAGTGTATTTAAAGTTACTTTGATATATAATACATTTTAATAGTTTTTTCCCATAGAATTTCAATTCTCTAGTTTTTAATGGTTTTTCAAACTTGCCAAGTCTTGGCCAAGTGTAGACACTCAAATTTGGCAATTTATCATTTTGTCATTGTTGATTATGACTCTACTTCTTGGCTAAGACAAGCACCCATATCTTATCCCCACTCAATACATCTTGCTATCTCTCTCCCAATTTGCTTATTCTTACACACCGATGTGTCATCCTATTCTGAATTTGAATCCATAAAATCAATGTGTAACCTCTGCCCATCATGGTATGACTTCTAGATTTCATCCACCGTCTCCCTGTCCAAAACCATACATTAGGGTGAGGATGTGGATTCTGATCCTAGCCGACATGTACGGTCTTGGACCGACACATCTTACAGCTCTATTTTCAAATGCATTATCTTTGTTGGGTCTTTTCATCTTCACAGGTCGATCTTTACATGACAAATTACCTTCAAATCCCTATATAAAAAAGTTAACATCACCTCATTTACTCACTCAGAAAGAACGTAGAAATCGCTTGGGACACTCATTGAAAATACACTCCAAAGGCACCCAAGGCTCCCTAAATCTCCCAAAGGCTGGTGCACATCTACTACGGCAGCCATGACTATAGTTCTAAAGCACTCAGCCAGGTCAAGGAGTTCAGCTTCCCTCATTTCCAAGAACTCAAAGAGCCCTACTCAATGTCTTAGCAAGAGGACAACCATCCCAAGCATGCTCAAAGTGATTCAAGTTGTCAACTAGCTGCATGCATCTAGATATCACATGCTAGGTGGAGAACTGACTGTGGTTTGAGGCCTCTTTGGAGTAGTGTCGACGTGGGTGGTGCACAGATTGCACTTCAATCGAAACACTAACCTTCTTACAAGGTCTTCCACCCATGCTTAGGCTTTGAGTTATATTTAGTTGATTTCATATGGTTTTAGGATTATGCGACACTTAGGTTTTAACAGTGAAACATATTTCCAAAACACTGAAGGGCACAACAAGTTGCAGAAAAACTCGATCCCAATAGGTACGACCGTAAAAAAAATCTTGGACCGTACAAACATTCCTCGTAGACCAGTATGGTACCATAACAGTGCAATTTCCAAAATGAAGCATCTACAAGTTCATTTCTCCCAATTTTCCTACTCTATACATCTAAATCTCTCCTGTATCACGCAGTGTAGCTAATGACATCTTCCCTCTTGTGTTTTCGAGTTTGTAGCATATTGTAAACACTAATTGCAAGTACCAATACGTTATTTTGATATTATATGATTAATGTTGGAAGTTAATTAATAGGAATAGTTCCTAATATTATAACCTTACATTCCTTGTTTACTTGTGCATTTCCATAACAATTTAAGTCTTAGTTTCATACTTAAAAAGGGTGCAAACGTTTGGTGAACTTGACTCTTGCATCAAACATTTGGTTCTAAAATTCTAAAGTGGGTGTCTAGGGAAAAAGTCCCCAGCAGGGTCAAGTGGCAGTGCCCCTTGTAGGGTTTCGGGGTCGCGGTACAGGGCGGGGTCGAGGGGCGGAGCCCCAAATGCCAAGCACTTTTTCCTTCTTTGCAACCTTGAAAATCTTCATCAAAAATGTAATATTTTACATTCCCCCCCACAGAATGTGTATGGCGGGCCAGAAAGTATCTCAATGACTTGCACTCCTAAATCACTGATTCTACAAGGGTATCGAGGCAACGAGTAAGAAACACACATGAACCAGAACACAATGGATAGATTTAAAGGGGCTACAACAAGCGCTAAGGTCACATATCTAGAGGGTCGTGATCCCTACACTAGGTCAACCTAGGGTTTCTAAGGTCTGCAGTCAAGATAGAGGAGAGTACCCTACTAAGATATCAGTGATTGGGTGAGGAGAGGTATGGATCAATGATAGAGAAGACAAGCATGCATAATATGACAAAAATGAAAGTAAGGAAAGCCAAGGAGCTGATCATAAATATGAGCACTATGCTAACTAGTATCAAAACATATGTAACACTAAGCTAACATAGCACAATGAGGGAAGGAGATGAACTAGTCTATGCAAAATGACAAAGATAGTTAGAGCACTCACCTTGTACATGTAGGGTGATCACTGATGCATCTCTCTCCAAAGAAACAACACACTGAGAGAGAATCGTAATTAGGTGGAGAGGGGGAACACCGTTCCTATCCTAGACTCACTATAGATGTATTAACCCTTTTTGAGGGTTTATATGAATTTTACATAATTATGAAAATTATTGCAGCAGACTGTAATTTAATTATAGCAAGTTACAAACCTTCGTAAAATGTGCCCAAAGTCTTCTATAATTATTAATAAATCTTGAGGAATGTTTATCTATTGATTTTGATAACTCTTATGCCCAAATCGATTTGATTTGTGCAAAATACGCACTATTGGAAATGATTATCTAACTGGAAGTCGTTGCAACCTTAAACAATTCTTTTTTACCATTAAACATGCACAGGAATCTATGCAAATGCAGATTTGGCCTTTATAATGCAAATCGACTAGGAATATCAATTTAATATGATACTAATATCATCCAATAATTCACAAATAACACTAGAGCAAGTCGCACTTCTTAGAATTAATGGAATAAATCTGAAAATTCCCAATAATGCCTTCAATTATGATAATATAGTTTAAGTGCAAATAGTTTTAAGTCAATATGAAGGGTTTTCATACTTCATATGGACCTCACTTGGGGTTTTCGTCCCAAGTGGTTAGATAATGAGAGAACACTCTCAAAATCAGATTTTACAAATGAAAGTTCACATATCCAAATGGCTGCCCTTAGTCCCCTATTTATACTTTTGAAAAGACATGGCCACTCCCTTATGACCATTCATTATGCCCTTACAATTATTTATTTTGTCCTTAACTTGGCTGACCCATATATTCTACAATTACTTTATAAAAAACATAAAAATTATTAAATATTATAATGTTGCTTTTCTCCTTGCTTTCCTTTTTCGGCCACGAAGAAGAAAAGGCCAAAAAATCCAAACTTGGTCTTCTACGTTGGGAAAAGGGACATTACAATAGATGACCCAATAGTGGAAGCAAACCAACCAAGAAGAAGTGTGTCCAATCTAATCCAAACAAAGTGCAAGATGAACCAAGAGCTGTGCGAGCAGATGCGGAGATGGCACCAAAGAGAAGAGCATGTGGCAGTTCCTAACACTCGAGCTTCCTTCTTTTTGAATGTCAAAGTGAGGTGTGTATATATACGAAACCATCACCCATGGGCGATGACGTTGGCCAAGGATGGTAAAATGAGATAATGTGTCATGCAAGATGTCATGAATGCAATGTGTATGAGACCTAAGGAGACAAGGATAACTAGTGCAAGGACAACTAAGGCCAAGACCCAATAGCGACACTCTTTGTGTGTACTGTCTTTAACCCATAAAGGTTATGTGAATAACCATTCCCCATTCTTGACAGGCCCCTTAAGGCACCCACTCAAGAAATAGATGCATCAGTGACCCTTATCTGCACAAGGAAATTGTTAGTAACATGTATGAAAGATGAAAAGTGAAAAATTAGGTGTATACATATGCCCCAACAATTGATCACCGCATGTCACAATAGCGAAACATGGGGTGGTCAATGGAATGAAATAGTCCATAACACCGAAATCGAAAGTAGTTACTGAAAGTAATAAAGGACTAGTTGAAATGAAATATACCCACAATGCGTACTTGATAGTGTCCCTCATCCTGCCAATTGCGGGCGCAATCAACACTTGTAAGAAACTTGAAGAAGCAAAACTGAAAGGAAACACTTAAGGATCATCAATAAAATAAGACAAATCACCTAGCTAGGGGCCCATGGGATGGATGTCTTGTCATAGTGTCAAGATGTCGTGATGTCATAGATATCATATGGTGATATGGTGTCATAGCCAAGCGGCGGGTAGGAACAATGAAAAATGCAAAAAACCATATGGTAGAAGCTACAAAGAGAAACTGTCATAAACCCAGAGGTGTAAATAAATAGATGGATGATTAGCCCAAGGGGTGGATAGCAACACTGAAAAGCGCAAAAATCATGAGGTAGATGCTATAAGAATAAGGTTGTCAGATAGAAACATAAACCCAAACAAGGCCATTAGCCTAAACAAGGATGTGCATAATACCATGACGATCCAATGGGAAAGACCGAGGCGTAAAAAGCCAAAGAGTTAATAATGTTTTCAGAGAAGGTTGATGAAGTAGTGAATTTGAGAAGGGATGAGAGATAATAGCTAAGTACTGAAACTCCTGCGTTCCTTCATGTGTCAAACTTTTTGAGGAATTGACCATCCGTTGGTTCTTTGAAGATGTGGCCTCCATTGGTTTGAAGACGATATGTGTTAGGACTATGATATATTTGATCAGGTAAGGACCCCACCATTTATGAACGTATTTTATTTCTTTATCATGTGTATAATCAAGTCTAAGGACAAGGTCACCCACGTCAAAAAGTACGGGGACAAACGAGTTTATTATGTTGTTTAGAAAGACTTTTTTTATGCTTATGATTACAAGTGTATGTTTTGTCACGTCATTCTTCTAATAAGTCCAGGTCATGGAAATGCGCTTCATGGAGTTTCTCATCTAGAATGATACTGCGAAGGGAAATGCGGATTCCACCTCGAGTGGAAGGATCGCCTCAACTCCATAAGTGAAAATGGCGTTGCTCCAGTGGCTGTATGGACACTGGCGCGGTATGCTTATAATGTAGGATATAGGTTTGTATGCCAATCTATGCGTGATTCTTGGATCATCTTTTGTAAGATTTTTTTGAGAATTTTATTCATAGACTCGGCTTGTCCATTGCATTGTAGATGATATGGTGTTGAGAATCAATGTTTGATTTTGAATTTAGTGCAAAGTTGCTTCATTTCTTTGCATTTGAAGCTCCCACCATTGTCAAATATGATAGTATGGGAATTCCAAAGAGGCAAATGATTTGATTAAGGATGAATTTGGATGTAGTAAGGCCAGACATATTAGTGAGAGGCATGGCTTCAACCCACTTAGTAAAGTATTTTGTGGCTGTAATGATGAAGACATGACTGTCTTGTGACCGAGACGATTTCCGAAAGGGAATGAATCTAGTCATCATGAAATTGGCAAGGTCAACAATTTTTGGTAAAGGCATGAGCGTCAGATTCTAGTGTAGGCATGAGCGTCAGATTCTAGTGTAGCCATGAGCATCAAATTCTAGTCTAGGCCAATAACAACCCATACATAGGAACTTGTGCACAGTAGCATAACCACTACAATGGCCACTGCAAGTGCCCCCATGCGCTTCCTCTAAGACAAGAGGAAGCTCATCTTTGTTAACACATCGGAGTAGGGTACCTTCAAAGTTCCGATAGTATAAGATGTTGTCCTTAAGTACATATTTGAGAGCCTTTTTGTGTATTCATAGGTGCGTTTGGGGATTAGTACCATCTAAGTAGGTCTGGTATTGTATAAATTGGTGGATGTCAGCATACCAAGGGCCCTGTGCAGGGCCATGTGACTTGATCTGACAGACATCCTGAATGTTTGGAGGAGGTGAAGTGGCTCGGGTTTGGCAGATTTGTATTACAAGAGTGTCATCATGAGAATCAAATTGTGACTGAAATTGAGTGGCAGACATGGCTAAAGAATCAGCCAAGGCATTATGTTCGCACGAGATTGATTTAATGGTAAATGAAGTGAATTGTGGTGTCAACTACTGGACTAAGTCATAATAAGCTTTCAGGTTTTCGCTGTGACATTGATATGCACCACTAACCTGTCGACATGCCAGTTAAGAATCCCCCATGGCATGAAGATAGGAAACACCCTTAGCTAAGGAAGCCTGTATACCTAAGATCAGAGCCTCATATTTCGTCATATTGTTGGTGACATTGAACTCGAGTCAATAGGAAAGAGGGAAAGCCTGGCCAAAGGGATTAGTGAGAACACAACCTACCCCGACTCCTTGGAGGCACTTTGCCTCGTTGAAGTGTAGCGTCCATGTATCCTCATGGAGATCAATGGTGACCTCCTCAATGATTGTGGCCGTTGGTTTGGTTTAAGGTGAGGGAAGTGCTTCAGCGTTGGCATCAGAGGACTGTGCCTTGAGACCAGCCGTGAAGCTATAGTAGTAGTCTTTTATGGAAACAACATTGTCTATACCCTCCATGAGGAGGGTGTCCTCATCAGGTAATGCATCATGAATAGGTTGAGAAAACGGTATGGGGGTGGCAACCCAATTGGTCTGCTATGACTTGTCCTTTTACTGCCTTGTGTGTGATGATGCGGATGTCAAATTCTATGAGGGCCATCCACTTCCCAATGCAATCTGTGGGGAGGATAGCATGTGAGAAGAAGTGTCGCAAGGGATTTGTATGAATAATTACGTAAGCAATCTGATACAAGCTCACTCAGTAACATCATAGCTACGTAATATATGGCTAAACAAGCTCACTCGATGGATGTATATCGTGCTTCATAGTCTAGTAAGGCTCAACTAACATAATAGACGACATGCTCCTTCCCCTTTTCGTCTTCCTGAGCTAACACCCCTACGAACACCGAAGTGGAAGAGGTATATAGTAGCAGAGGTCGATCTCGCGAAGGAGGTTATAAGGTTAGTAAGGAAGATAAAGAGTGCTTCATATTGTCGAATGCTTGTTGACAATCTTTGCTCCATTCTAGTTTGGGAGATTTTCAAAGGAGCCTATTTACAGCATGAGTGAGATATGTAAACTCGGGGACAAATTGTCGGATTGCCCCAAGTTTTTCGAGGAAAGTGTGTATGTTTGCCATGGAAGATGGTCGTGGCATGTCGAGAATAGCTTTAATCTTTGCAGGATCGACATCGATACCACGTTTAGATACTAAGAATCCTAGAAGCTTTCCTTGTGTCACCCCGAATATGCATTTTCCGAGATTGGGGCGAACCTTGTATTTACAAAGGCATCCTAAGGCAATGTCTAGGTCATGAGCGTGATCATCAGTGCATCAAGATTTGACGAGTGGATCATCAATGTACACTTCGACTATTTTATGTATGGGGTCATGAAAGATGTCTCTCATGGCACGTTGATATGTTGTGCTAGCGTTTTTTAGTCCAAAAGAGAGCATTTTACGTAGCAGTAGGTACCACACTCTATAGTGAATGTAGTCTTGTGTTGATCTTCGAGAGCAATCTAAATTTGGTTATACCCTAAGAACCCATCCATAAGAGATTGCATTTCATACCGTGTTGTGGCATCAACGATAGTGTTGATGGAAGGTAAAGCAAAGTTATCTTTAGGACAAGCAAGAATGAGGTTTCGAAAGTCAATGCAAATACGGATGGCCAAGTTGGCCTTTTTCCGGACTGGGACGATATTACACACCCATTCATAATAGTCCACCGTACAAATGAATTTTGCATCTAGGAGTTTGATGATTTCTTTATGACATAAATCATTGATCTTAGGAGGGAACTTAATTATCTTTTGCCAAAAGGGAGCGGCATTAGGATAGGTGATGAAGTTATGGGAGACAATTTTAGGATCAATGCCAAGCATATCGGCATATCCACATGTGAAAACCTCTTTATGTTTTCGTAAGAATTCTATTTGACGCTCACGTAAGTGAGGGAAGCAATCACCAAGTATGACTACATGCATAAGATCATCATCAAGTTGTACAATAATGGTTGATTCATCCAACATAGCATTGTCGTCTTGGAAATGATATGAGGCCTCGGGTAGCTTGGCCACTTCGTCCTGGCTAGGATCAATAGTAGCGACATAATCATCAAAGGGCATTCATCGAGATATTTTTTCACCTATAAGAAGAATTTTGGGTTCATACACAGGTTTCCACAAGGAACAAGCCCTCAGACACATCTCCAGATACCAAAATTTAGCAGAACTTACACGATTTCAAAATTGTATAGAAAGGTCAGGACCGTATGGACATTCCTAACCCTACCATACATTTTTGCACTAAGAGCAATGTAATGTCCCCTTTTCCAACTTGAGAGCATGATTTTGGACTTCTTGTCATTCCCTTTTCCATGGCAACGAAGTGGAGTGAGCGGGAAAAGGAAGTGAACTCTCATTGCACTTTTATTTTCTAATTTTTAATGTTTTCTTTTAGTGTTCTTCTTTTTAGCGAGTCAGCTGGGTTTGGTGGCTTTTAAAAACAACTTAAAGATTAAATAAGCTTTATATGGGATCGGCCTTGCCTTTTTGGCCTTTGGCACCAAGATAAGGATATAAAAGGAGATAATGAACATCATTTGCATCATTCACTTTTGGTGCATTTTCTCTAATTGGACGTTGGAGTTGTTGCTCATTGTTTTTCCACTCCTGGGCGGAAATCCAAGTGTGTGGCACTTCCAAGAAGAACTAAAACCCTTCTTGTGGTTGGTTGGGAGATGAAAACCCTCCATCCTTGTTTGGTTTGAAGGCATAGTTGCAGATTTGGAGGAAAAGAAGACATTTTCAAATTTTGCATGCATTGTTGACTCTCTCCTAGTTGGGAGCAACTTACCCTAGTGTGGAGTTTGGTGTTTTCTAGGGCGCGGAAATCTGATTTGTTTTCATATTTGGTTTTCTCATCATTTATAAAGCCGGAATCTACTAATCTTTGTGAAGTTTGGTGTTTGTAAACCCTCATTTCATAATTATATGTGGAGTTGTACTTCGTTGATTTATAATTAATTTCCAACAGTGTTTCCCATCATATTTCATGTTGAAAATTACTTTGGTTGATGCCTCAAGTACATATTTATATTTTGGCAAAGTTATTTGGAAGAGTTTTAAGTGTTTTTCATCCTTTTTTTGTGCACTTTTATTCCTAGAAAATCTGATCATTGTTTTAATTTAGGTTTTAAATTTCAGTTTGCTGGTCTGAAATTCATATTTGAATATAATTGGGATTTGCGCTAATTCCTTGTTCTTTAGTTTTTCCCCCAAAAAGGGACATTACAAGTGGTATCAAAACTTCGGATCTTCCCAGCCTAAGGGTTTCTTGTGGGAAGAAATATGGACAAATTGATGAAGATGCAAGAAAGACTAGCGGATACCTTGGACTCTCTTGCTCCCACCATGTAAAACCTACAAAGAGGAAGAACATTCGAGGAAGAACTTAGGGTTTCAAAGGTCAACAAGGTGGCAACTAGCTTTGAGGAGTATCAAACCCTTCCAGAGGATATTCGTGATGCCCTATCATTTTCCGAGTTTGTAGGGTGGAGAAAAGATAGAGTGGGCATTGGAACATGTTCCAAGCCCCGAACCATGCACAAGGGTCATGGGAAGAACATCCCAACCCTCGAAGAAAGAGCCCCATCTTGTGGGAAAAGCAAGGAGAAACTACGAAGCTGGTTGAAGAGGGAACCAAATTCCCAAGTTCGCTAGGAGAGGAGGGGCATGATCATTCCCCTAAGGTTAAGAAAGAGGAAGGTATATTGCTGCAGCTGGTTATGGAGAGGGAGCAGCCCTTGGGAGAATTAGAACTCCCCAATCCTCTTGCCACGATTGATCTCTTGGCTGGTTTTCCTAACAACACCTTAGTGACACAAGGGTTTGATGACATAATGAAGCACAAGCCAAGGAAGGAGGAGGAGCATAGTGAGCATGCAACTCAAGATCCACACCTTGGAAGAATGGGAGCCAAGGAGGAATGAAGATTCACCCCTTACTCCCATTTTTGTTCCGAATGATCATCATTATGAGGTAATTACTGATCATTGTTTGATTAATAGTGATAGCATTTCAGCATGTGATGATTCCAAGGTGGAATAGAAGGGTCGTGAGCAAGAAGGGCAAGTGGAAGGGGATGGGTGGAACCCATTTCCTAAGGATACATAATAATAGTCAACTTGTTGGTCTTTTTACGACAGTAGACAATAAAGAGCCAAAAGATGAAGAATTAGACTTGGGTAATGAGCCACAAGGACATTCCAAGTAGATGTGAAAAAGGTGTGTTGGTTGTCCAAAGGGAGAAAGACTCCAAGTATCGAAGAGGCAAAGGAAAAAGGAGATGAAAATCTCATTGAAAGACAAGGGAAACAAATATATTTCAGATTTATTATTCCTTGGTTCACCATCACATGGAGCAGATCCTCATAATCAGTTTGATAGAAAAGGTGGGCAAAATGAGGAGCAGCTTGAGTAGTAAGGGGTACTTACAACCTTTCCGGAAGCCCCCAAGTTATGTATGCATCAAAACAAATGCCACTTTAGGCACAAGGACTAAGATTGAACTGGACAAAAGGTAACCCTCTTTCCAAGGCCCATGGTATGCATGCAAAGGTAACTATTTCCTCTTTTAGTTTGGTTGGCAATCTGCTTGATATACTTATGTTTAGAAGAATAATTTGGGGTTGTGTTGATGATATCTCAACAAGCCTTATATGGTCAAAAAGATTGGAGAAATCTCTCCATAAGGCTCTTGATGAGGTGGCTGGTTTATTCCTAACAGCAGTCAAAGGGAGGTCATTTTGAGGGAGTAATCATCCTTAACAAGAAGCCAAAGGTTACCCAAGAAAAGCACCAACAACTTGGGAACAAATGCAAGAAAGAAAAGACCCCATACGGCAAGGAAATCATGCCAAGAAAGTGTGTTGATTTAAACTCAGAAATTATGAGTCCTAAGAATGTTATGGGCAGAGCCCATGGTACGAAAAATATTTTAGTTTTTGCCAATATATCATTTCGTATTTTCTACCATGGACAGATGTTTAGGAGTACTCGTGTCTCATGTATGTTGTATCCTCCTATGTCACCGCTTATTGAATACCTTTGTGCACATCATACTTCATGCGGATAAGGAGGTAAGAAGTATTTTTTGTAGTAAAGAACATATAGACACTTGGGCTCAATTTCTAAGGTGTTTCTGCACTAGTGGCATATAGGTGCTATGATGAATCCTTCAAAAGGAGGAATATCTTATTTTAAAATCATTATGGAAGGGAACTCTATCATGAGGTATTTGGGTCATAATGATGGTTCTAATTTTTTGTTTCTTATGTGGTTAACCCTTGGTTCTATAAAAATGGTACAGTTAGAAGGAATGGGCAGCAGTATGCCTCAAATTATCAAAAAAGAATTGGCAAGAAGTATGGGACCAAGCAAGGTTGGTTTCAAGGGCCTCATGATCACCAAAACTTATGGAACATATCCTCTTTACACAAGGAAGAAACCAAAGCCCACTGTCCCCATGGTATTTGGGTCATAATGATGGTTCTAATTTTTCGTTTCTTATGTGGTTAACCCTTGGTTCTATAAAAATGGTAGAGTTAGAGGGAATGGGCAGCAGTATGCATCAAATTATCAAAAAATAATTGGCAAGAAAGATGGGAACAAGCAAGGCTGGCTCATGGGCCTCATGATCACCAGAACTTATGGAACATATCCTCTTTACACAAGGAAGAAACCAGGGCCCACTGTCCCCATGAAAAGGTATGAGTTTTGCATTGACTTATTTGTTCTAAATTCAGCGGAGTTGCACATTGTTTGTGGGGGTTATGAGCTCCTAAGTTTAGGAGGAAATCAACTTCAAAGATCACAAGGGAGAGCTGGGATTCCATTTGCAAAATGAAGAAATCAAAATTCTTGAAATCCGGGAAGGGAAAGGAAGGATATGATAAGCAAGGGAAGGCTGATTTCACTTGTAGACTTGTTGCTCTTAAATTTCCAACCTATGTAAGTCAATTTTCAGCCCCTACTATACTCACGAATTTCCTTGTTTTCCGTTAGATTTTAGTTTTGAGAGTTGCTTATGTCATGGTTATGGAGCTGAGTTTGCAAAAAATCATATTGGAACCTACAATTAGCAGCCATGAACAGTAGTGTATTTTCATTTTTTGAGAATATTCCATCATGGAATAGCCATGAACATCAGTGTATTTTCATTTTTTGTGAGCATTCCATCATGGAATAATGAGGAAGAAAGATTTCAGTTGAAGGGAGGGAATAAATCAGATTTGATAGCCTCATTTAGAATAGGGGTTCCATGTGAATTATGAATTGTTTTCAGCCCCTCCACAATATGATTTACATTTGGTAATAAAAGAGATATCTAGTCAAGCTGATTATGCATCCATTTCTTGCTTTATGATGGAAACTACATCAGTTTGCAGGGATTTTAGTACAGCTGAGCATGCAAAGAAAGGTGATATCATTGTTGTTTTTGAAGTATAAGACGATGAAGACTTTCATGAAGAAAGGGGCAGTAGGGGTATGAGTTTGTTTAGGTTGAAACTCCTTCATTTAACAGGCACAAGATCCAGATCATGGGAGCACTACAACATGTTCCTTTACTTTGATAGGATGATACTTGAGCATATGAGTTTGCAATTGCTTGGGGACAAGCAATTTCGGGAAGGGAGGACTGTAATGTCCCCTTTTTCGAATTGAGGCCTAAAATATGGACTTATTGCCATTCCCTTTTCGTGGCAAAGAAGAATTATTGAACAAGACAAGGAATTGCATTTCATTTCAGTTTTCTTTATTAGATTTAATGTTTTATTTTTAGTGTTTCCCTTTATAAGGAAGGTCGGTTGTGATTGGAGAGTCATGCAGGTAAATTAAAAGATAAAAAGAAGCCCAAGGAGGTCGGTCCACTTCTATTTGACCTTTGGCACCATACAAATGTTGTAAAAGGAGATTTGTGACTTCAATTGCATTCTATCTTTGGCGCATTTTAATCTATACATGGTTTTTGGGGCAAAGTGCTCATTAACTATCCACTTGAGGACGAAAACCCTCTTGTGTGGCATTCCGAGGAAGACAAAAACCTTCCTTGTGCATTCTCCACCTCCGGAGGACAAAAACCCTGGGATTTGATGGTTCACATTTGAAGACATCTCTTTAAGGATCATTATGCATATGTTGGATTCTACTTGCACTTAAGGAGAATATATACTAAGGCTTGCATGCATTTTGGAGTTCTCCCTAATGGGAGCAACTAGGATTTGGTGTTAGTTGGGTGCCTTCTGGGACACATACTTTAGATTTTATTTTATATTCCTCTGATTCGGCATAATTTCTAAGGCCAGAATCTATCTTTATTTGTGGTTATCGGGGTTTGGAAACCTCTCTTTTCATTATTTTCATGGGTTGTAATTCTGTTGTTCATATTTAAATTTCCAGTTGAGTGTGTAATCAGATTTCATGAGGCAAGAAAATGATGATCAAGGAAATTCCTTCCTAAAATATTTATATATTTTCTTGGTTGAGTTATTAATGATAATACTTTGAGTGATTTCCCTTCCTATTTCTGGACTGCTGGTTATAAAAATCAGACTGCTGATTAATCCAGCTCAAAATGAAGAAAAAAGCTACTAAGGAGGTCGGCTGGGTTTAAAAAGTTCCTAAAGGAAAATTAGATCTATTGAAGGAAGCTTTGTGAGGTCAGTGTTTCCTACTTTTTTAGTTTCAGTCCCAAAAAGGGACATTACACGATGGCTTTGGAAACAGTGCACATTCTCCATTTTCTTCCTTTCTTTGGTGTCAATATTACAGGTACTGCACGTAGGCTTAGAGACTCTAATCAACCCCTTGTGAAGTAACATTTGCACTTGCTTCCTCATCTCCTCATTTTCCACAGGTGTTAACTTATATGCAGCTTTTTTGGTAAACTCCTAGTATCGAATCCATGGTTGAAGTGAAGTCATATTTGCAATACTGCGCGTAGGTGCATTGAACCATCCAGGAAGTCATCTACAAATATTTACATGTGATATTCGCAAACTCACCTAGCATCTCTCTCACCGTACGTGGGATTTCTTTTTGCGTGGATTTCCCTCCCTCTATTTTCTATGTGAGCCTAGGAATGAACTCAAGATATCCAATTGTCCCCTTTCACCATATCCAAGAACTGTTTTCTGGAAACCAATAATATTTTGTTAGAGTTTGGGGTTTGGAAACCCTACATTTGATAATTCTTCATTTGAGTCGTACTTCAAAGTGATTTCTATTTTTCAGTTGTGTTTTCAATCAAATGTTCAGGTATTTGCACGTAGCCATCATAATACCTCTTAAAATACTTATCATATACTTTGCCATGAGTCTCCCTGAGGAATAACACAGTGGACCTCTTGTCTATCATACTGCCATGGTCTCCTTAATAACACATGACACACATCCATGGGCATTATATCGCATAGGACTTCATCTTCATATGCACCAAAAATCTTGACTTACATCACTTTGGGGTTTGTGTCATTTACTTGTTAATTAGATGCACCTTCAACAACCACGATACCTTATACAGGTTCAGGTGTGCAATTCTCTTCAGACCAAGCTTCTTAACCATCTCATCAGAAACAAGATTATCAGTGTTACCACTATCAACAATGACCTTATCGGACTTACCTCTAAAGTTGTGAATGGTTATGAACAAATTCTCTCTCTACACGGGAACATTCTTTTTCATCGTGGATTTTAACAACACCCACTTAACCATGAGCGCTTCTCCTGATTTGTTTTTTTGCACTACTTGTTGACACATCTTTTTGCATCCTCGTGCTGACATGTTTTCTAGCATCATTCCCCTACCACCACTTTTATGCGCAGCTTGTGGACACTTGAATGCGTGATGTCCAGCCTCTCCACAACAAAAATAGCTTTCTCTGAACTCCTCGATGTACTTCACACTCAGTTCCTTATGCAAATTTTGTAATTGTTTTAACAAGTGGGACAAGTAATCCACCAACATGAACTTAGCCTTAAACTTTGTTACCATAAGGGCCCCACACTCAAGGGTGTGGATGTTGTGCTCAAAGAAGAGCATGAAGGTAGAGGGTTCTCAAGTCCCACCATGACAGAATGTGTGCAGCTTTCAACTTGGTCACTCACATGCCAGGGAAAATTCGGATCTGCATTGTTGATCTTGATGGATACCACGAAGGACTTGAAGTATCGGCCCTTACTTCCATTCATTGTGCCAAAGAGTCCATATCGATAAGGGATAATTCTAGATCCATTGTTTGGCAAAATAGCATGATAACTATTTCAGCATGTGGTTTGCTTCCAGGATCTTCATGGGAGGATCGATGCACAAGTAGGGGAAGTGATCGGAATGTTTGGAACTCATTTACATGCTCTACTATGGCTTGCTGATCTACAAGTCAGCTCGTTGGTCTGTTCATAACTCACGTTCATCTTCATCAACGAGCTAAAAGATAAAAGTTTACATTGCATGGTTTCCATAGCCTCCAAACGGGCCTAAATTCCTCTAATCACGTTAACCAAGTCCGTAAGTCTTGGCTCTCTATTCACTCTACATGCCATCTTTTCCTCACAATCTTTTTACTCAGCAAGATTTTGTGACCTTCATACCTTCTACCCAACAACACAACCAGTCTTGCTCTAGGGTAAAAAGGATGCATTGGAAGAACAACTCTCAAGATCACTCATACAACCCAGATTGATGTCTATACCAATCTCTTCAATAGGACTTCCGAATCCTCACTCTAATACCAAAAAATGATGCACTCACGATCAAGGTTCCCAAGTGAAGGGACACCTTATACCATGCAACCACTTTTCAGAGTTAGACCTCATCGAAGCAAGATCTTGAGCACAACGATTAACAAGAGCACAACAATGTTTCTTTATTAATGTAAGGAAAGTCTACATGTACACACAATAGCTCAACATTCCAATTACACTCTTATGACAAGACTCGGAAAGAATCCTCCTAAGGATTCTAGTCCTAGACCTATCCTAAGCTTGTAGATTTTGCAAAGCTTTTACAAAACCATGCTTGGCTCACACCCTCATGGGAAGTCGTCTGATTCCTTAACTAGGAATTCAACCTTTTTTCCCATATCTAAGATGCTTTTTAAGTTTGCAGTTCCCTTCCACTTATATAATTCACATAGCTCTTGTGGGAGAACAAAACGCCTTCAGTAAGTAAATGTTCCCCTACAAAATATTCCTCAGGTTGCCTCTCAGAGCCATGGATCAACTCCAGAAGTTCCTCTCTGTTGGATTAATCACAATCAAATCATTTTGTTGGTCTCTAGCCAAAATTGACGGATCAAGGCTATTAACTATGTTGATGTCGAAAAGTGATTCTATCAGACACAAATCTCATCATTGGAGCTCATGGGAGCGGGCGCGTAAGAATGTCGCATTTTGCGGCATTCTTAGTGTTCAACAACTTGTATAGTGTGTCGTCACATTTGACAAGCTTTGTGCAGCATTCCTAGCGTTATGTAGTTTTTTATAGGCTTCTACGGCATTTATAGTGTTGTGTGGATTCAGTAAGCATGCACAACATTCTTAGTATTCCACGACTTGGATAGGATTTCATTGCTTCTGCAAAATGACTAAGGCAATGGGTCTTTGTGCGGCATTCCGCAAATATTTGATTGCTAATTCTAAATATGAAAGGTATAAGGTAATGGATGGGCTCATTCTCTATAAGAATGGAGTCTACATGGTTCCCAAATCAAAGGTGAAAAACAAGATATTGAGGGTTGTTCATGATGTCCCATTGGCTGGTCATCCAAGCTATTTCAAGACATACAAATAGGTTAGAAAAAGGTTCTTTTGGAGAGAACTTAAAGAGGAGGTGCTTCAATACATACGGAAATGTTTGGTTTGCCAACAAAACAAGGCAGAGCATGAATTTCCAGCTGGACTAATGCAGCCCCTTCATATTCCCACTCAAAAATGGGAAATTATCTCCGTGGACTTCATCATTGGGCTGCCCATGGTTCAAGGTAAGAGTTGCTTATATGTTGTGGTTGACAGACTGACAAACTATGCCCATTTTTGTCCACTTCCAACCAAGTATAATGTTAGAATAGCACAGCATAAGCATGGTGGAACTACTTCATGGTTGAGTATTCAAGCAAGAGATCACCAACAAAGTATGTGTATGGCTAGTAGTGACAAGAGGAGTGTACTTTGGAGAACCATAGCTTAAAATTTCAGACTTGGTACTGCCGTCATTATTCATATCAACCACCACATGATTTCATTTGCATGCATACTAGTGGGTAGGCAGGTATTTTCAGTCAAGAGTTATAGCAATTTTTGATTGATAAATGTTGGGAGGAAATTTTCAGCCTTTAGAGAGCTGTTTTTAGTCATTGTCATGCTCACTATTCATAATTTTGCAAGGATGTTTCAGTTTTGCAGTTGTTTTGTTTTTAAGTTACCGATTTTAATAAGATCAGATTATGAGTTGTTTTCAAACTTGAACAGCAAGAATGATCCTTTTGAAGTCATTAAATCATTGAAAAATAGTGTTAGATGGTTCCAGCCATAGTTCAAAAAATTGTAAATCAGGATTAATCGGCAGGCCAAATTTTGAATCGAAAATCGGGAATCGGCAAAAAATGGCAACTTTATCGCTACTTTTAAAAACATTTAAATTCATAAAATATACTTAAATTAAATGTAAAAACAATGTTAAATGATGCGAGAAGTGACTCTAGAGAATGCCATAGGCCCATATGCATATTTTCGATTAAGTTTTGACCAAAAAAAAGAGTACAAAGTTTGCAATCAAAAACAAAAATGCTCATAGAGTCATGTCACATGTGACTTTTGAAGTATCACTATCAAATATCAATAATATTCTATTTCATTATGTACCCCTAAAATAAGTCTGTTGCACTGGAGGCTGCCTCGTGGAAGTGGAAGGTAAATATTCCTCCTCTGCAACACCAACATTGTCATCTGCAAATATATCATCTGGATCATCACCAACTTCTAATGTCCCTGATGGTATTGCTTCTTCAGTCTCCCTCTCCAAAGCTGCTATCTCCTCTGTAGTAAACATAGGCTCCGCATCATCAGGCTCAACAATCCAGTCATCATATGGATCAATGTCAGCCAAGTCGATTGCATCATAACTCTGTGCCCCCTCCACTTGTCTCACACGAAGACGAAGATTGTATCACACGAAGACAAGGTCATTAAGGCGTTGTGTTGTCAACCTGTTGCGCTTCTTTGTATGAACAACTTCGAATATGCTCCAATTACGTTCGCATTCAGAAGCACTGCATGGCTGACACAAAATGCGGATGGCTAGCTTTTGAAGATTTGGTGTTTTTGCACCATAATCTTCCCACCACAAATCTGTAAATAAAACATTTATAATTTTGTAAGTTAACTAAGCTTGAATAAATAAAAGAATTCTAGACTTCTAGTTTCTAGTTCTACGTGTAATGAGACTAAATACAAATGACTCAATTTGTTTTTACCTGGCTAAGAAGTGTTTCTTCTTTTCACACATAGAGCCGAAGAAAAGAGCCTCCCCTCTGCAGTCTTATAAATCTGCAGCTCATTAACAATGGCATCTCTAATATCTTCGTCAGATATCATCCTCTCTATGCACGTATTAAGGCCATCCATAACCTCCTCATCAGCCTTAAATGATGGGGAATAGAAAAACTTCGGATTCAGGTAGTATGTCGCTGCATGTATATGCCGATGAAGTGTCTTGTTCCATCTGCGATCAATTATACGCCAAATGGGTTCATATTTTTGTTGATTGTGCCCATAATATTTAGCTATGGCCTCCTTGGCCACATCCATAGCCTCATACAAATAACCCATTGGGTTTTTCTCCCCATCCACCATCCGTAGAACTTGAACCAACGGCTCTGACACCTAAAACAAAATAACATATATATTTAAAATTGAAATTAATAAAAAATTATATAACAAATGATAAATAAACAAATATTCAAGTTTAGATTACCTTTATGATTTCTTCCATTTGCTTTGCAAACATATCATCAAAAACAGTCTTCACCACCCTTTTTGCTTCGGTCTTCTTAGCATAGGGAGAGTCCAACCATTGCGTGCTCACAAACATCTGCTTAAGGGATGTTAATGAGGTTGCAATGCTCTGCAATGTAATGAAGTTTGTGGCAAATCGTGTGACCCCTGATCACACAAGCTCCTTTTCATTGGTGTGCTCTCTCATCAAGTTAAGCACCCAAGTGTGATTATAGATGAATTTTGTAATATTTCTTGCGTCCTCAACCACATTTTTCACCCATGAGAGTTTTCCTATGTCCTCCAATAAGAGATCCAAACAATGGGCTGCACAAGGGGTCCAAAAAAGTGTAGGGTGCCTCTCCTCAAGAAGTCTCCCTGCTACTACATATGCCGCCGCATTATCAGTCACAACTTGGACGACATTCTCCACACCCACCTCTTTCACCACCTCATCTAACATATCACACAAAGTGATTGCAGTTTTCACTTGGTGGGAGACATCAATTGATTTCAGGAAGACCAACTGCCCACCTGATGCCACTAGGAAGTTAATCAATGTGCGGTTTTTCCCATCTGTCCACCCATCAAACAAAATGGTGCATCCTTTTTTTATCCACACATTTTTTTGCTCTTCTACAAGAGTTTTGGTATGTGCGACGGAATCCTCCAACTATGGGCCACTCAAATCATGGGGAGTAGGAGCCTTGAACCCCTTCCCAGCAATAGTCAATGCAGTGACCAAATTTTCCTAATATGGACTTTTTGCCACATTGAAAAGAATGTTGTAGTACCAAAAATTCGCCGCAGCTATTCTTGCTTCATTGTGCATTTCTTTATTGCAAGCAATACCTTCAAGTGAAGGTTGTGAACCAGGTGTACTTCAAGGAACAAAAAACATCGCTGAACTACTATTAGTGGATGTGGATGAACCCCGTCCCAGTGTTTGACCTCGTGGAGTTGCGGCATTAGAAGATACCTCAACGTCAAAACCTTCCATCGCTTCCCTTCTATTTGCTAGGGCTGCAAGTGCATCAGCTTTCCTCTTCTTTTCTTCTTTTTTCTCTGCATAAGTTGCAAGGTAAGCAGACAACTCTCATTAAGCCTCAGGGGGTGCTTGATTGCACACTGTCACTTCATTCCCTGGTATCCGTGCAATGTGGAACTTAAGGCGATAAACACCTCCACTCATCTTCATGCCACAATAATTGCATATAACACAAGTGCCCTCTGCTGGTTCACAATGCTTCCAAGAGGGGTCATTTGATTTAGGCTTACTACGAGTAGCTGAACAAGAACCGGATCCCGATGCCATTCTACAAAACAAAACAAAAAACAATTGTCTTAGATTCACAGGTCTTGAAGAAATTAAATTGTATGACCATGACGAAATTAAGAATAAAATTGCTATTGCATGAAGAAAAAATTACGAAAAAACGATATTGAAAATGAAGACATCAGTAAATTATGAATCATGATAATTTCATAGACAATAGTTTTAAAATCGTTATACAATATTGATTCTTGAATATACTATTATTAATAATTTAATATCAGAATATACAGTATTTATACTTGATAGTTAGAACTTAGCAATATAATACATAATATTAATATTAATACTTAATAGTATTTATTAATATTAATATACAATTGTATAACTATACACTATACACTGTAATATGTATACAGTCACCAATGTACACTGTACAGTATACACTTACAGTTTTACACTTACAATATTTACTATTTAATATTTATAATATATATTATACAGTGTAACACATACATTAAAAATTAAATATTAAATATACACATACCTGCAGGCTGCCACGAACTGAAACGAGCAAGAAAATGAAATCCCCACGAACCAAATCACCACGAACAGGTGAAAAACGCAGACGAACAGGTATAAAACGCGCACGAACAGGTAAAAACGCGCACGAACAGGGAAAAACGAGCACAAACCGGTAAAAATGAGCACGAACCGGTAAAAAAAACGCGCACAAACTGGTAAGAAATGCACACGAACTGGTAAAAAAGATACGCGTTGTATTTGCGTGCCCTCACGCGTCGACTGTAGCCCGTGGAAAGAGAAAACAACATAAAAAACAAATCGATTTACTTTACTTTCGTCTTATACCCTAGCCACGTTTTTTTCCCCAATTTTCACTGATTTTAGCTGCGATTTTCAACGATTTTCGAGGGTTTTTGACCGCGATTTATCAGATTTCGAAAATCGCAATTTTTAGTAAGTTTAATCGTTTTGCAGGCTGAACGCGATTTATCGCGATTTTTGGCGATTTTTGAATAAGAGGTTGTAATCAGAGGTTCCAGCTGAACATATTCAGTTTGATAGCTTCTAAAATTGCTGGCCCAACACACAGGAATTGATATTGGGATGATGACATGGAAGACTAACTGCTGCCCCTTCATTTTGGTATCTAACATCGTCATGATCAGCCCCTTAATTCTTTTACAGTTCAGATTTTTGATGTACACATGATGATATGGTTATGGGTGTTGGTTTGTAACCCATGCATGATTTATTGGGAAGGGATAAGTCTAATTTTTTGTGAAGAATGACATGACTACAACAGTATATGGGACTGCATAGCAGATTATGGGGGCAGCCCATGTATGAAAGAAAGTTGGGCACCATCCAAGCCATGGATATACCAAGAAGAAGCAAGAAGAGTGTTCTTCAACACTCATTTTTCTAACTGGTTTGTTTCATGTGCAGGTTTGAGAAATAAAATGCAAAGGAGGACGAAGCAGCCCAAGATATTACAAATGCTCCACTTGAGTGGCATGGGAACTCAGTTCTTAGAGGACTACCATGGTGGTATCGGATGCATGAGCTTGCTATTGCTTGAGGGTAAGCAATCTTGGGAAGGGAGAACTGTAATGTCCCCATTTCTGAAGACCCTTAGCCTATACTGCCCCATGGGCTTCGGGATGTGCAAGGGGAACATTTTTATTAAATAATTAAATATTATTGCTTGGAGCAATAATTATTTAATTTAATTCCCAAAATATAAAAAAATTAAATGGAGAATTAATTAAATAAATATGCAGGTGGCTTTTATTGATAAAATCACCCTTTGAAAAGGGGACGCCGCACCTAGGGAAAACAAACTACTTTTATTTAATATCTTCCCTCTCCTAGGGTTTTCGAATTTTGTGCCTCCTTGCTTATAAAAGGAGTGCTAAGGTCATTATTATGATTTCCATGTTATGATAAACTCCATGCTTGGAATTAGGATGCATGCCCATTGAAGCTTTTTTTCTCTCTTGCATGGGAGGTTGTATTGAGTTGGTTCTGAGATCCAAGTTAAGTATTTAATTGTGAGATCCTTATTTCTGGCTTTGGCAAACATTTTGATTGAATTTGCAAGTGGAAATCTGCCCTTTTACTAGTAGCGACATCACTGTAGCAGCTGGGTTTTTGTTCCTTGCATATCGATTTGGCTGATTTAACATTCCTTGTGATAGTGGTTTGTAGCTCCTAGCCTTGGCGTCTTGTCATTGATGTTTGTGAGCTATTTTATATGCCATATATTGTATGAAATCGACTAGCTGGAATTTATATTGCTCTTTTGAAATAAATCGACTGAGATCTATGCATATTTTGGTGTATTGGATGTATTTAGTATATTCTAGAATTAGGGACTTGCCTTGTGATGTTTAGGGGCTGAGTTGAATACATTTGTTTGTACAAATCGACTGGCTGATTGTGTGGTTCTGTCTTCTAGTTACAGCGAATTGATTGGGAAGATTTGGTATGAGATCCACGTGTTTGGCAATTTGAATATCAACTAGTTTGACTGCTGTTATTCCCTTGTCCAGCGATCTCTTCTAGATATTCATATTTGTTGATTAATAGATCTATCTTCCTTCCTAACATTCACTCCATTTGGGGAGTAAAGATTGAATGGTTTATAACTGCTGTCTTCCTTTAAAATCTGCGACCTTATTCAGGGGTGAATGTGAGTTTTAAATGCCTGTTTGAACTTCCCAACATCAGCGACTTTGTTAGGGTTGGTTTGCATAAGCCAACAACGACTCCATTTGGGAGTATTCGGAATGATTGATGCATGCATTTGACCCTCAAAAGGACCTGCGAACTGTGTGGCCTTATTGGCTGGAAATGGCGACTTGTTTTTAGTTATCTTTCATATGTTTTAACCTTCATTTCTGACAGCGACTTCTATTGATCTCTGGTGGTTGGTTTGGGGATTTGTTTAGCTCTTAGTTGATGGTATTTTGAAGACCCTTGTAGTAGCGAACTATATATAATCTGATTTGTGACTGGAATTTGCTTGCAACCTACAGTTGGATCAGATTAGCATTTTGTATTAAAGGGTTGTTGATTTGCATATTTTCCATTGATCCCGGAAGTGGGATATTACACTATTACAGCGACTTCACTAGAAGTGCTAAATCTGAGTTTATATGCCTCCTCATTATTCATTTGAAACAGCCAATTCTTCCTACGTTGATATGATATACTCGCTAGATAGATCGACTAATGTTTAGTGCGCCTCGGGGCATCATATAGCTCCTAGATACTATGATCTGGACCTGATTTCATCTGCAGGCTGGGAGCAGCAAACAGGTACCTTGGTTCAGTGTTTATTACATTCACGTGAGTGCGACAATCAGTATTATTGCAGTAGTCTATGTTTGGGTTCATAGCAGCAGTCTATAAGAAGGTTTCATCAATATTATGTGAAGGGAATGTGAGGAGTTGTTCGTTGCTATGTTATTATCAGATTGCAACAATTATTTCATAACCTTGTTGGCTGAGCTTGATCATTTTAGTGTTGATTCTACTTGTTTGGTTGCCATTTCCCACTGATCCCGGCAAGTGGGACATTACATTCCCTTTTATTCACCCCTTAGCCGTCGAGAAACAAAATTAGGGTAAGGGTCTTGGACTTGTTATTTTATAGAAATAGACATTTCAGTCCTCCCTTTCCCAAATTGCTTGCCCTCAAACAATTTCAAACTTGAATGCTCCTAAATTGTTGCACCTTCCATTGTACCAAATACTCTCTGATGACTCTATTCCTTAGCTTCCTCTCACGAACATCCATGATAGTTTTTGCTTCTAGCACCAATTTGTCCTCATCATCAAGAGGGCGCAACTCCATGGAAGGAGTGCTATGTTGTCCTAATGCCTTTTTGAGGCATGAACCATGAAAGACATTATGAATTTTTGCTATGTGCCGAAAGTTCTAGCTCATATGCAACATTCCCTACCTTCCTTATGACCTTGTAAGGACCATAAAACCTTGGTTTTAGCTTTTCTGCTCCCTTCCCTTTGAGGGAAGATTGTCTATAGGGTTGCAACCTCAAGAAGACCATATCTCCTACCTCAAATGACCTCTCAACTCTTCATTGATCTGCATACAATTTCTGTTGATTTTGAGTATGTAAGAGGTTGTCTTTGAGTGCTTTCATGATGTCTTGAAAATCTGTTGTACACCTAGAATTATACTATCCAGAATAACATCCAAAAAAGAAAAAGTATTATAACCATACAAAGCCTTGGAAGGTGACATACCAATAGACATATGATGGGAAGTGTTGTAGCAAAACTCCCCCAAATACAACCATTTGATCCATGTTGATTGTTGACTTGTCACAAAACTCCTTAAGTACCCTTCTATCCATTTGTTGACAATTTCGGTTTGACCATCCGTTTGGGGATGGTAGCTTGTACTAGGAGTCAACCCTGTGCCTGAAAGATGAAAAATTTCTTGCCAAAAAAAACTCAGAAATTTGTTGTCCCTATCACTTACAATGTTATTTGGAAGCCCATGAAGTCTGAAAATCTCCTTAAAAAAATTCTAGCCACTAGTGGTCCGTCAAACTTAGTGGGAAGAGGAAAAAAATATGCATACTTAGTCAATCTATCCACCACAACATAAATAACACTCTTACCTTGCACCGTGGGAAGACCGGTGATTAAATCCATAGAAATACTTTCGCACTTTTGCTTTAGAATGGTAGAGGCTGAAAAAGACTTGCTGGAAATTCATGTTCTGCTTTGCTTTATAGGCATGTTAGACATTCCCTTATGTGTTGAAGTACTTCCTCTTTGAGTTCTTTCCAAACAATTTTTTCTCTAATCTATTTGTATGTCTTAAAGTAACTTGGATAACCAACCAAAGGAGAATGGAGAATTATGTACAGCTTCTAAAATCTTATGTTTTACCTTGGATTCTGGAACCAAATAGACTCTATTTTTGTACAGTATGATGTCATCAACCACTTGGTACTTTTCATCTTCCATTTCTCCGTCTAGGTCCTTCTAGGACAGCACTAGCAAACTGATTTTTTGCATACTTTGTTGTTATAATGTTATGTCCCTTTTTCCCACCTAAGAGATGATATTTGGTCTTCTTGCCATTCCTTCTCCATGGCAAAGAAGCAAAAAGGATGGATGAGAACATTGAGTTTCCATTTGATATGTTTTTACTAATTTTTAATATGTTCTTTTAGTGTTTTCTTTCTTATAACAGGTTGGTTGGATTTTAATTAATTAATGGAAGCTAATGAAGGAAAAGAACATCCTTAAGAGGTCGGTTTTGCTATTCCAAGCCTTAGCGCCCAAAGGTCGATATAAAAGAAGATTAGAGGGTTCATTTGAGATCTAGACTTGGCGCATTTTATTCTACTTGGAATTATGAGCTTGTTGTTCCATGTTCTTGCACTTCGGGATGAAAACCCTCGTGTACTTGCCTAGAAGGACGAAAACCCTTCTAGAGGTTTGATTTGGAGAAATATCTTTCATTTTTAGATTTTATTTAGCTTCCTACATCTGGAGTGACCTACCTTGAGTAGGGTTTATGTGATTTGGTGAGTATATTTTTGCATTTTTAGATCATAATATCATTTGGCATATTTTATAAGGCCGGAATCTGCATTTTCATGATTTTTGAAAAGTTTAGCTATTTTTTCTAGCCCTCAGTTTGGCTAGTCTGCTGCTGATCTTAAATTATTAATTCCAGCTATGTAAATTGATATTTCATCCATCTTTTGATGTATTTGTGATTCATAAATATTGTCGTGGATAGAATAATTATTTTGTGGCATTATTTGTTGATTTGCATGGGGAAAGGTGGACTTACAATTCCATAAACAATTCGCTGCCCTGGTAGTTTGCATATTTCATATTTATTTCAGTTGCTGGTTATAAAAATCAGATTTGGAGATCTTTGGTTTTGAGCTAATTTCCTATTTCTTTGGTCTAAACCCTTAAAAGGGTCATTACAGTGGTACCAGAGCATGGATTCTTAAAAACCTAGGGTTTCAAAGGATAAATTAATTGCCAACCAAGAGAGAATTGCGGACACCATGGATTTTCTTTCCCTATCTCTCCAAAGGATGGTTGAACCTAGGGTTCAAAGTGGTGAAGGAAGCTCGAATGGAGCTATTAATGTCAAGCGACCAATGGGATCGGCCTGAGGATCGAGTTGGAAGCCCACATTCCTTCCTAGAGAGGAGGTTGTTTCGGAAGAAGCAGCAAGATCTACGGGTGGAAGGAATATTGCAACGAGTTATGAAGAATACATGGCCTTACCAAGGAAGATTCGTGACACTATTCCTCTTGCTAAGTTCATAGGGTTGAATAGGAGAAGATCTAGAGCAGAGCCTAGACATGCCATGCCACAAAGAGAGGAAGAGGAGAAGAGCTTCTAAATTGCAAGGGCGGACCAAGAAGAAGAACATGAACAAGGGAAGACCGATATCCAACATAATGGTAAAGATTCTTTTAAGATAAATGATGTTTTTGTGGTTTCTAATGATTGCATGTGGCGGAAAGTTGATGAAATAAAATCAGACCTGCAAGAGGTTCTTGAGGCTAATAATCAGGATGTCCCGGTTAAGAGGCATGCCCTTCAAAAAGAGGTCTCGCCTGATACTTATGAGGGTTTTGAGTCTGTTGGAATTTACAAATCAGCGGCCAATGGTAAGCAATTTTATTTATTGCATCACCCTCACGATATGTGTTTGCAAGGGTTTGATCATTGTAAGCATTATTCTTACAAAGATGAGGGGATAAAGGGTACTAAAGGAAAGAACAATATTTTCCAAGGAGCCCCCATCCATCTTCAGGACATTCCAAAGATGGAATCAAGGAAAGAAGAATTCTATTTGCATAGTTATGGTAATGAAGAGCTTGCTGGAATTTTCAGATTAGCAGTCATGGTATACATGACTATGGCAAGAACCATGAACGTGTACTATGCAAGTGTCAGCAAAATATTGTTAAATCCAAGGCAGAAAGAGATTCATTTGTTGAATCTAAGGAGAAGAAGAAGGCTGATTCCAACTCAGAAATTCTGAGTCACAAGATTGGGAAAATGGAAAATATTTTGATCCCTCCTCATACAGCATGGGAATGTAGATATGTGATGGACAACCCAAGGTATGATGGAAACCACACTTTATCTTCTTTTACATTGCTGCCATAATTTGTCTTTTTGGGAAAGTTGTTAAAGATCACATGCCAAGTTTTGATGATGATATGAAGAACTTGTGGGGTGACACATGGCATTTAGATATCTCCTTGCAAGGGTACATGGTTCCAGTTGACCTCTTGCATTATAGAAAGGAAGTCTATGATATTCTTACCCCATGCACATGGTTAAAAGACATTTTGATGAAGGATTATTTTGAAATCGTTATGTATGCTAACAAGGTTATGAAGGATTCTACCTTCCAAGGACAAGGAGCCACGAGTTTTAGTAATGGTGAAGACACTCATGGTTCTATTAATGAGTGCTTGGTGGCACAAGTGGGATTGAAAGTTGAAAACTTCAAAGGACTCATTGTGAAGTTAGCGGATGGTCACTCTATGCAACATACCAAGATGTGTCCTCGACTCCAAATTGCATTGGAACCATGTAAGGTATGTGTTGATTTCTATGTAATGGCTGATTTGGGTATTGTGCTTGGAGTTCAATGGTGGCATTCATTGGGAGAGCTCACTGTCAACTATCAACGCATGAAGATAAGCTTCATGGACAAATGTAAGAAGATCTCTTTGCAAGGTACGCTTCCAAAAACACTCCAAAATTGTTATTTGGTGGAAGATACCATTTCATGGGAGTCACATTTCTGTTCTTTATCTAAAATTACAGTGGATTGGAAGTCACTAATTTCAGCTAAGTATGTAAAGAACAAATTTGCTAATGGTGTGCTTGAAGGATAAATAAGTAAGGAAAAATACAAGGTGATAGATGGGCTTATCTTTACCAAAACCGAGTCTATTTGGTACTCGAATCAAGGGTAAATAACAAGATCTTGAGGGTTGTTCATGATACTCCATGGGTTGATCATCCAAGCCACTTCATGAGACAAAACAAAGGTGAAGGTAAAAATTTCAGTTTTTCTCTTTGCTTATGAAATTTGATGAAAGAGAATGCTAGCATGACATGTTTAAGGATGCAAGGTTTGAAGGGAACTCTGAATTTTCCCTCAATGGATTGTTAACCAATGGTTCCATGAGAGAACCAAAGGAAGTAAAGGCAAAGGGAAACAATTATGATAAACTTGCAGCTGTTCACATGGTCACCAAAGAAGGGAATGATGAATCTATCTTTCAATTTCATGATCCCATGATGAGGTATGGATTTTGCTTAGACTACCTTGTTTTCATTTCAGCTAAGTCACACAATGTTTGGGGGTATCTAGAGATCCAACATTTAGTGGAGTTTGCCCTCGAAAGTCACATGGAGTATGAGCTCCACTTGAAAAATGATAAAATCATGTAAATCCCCTTTATAAACACCTCATCATCTATACTATTGTTAATCCATTGAAGCTATTTCCTTGTATTTACCAGATACTAGTTGAACAATATCATCATAACTTGAAATTATTAGCATAAATACTAATTAATATAGTTATAACTAATTATCTTTATTTTGTGGTATTTTGAGTATGCATTTATTCTATTGATTTCAATAAGTTGTTTGAATGATTATTTGTGTGATGCCACTCTTTTTTATGAGAAACTTGTTATATGCACCAACTTGTATGCAATAAAAAGGACTTATTTGTAGCAACCCATTCATAACCAAAGGGAATCACATACAGCTAAGGAACTATCCACAACAACCTATCCACAGCCGAAGGAGATCACCTACAACAAAGAATCCATGATTATGAAGATATCTTGGAACGTGAAGAATGACACTCCAAGTCTGTACATGTCGTTGAAGAGGCAGTTACAACTAGAACATGAGAAATGGAAGATAACTCAACTATGGATTTAATTATTCATTACAACTCACCGAAGAACTAATCAATTAGTTAAACATGTGATTTAAGGAACTTGTTGGTTACTTGAGTTATGTGTTTTATATTTGGACACCTATTAATTAGTTTTATTGCATGTGTTTAAACTCTTGTTGTTCTGTTTGAGATCTTCCACTTGTTCCATCGAAGATCTTTTACTTAGTCTGTTTGAACTCCTAGTTGAACTCTTCTTCTCACGTTTTGTTGTAATTGAGGAGTATAAGAGATAAAGGTTAATGTTGGAAATCTATTTAGATAGAGAATAAATAATAGAGAAATTACATAATAGAGCATACATATACATAGAAGCTACTTTGTTCCTAGATGTAATATTCATGCCAATTCAATAAATAATTTGAGTTTTGTTTAGTAGCTTTTAGTTACAAGCCTTAGGAGGGATTAGCACCCAAGGCAGGGCCCACTTGTGGTCTACTAAACCCCTCCATAGTTTTGTTTCTCTGTTTCATTACATGATTAGACTAGGAAGTAATTTATCTCCTTATCTGCATTCTAAATTTATAAGCTTTGTTTTAGACATAATGTTTAGAATCCATTTGCTTTTAGTTCTAAGTTTTGTTTCAAGCATTGAACTTTCATGCATTTTAATTCCAAGTATTGAAGTGACAACAATTTCTTTCCACACCTCCTAAATTGTTTGTAATTTTACGTATATCACTGGCATTATTAAAATTTTACATCCCTTGGTTTGATGATTAAATGATTGTGAATTAGTGAACAACATATTAATTATTGTAAGTTAATTTGCACTACCATTTTTGGTTCCGTTGCCAAGGATACTGCCAAGTTATAAGGTTTTTGAGAGGTTTTGCATTTCTTAGAAGCAATTTAGGTTTAGAAATTCCACCTCCAAATCCCCCACTAATGTATGTTGATTGAGTTGAGTTAAGTTGATTCATGCACTGTCCAAGAGATGCCCATGGTATATTCTTACCCAATCCTCAAATAACACAGATCTCTTCATATGATTCTGAAGATTATGAAGAAGACATACTTTCCTTTGTACAAGGCTTGTTGTTATAATATCCCCCTCTAAGTGAGACTTTTGAGGTTGTTCCTGATCGACCCATCATGGTAGAATAAGTGAATCAAAATGTGGAAGATAGGGCAACTACCTTTGAGTTCCCAATCTCCAACAACAATCAACCTGTTGTAATGAAGAAAATTTCTCCCTCAGACCTTCCTAACTTTCATGGATCCATAACTGAAGACCCATACAACTTTTTTTTAGTTTTATTTTTTATGCAGGAGCTATGAATACACCAAAAATGCACATAAGCTCAAGTTGTTTCCTACTACACTCAAGGATGCTACCTTGAGATGGGTCATGGGTTTAGGAAGAGATGATGTGACAACCTGACCGCAGATGAAGGAAAAAATTCTGGTAAAGTATCAAGATTATTGCAGGCCAAGTAGCAGAGGAGGTGATGAGATCTTCAGGATGGAAAAAGGAAGATGAATCATTAAAAGATTACCTAGAAATATGCTTATTTTAGTTTCAGAATTCAAAACACACAAGATTACCTAATGAATCCCTCAAGATACTTTTCTTAAAAGGAATTAGTGAGGAGGATATGGATACTTTGGACCTGATAGGAGTTGGAGATATCTCAAAATCTACCTTTGAGGAAATTTTTGAAGCCTACAAGAATTACTCCAGAGAAACTATGAAGAGAATAAGAAGTGCTAGATCAAAGGGTGGATCAACTACCAAAGGAATTAGGGACATATCCAAATCAGAGATTGTGAACATGTTCAAGAACATGAAACAAGAGATAGTCAATGACATGGCTACCTAGCTTGATGCTTTACATGCTAAGAAGAAAAGAGAAGATGTAGAGGCAACACTTATAGAGTTCTTCCATGCATGCAGAAGAAAGAAAGATGATTTCAGATGCAGAGGATTAGCCAGCATTGCACAAGAAAAGGAGGATTCAATGGAATTCAATATGATAGAAACATAGGATGGAAAATTCTTCTATGTTTCTCAAAGAAATCCATGGCTGCCAAGACAAGGAGGTATGTCACAAGATCCAATGCCATCTTTTCAAAATTGGGCTAGTAATCCATATATGCAACCCCCACCTTGGGCTAATACACCTAACAAGGTTGGACTCCATACCCTAGCCAATACTAATAGCAATGGACAACCTCAATTTTTCAGGCCAACAACAATGGAAACAACCCCCTTAATCATGGAAGTATCCTTGGAGAGGAGGGAAGCAATGGAATAACCCACCTCCTAATTACCAACAATATTACCAGTCAACCTCCTTATCCACAACAGTAAGCTCTGATGCCAAACCCCTAATATGGCTCTCAACCAAAGGCCACTCAGCTACAGCTCAACCAACACCTAACCCCAACAATAAAGCTTCTCAGCCATCCTATACCACTGAATCATCTCAATACCCTACCTATTTAGTTGATGTTAATAACATCCATCTTCACTCAAGAAGAGCACTTCCTCCACCAAGTAAACCCACCATTATAGAGATTGCAGATGAACCATAGTTGTTGCAGACTAATCTGCAGCAAAACCAGAACACTCTGCAAGTTGATCTGCAACAACCTGAACAGAGTTCCAGCAAGGGTAAAATGCAAGCTAATGAACCACCATTTCCAGAGAGATTACAAGAAAAGAGGACTGACCTCAAATCAAATTCTGATTCTGATTTTGTCAATCAACTAAAGGATATTTGTGTCAAAATTCCACTTATTCAAGCCATCAAGGATGTTCCCATCTATAACAAGTTGGTTAAGGATCTATGCATAAAAAATATAGGCAGAAAAAGGAAGGATCCATCCACTGTACAAGTTATTGGACAGTTGGCTAATATTATGCTTGGAAATTTAGTTTTACCCAAGTACATAGATCCAGACAGTCCCTTGGTGAATGTTACAATTAATGGCACAACAATAAAGAATACTCTAATTGACTTAGGGGCAGCCATTAACGTCATGACCAAGAAAATTATGGATGACTTGAAATTGGAAGGACTAAGGCCAATAGCTATAGTCTTACAACTTGCAGATAGATCAACAGTGAGACCTGAAGGAGTCCTTGAGGACATAGTTGTGGTGGTAGACTCTTGGGAATACCCTGCTGACTTTATTGTCCTTCAACCAAAAGTGATTTTAGGAGGTTATCCTATTATTCTAGGAAGGCCATGGTTGGCCACTGCAGATGCATTCATAGGTTGTAGGTCTAAAAAATATGATTATTTTCAATAGAAATGGTACTAAGAATCTTATGTTCTATCCTCCTACCCAACCATTAAATGATGAAGATCAGACAATTTGGGTTGAAGAACTAGAATCGGATAAGAGCTCTATACAATAGCTCGTGATGTTTGAGAAGTATTTTACCATTAAAGGACAAGAAGAAGTTGTTATATCCAATGTCTTGCAGAATAACTATGGAAGAAATGAAGAAGTGGATGATAGATTAAGGTGTTTAAATTGCCCCTTGAACCAAGTTCTACCACAGCAAAGCACCATGGATATTCCAGGTAAGAATTGTATTCTTCATCAAATTCTTCCCCATGACTGCATATTGAATTCTTTTAGCAACAATGTATATTCAATGATTGATCTCTCCAAACAAGTGGAAATAACACTCAGGAAAATCACTCAATGTCAACAAGCTGTTGATAGACAACAAGAGCAATTGTTGATTGCTCTTCTGCAAAAACATAAAACAACATTTACATGGGATTATGGTGATATGCATGGAATTCATCCTAGGCTCTGCACACACAAGATTTATATCAAATAAATTTGTAAACCAATCAGAACCACAAAGGAGAATGAACCTAGTAGTGAGAGAGATTGTAAAAGGATAATTAAAGAAGATAATGGATATTTGATTTATCTACCCAATATTAGATAGTCAATGGGTGTCACCCCTTGTCATTGTGCCAAAGAAGAATGGAAAATGGAGGATATGTGTAGATTACAAGGAGATGAATGTAGCAGCAAAGAAAGATCATTTTCCATTTCCTTTCATTGATCAAGGTACTTGACACTTTGGCTGGTAAAAATTATTTCTCTTTTCTTGATGGATATAGTGGTTATAATCAAATTCAAATTGCACCAGAGGACCAGGACAAAACTACCTTCACATGCCCATGGGGAACATTTTCTTATTCAGTTCTTCCATTTGGCTTGTGTAATGCACCTACTACATTCTAGAGGGAAGTCTTGAGCATCTTTTCAGATTTGACAAATGACTGCATGGAAGTCTACATGGATGACTTCACTGTACATGACAGCAATTTTGAAGAAGTCATGCAAAATCTGGAAAAAAATTTGAAGAGATACAAAAAGCACAATTTGTCCTTGAGTAATGAAAAATGCTACATGATGATGTCTGAAGGTATAGTCTTAGGACACTATCTTTCTTCTAATGGAATTCAAGTTAACCCAGCAAAGGTATCTTTCATAATCAACCTGCCAACACCAAATAAACAAAAAGTTGTTAGGATATTCCTAGGACATGCTAGATATTACAGGAGGTTCATACAATATTTTAGCAAGATTACATTGCCACTTTTTGTATTATTAGGAAATGATGTTGATTTTGAGTGGACTAAATATGTGAAACTGCATTCCAAACTTTGAAATAGATGTTAACTACCACTCTTGTATTGAGAGGACCTAATTGGAACTTGCCTTTCCACATCCATATTAGATGCATTAGACCATGCTATTGGAGTTGTCTTAGTACAAAAAGATGGAGTTCTGAATTATGAAATTTATTATGTTATCAAGAACTTGCAGCATGCAGAATAAAACTACACAGTAACATATAAGGAGTTCTTTGTAGTTGTGTATGCTATTAATAAATTCAAACACTACATCACAGGTTATCCAGTGTTCATTCACATTGATCATGTTGCAATCAAATATTTGATAAATAAACCAGTGGTAAGTAGCAAAATCATTAGATGGTTGTTCATTCTACAAGATTTTGATGTCACAATATTAGACAAGCCTAGCAAGGAAAATGTGGTAGAAGATTTCCTTTCAAGGATGGATACTAATGATGAATAACATGTAGTTGATGACTCTTTCCCATATGAGCACTTATTTGTTATTTCTACCAAAACACCTTGGTATGTAGACATAGCCAACTATTTGGTTTCAGGTAAAACACCTCCACACTACTTATACTCTAAGAAGAAATACATAGTTGAAAAGAGTGTACATTTTTCTTGGATAGATGGATTTCTATTTCATACACATCAAGATCAAATCATGAGAAGGTGTATAGATGATGAAGAGATATATGATGTCCTCAAAGCATGCCACAGTGAACCTTGTGAAGTATATTTTGCTGCAAAAATAATAGTGTGGAAGGTTTTGACAACTAGTTATTGTTGGCCAACATTACATAAGGATACAACACTATACACCAGGAGATGTGATAAGTGTCAAAGAATGGGTAAGCCTACCAAATCTGATGAAATGTCATTGCAGCCTCATTTGGTCTTGCAGCCTTTTGACAAATGGGGCTTAGACTTCATTAGCCCCATAGATCCTAAATCTCAGCAGGAGTACATCTTGGTATGCACATATTATCTAAGTGGACAGAAAGTAGCCAAGTTTCTCTATGATCACATCTTCACCAGTTATGGAGTTCCAAGAGAAATTGTTACAGATCAAGGTACACACTTTACTGTTGATGTAATTTCTTATCTAGTTAAGGAGTATGAAATCAGGCATAAGAATTCTACACCATACCATTCCCAATCTAATGGCCAAGTAGAAGTTACAAACAGAGAAATAGAGGCCATCTTGATAAAGACCATTGCACTTCACAGAAAATATTGGGTAGAGATACTTCTCGAGGCAATATGGGAATTCAACACAACGTGGAAAGAAATAACTTGCTTTACACCACTTGAACTCTTGTATGGTAAGACTATTGTTTTACCAATTAAATTTGAGCACAAAAAATTAATTACTGCACTTGAGCTAGGCATAGATTTATCTGAAGCCCAAAGGTAGAGAATTCTCCAATTCATTGAGTTTGATGAATTGAGAAGAAAATAAGTACATAACACAGATGTAGTGCAGAAGTAAAGAGTTAAATGGCATGACCGATACATCAAGACAAGAAAATTTTAAGAAGGTGACTAGGCACTCTTGTTTGATTCAAAATTCAAGGACCATATGGGAAAACTCAAGACAATGTGGCTAGGCCCCTATGAGATTGAGAAAATACTTGCCCATGAAGTTATAAAACTCACCACCATAGACCTTGTGAGGTTCAAATTATTGGTTAATGGTCAGAGGTTGAGGATGTACAAGAAACTAGTTGATAGAACTAAATTCATGCAGTAGTTTAGAGGAGGTAAAAGCAAGATGGAAGTAAGGACATCAGAGTTAAGATCAAGAGTTGAGCCTGTTGGCTCATCTTCTGAGATTCCAGAGGATTGAGAAATTTCAGTGGCCTTGGTATATTCATCTTGATAACTATTCCAAGGACAAATAAAAGTGTTGTGATCAGCCCTTTTGGTGATAAGTAACACTCTGCTAACACATTTTATTTCTTAGAGTTTTTGTTTTGTAGGGTTTGATGTAAGATGATTGCAAGAGTGCATGACCTCCATCACAAGGAGAGAATGCAATGACTGACAGTTTCCACTTGCAGCAACATGCAGAAAACCCCTATTTTGTCTTTTGGGTTTAGCTAAACTCATGATTGCATGAAGGAAGATCAAGGATATCTACACATGTGAGAGATGAAAAAAACAACTGGCACCCCAACCATTCGGCATTCCCTCTCTAGGAGTTATCTAGTTTTAGTAAGGACCAAAAAATATCAGTTCAAAACATGTCTACAGCATCATAGCAACGTCTGCAACATTATAGCAAGTTTGCATGCAGCCAAAGCACAAATCCAAATAAGCATGCACAATAATCATTCCAAACAAACATCAAGATAAGTGCACTCGACTATCACTTTATTAAAGTATAATTAGAATGATTATTATTAATTCATATTTATGCCAATTCATCAAGTATTTACTGCATTTAAAACACCGTCATCTTTCATGATATGAGGTGTCCCTCCACATAAGCCCATATTTTCAAATCAATTCAATTTGCATGTTTCACACGATCACATCAATTAATGATCACTCCCACAATCATGTTGTGTATCATATCAGTCTCAAAGTTCAAAAACACTCAATACACTCCAAGACAACTCAATCGTGCATCATTTCTTCAATAAAAGTTGTGTGATTACATGTTGAGACTAGAGCAGGCTGCATATTCACAATGGGAGGAGATTTGATTAGGCATGAACTGACAGAGCATTCTCAACTTCTTAGCCACCCTCAAATTTTACATTATTTTCAAGATAATGGTTGGCTAGATTACATAAACTGATTTCAAGGATTCAATGAAGCAATGGTTGAAGAGTTTTCCAACACATTTCATGATGGGGAGGAAAAAGTAAAGGGTTTATCAATCAAAATCAATGAATGACATCTTAGCAGAAGTAACTATCCTATCTGCATAAGGAGAACCATTTCTAGAGAAGGCTAACCCAGAAGCATCCAGAAGAGAATTTGTAGATGATGATGATGTATTCATCACAGATAGACAAGGTACACATAGAACTTCCCTTAAAACCTTATGGGTTGAGGTTGTAAATTTTATAATTAAGTACTTTACTTGCGAGGGAAGGTATTTTAGGTTGAATACAATTCATTTTAAATTATTGAATCATCTCAAGAATAATAGACAAGTGAATGTACCTAATTTCTTACATGAGATACTGAAGAGGATGAGTAGGGAGGCATAAAGGGGTAGGTCTACACTGTCACACCATTTCCTCATCACCTTGATTATAAAGCACACCCTGCATAGGGATTATCCTGAAATAGGGTGGGGATATTTGCAAGGGACAATAGTATTGATGAATTTTTGGGAAGTAGAAGAAAGAGAGAAGAATTACTTCAACTCATCTTCTCATACAACTGAGCCTACAGCATCTTCCTCCCTACCACAACAACCCCCTGCTTCTGAAAATTTACCATCTACTTAGGAAAATCTTGTACCAATCTCCCCTGAGAGAATTTTCATTGTTGAAACCCTCATAGAATTCTCCACTCCTGAATCTTCCACCTCCAAAATTAAATGAATTCTTCCAAATCCACTCCTACACCACCAACGTTCTCTCATAGGCTCAAAACCAAAAGGCCAAGGACCTCTAAACCAAAACAATCAAAGCCAATCTCACTAGATAGTGATGAGGAAGCTACAGAAGGAAGTCTTGGACCTCAACCAATGAAGACACAACAGGGATATTTTGATGCCCCTCTTCATGGGAAAGAGTAGTGTTAAGATCCCATGGATGGTCATGAAGATCAAAAATAAAAATAAATTGGAAAGGAAACTAACAAAGAAAGTCCTGATGAGAAGCAAGAATTAGAGGGTAGAAAAATGAAGAAGAAATTGGAGAAACTAGAAAAGAATACCATAATAGGAGATGAGGATCCAAATCTGTATGAGGAGGCATTGCTAATATGAAAGTTCAAGGAGAGAAATTTCATGAAGAGATAGGAGAATGAAAAGAAAAAGAGGAGAGGAAAATAACATGAAAAATTTCAAGACATTGTTGAGAAGGTCATGCAGCTGTAGGAATAAGAACATGAACAAATGCCAGAAATTGTTGAACCAGTCATTGAGCACCATGTTCATAGAATTGAGCAAAGGGAAATGTCTGTAGAAGTTGAACAGGTACAAGAACACCTTCTTGTAGTTGTTGATGATGTAATTGAGCAAGTGTTGGGGCAGACACCACCATTTATGGAAAAAACACCACATGCTAGTATACATCAATTGAATGTAGCCACATTACAACCACAAATTGTCATTCAAGAAGTTATAAGGAAGCCTATGAAACCGACTTGTAAGGAAATGGCCACACAAACAATACTGCCTGATATAGATTACTTGAAAAATCAATTTGAGACCTATGTTAATAGGTTAAAGGAAAAGTGGGAAAGAGAGAAAGTAGAACTCATCTTCCAACACAAGCAAGAAATTGAGGAAAAAGACAAAGAAAATACAAGGCTAAAGAATAAGCAAGAAGAGACAGTCCAGGTGGCCCATGAGATATTCAAATGCAGGCCTCCATCCAATGTTTATGCTATCTTCTTAAAGGAGCTGATGTTACAACTCAAATTAACCTACATCAATTCTGATATACCATATGATATTAGTGCAGCTAGGAGCTTCTTTAGGTTATATCTGAACAAAACTCATGAAATTCAACTCCCATTATGTGAACTCTACATGTACAACTATGCTCTTGAGTATGATAGGGATTGGATTCCAATCCTATACATTGGAGATGTTCCATTCAAATCCCTTTGTTCCTATTTTGTGAATGAGTTGGATAGAGAAAGACAAATGGAGGACTACAGGCATTTGGAAAAGCTACAACCCCTGATGGTTAGGGATGAAGCTATAAAAACTAGAGAAGTTGCAGAACAATATGCAAAGTATTTGAAGAACAAGGTGATTAGAAAGAGAGTATGGAAAATTAGAAAAGCAGCACATGAGGAAGTCAAGGACATGATTAAGGACCATAGAATACAGATAGTACAAGCATGCAGGATGCGCTGGAATGAGATGTCTCCTGAACTGCAAAAGAAAGAAATGCATTCTTATCCTAATATCATGCCAACTCTAAGAAGAGTGAATGCATACATTGACATTTCTATTGGATGTGCAGATACCTGGCTTCCAATTGGCTATCATCCTCCAATCTTCCACTTTCCCATACTGTCATGGACAGGTGACAAACCACTAAATGAAGTGATACATAACATAGTTATGAAGAGGTTAAGGATAAATGGTGGTTACTTCTTCACATAAGAGGAAGGGATAGAGACACCATTTGACTTCATGGCATTTATGCTCTTTTTAGCAGCAGGAAATTGAACCACTTAAATGAGGACATTTAAGAAATTAAGCCTAGGGGTGTGATGAGTTGTGTAAATCCCCTTTATAAACACCTCCTCATCTGTACTTTTGTTAATCCAGTGAAGTTGTCCTTGTATTTCCTAGATATTGTTGAACACTATCATCATAACTTGAACTTATGGCATATATACTGATTAATATAGTTATGACTAATTATCTTTATTTTGTGGTATTTTGAGTATGAATTTATTCTCTTGATTTCAATAAGTTGTTTGAATGATGCTTTGTGTGATGTCACTCTTGTTTGCAAGAAACTTGTTATATGCAACAACCTGTATGCAGCAAAAGGGCTTATCCACAGCAACCCATCTGTCCACAACCAAAGGGACTCACCTACAGCAAAGGAACTATCCGCAGCAACTCATCCACAGCCAAAGGAGATCACCTATAACAAAGAAGTTGTGATTATGAAGATCTCTTGGAATGTGAATAATGACACTCCAAGTTTGTATGTGTCAATTGAAGGAGTAGTTACAACTGGAACATGGGAACTGGAAGATAACTCAACTATGGATTTGATTATTTATTGCAACTCACTGAAGAACTGGTCGATTAGTTAACACGTGATTTAAGGAACTTTTTGTCTACTTGAGTTATGTGTTTGATATCTGGACACCTATTAATTAGTTTTGTTGCATGTGTTTAAACTCTTGTTGTTCTGTTTGAGATATTCCACTTATCCATCGAAGATATTTTACTTAGTCTATTTGAACTCCTAGTTGAACTCTTCTTCTCACATTTTTCTATAATTGAAGAGTATAAGAAAAAATGGTTAATGTTGGAAAATAAAGATCTAGACGGAGAATTAGATAATAGAGGATACGCAGATACAGAAGTTTCTTTGTTCCTGGATGTAATATTTATTCCAATTCAATAAAGAATCTGAGTTATGTTCATTAGTTTTTAGTTACAATCCTTAGGATGGATTAGCATCAAGGCAGGGCCCACTTTTGGTCTGCTAAACCCCTCCATAGTTTTGTTTCTAAGTTTCATTTCATGATTAGACTAGGTGCCAATTCATCTCTTTATCTGCATTCTGATTTCTTAAGCTTTGTTTTAGACACAGTGTTTAGAATCCATTTACTTTCAGTTCTAAGTTTTGTTTCAAGCATTGAACTTTCATGCATTGTTATTTCAAGTATTGTAGTGACAGAAATTTCTTTCCATACCTCCTAAATTCTTTGTAACTGCGCATACAGCACTGGCATTATTGAAAGTTTACGTCCCTTGGTTTGATGATTAAATGACTATGAATTAGTGAACAACATATTAATTACTGCAAATTAATTTGCCCTATCAATGTAAATCAAATTCTAGTCCTTACTTTGTTCATGGAGTTGTTTTTCCTTGTGAGATTTCAGTTTGGTAGTTGTTATACCATGATTAGAGGATTGAATTTGCAAAAATTGGATTTGGGGATGCCACTAATAGTCATGAACAATGGTTTATTTCCATTTTTTGAGTGCATTCCCTCATGGAATAATGAAGAAGGAAGATTTCAATTGAATGGAGGAACAAAATCAGATTATGATATGATATTTTCAAATTTGAACATTCTGACTTTTGAAGGAACAATGTGTGATTACAGCTCTTTTAGGGACAACACTACTAAAATTAAGGGAAAGCCTAGTATGGTTGTGGGTGCTTTATCAAGGATGCCACTTCCTATTTCATTAGAGGATGTGGAATTTCAAAGTGAAGGGGATGAAGAGTTCAGGGCAGCAAATACATTGGGTTCGCAATTGCTTGGGGACAAGCAATTTTGGGAAGGGAGGACTGTAATGTCCCTTTTTCCCACTTGAGAGCTATTATTTGGTCTTCTTGTCATTCCTTCTCTATGGCAAAGAAGTGAAGGAGGAGAACATTGAGCTTCCATTTGATATGATTTTATTAGGGTTTTTCCTCTTATGACAGGTCGTATGGGTTTTAATTAGTTAATGGAAGCTAATGAAGGAAAAGAACATCTTTAAGAGGTCGGTCTTGTTATTCCAAGCCTTGACACCAAAAGGGGATATAAAAGAAGATTAGAAGGTTCATTTCAGATCTAGACTTGGCACATTTTATTCTACTTGGGCATTGTGAGCTTATTGCTCCATGTTCTTGCACTTAGGGACGAAAACCCTCATGTGTATTTGCCTAGAAGGACGAAAACCCTTCTAGAGGTTGAGTAAAGAACCAAAGCCCTTCAACTTGACTTGGGATCGAAGTATAAGGTTGATTTGGAGAGATATCTTTCATTTTCATATTTTATTTGGCTTCCTACATCTGGAGCGACCTACCTTGAGTAGGGTTTATGTGGTTTGGTGAACATATTTTGCATTTTGAGATCATAATATCATTTGGCATATTTTATAAGGCCGGAATCTGCATTTTCATGATTTTTGAAGAAGTTTAGCTATTTTTCCTAGCCCTCGGTTTGGCTAGTCTGCTGCTGATATTAAATAATTAATCCCAGCTGTGGAAATTGATATTTCATCCATCTTTTGATGTATTTGTGATTCATAAATATTGTCGTGGATAAAATAATTTTTTTGTGGCATTATTTGTTGATTTGCATGGTGAAAAGTGGACTTCGATTCCATAAACCATAGTAGGAAAACTCGCCAAAACCAAAAACTCGCCAGACCCCCAAAAAAAAAACTCGCCAAAAACTCGCCAATATTCGGCCAATACTCGGGAATACTCGGCAACTTAAAAAATACTCAAATTTCTTTAAAAAACATAAATTTTAAGCAACACATAGCTACAAAATGTATTAAATGAGCCCATAAAATGTTGGAGAAGTGTTTTCTATTAGATTTGAATACAAATACAATACAAAATCGCATCATCATGCGAATACGACAACCGGCTGATACTAGTCCCCACACTTGGCTGCGTCTCCACGCTCCTCCTAGAAGGCTGCGAATCTGGCTCGATCATGGAACTAGATGATGGTGCTGGTGGCTCCTCTGTTGCATGTTAGAGATCACCTTTAAAGATGTCATCCAGTCCAATATCTCCTCGGAGTCCTGCTAGTGCTTCTCCCTCCATAGCCTCCCTCTCAAAAGAAGCAATCTCGTCTGTTGTGAACGTAGGGTTTTCCTCTTCTTGCCGAGGCCACTCACGGTATGGATCTATCTCATCCAAATCAATGAGCTCCACTGATGTCGCCTCAACTTTTTTTGTGCGAAACCGGAGATTGTATTGCACAAAAACCAAGTCATTGAGCCTTTTTTGAGTCAACTTGTTGCGCTTCTTCGTGTGATTAGTCCGAGCACTGGAGAATACTTGTCGAGTTTTGGCGAGTACTCGCCGAGTTTTGGAAAGCTACCCAATATTTTTAATTACTAATCTGTCTACAGGCAATCAAAGCTCATGATTCTTTCAGAAGATTGCAAGAAGTTGCTTGGTCCAAAAAGGTGCAAAAATGGATTTTATGAAAATAAGAAAAATATTGCCATCACTGCGTGGAGCTCGAGAAAATATGCACTTTTAGAGAAAACGACACCTGAAACGGAGCCACAGAATGAAAGTTATGGCACATGCAAGTTTTTGCTGCTACATCTTCCCGGACCCTTTCCAAAAATGGCAAATTTTTTTCTATACTTGTGTTTTCTTCACCAAAAATCCAAAAAAGGAAAGAAATGCTGTCTTTGGCGAGTTTTTGGCGAGTTTGTGGCGAGTTTTTGGCGAGTTTCTGGCGAGTATTCCAACTATACTCGTGCGAGTTTTTTTTTTTTGCATTTTTGGCGAGTTTTCCTGCGAGTTACTCGTTTAGCATAATTTTTGGCGAGTTTTTCTAAACTCGCCGAGTTTTTGGCGAGTATTCCATCTATGCCATAAACACTTCGCTGCCCTGCTAGTTTGCAGATTTCATATTCATTTCAGTTGTTGGTTATAAAAATCAGATTTGGAGATCTTTGGTTTTGAGCTAATTTCCTATTTCTTTGGTCTAAACCCTTGAAAGGGTCATTACAAGAAACCTCGCCCTCTTGTTGCCTTTCAAGGCAATCATCTTCTTGTCACTCTTCACAACATCATGCAGGAGAACCTCTTCTACTTTCTCTTCACAATAGAAGAAGCAAGCTCAGGAACGAGCTAGCAGAAAGGCATAAGTAGAGGGCATTGGTTTGTGTTTGCACTTCAGGTCCCATAGACTGCTCGGTCTCGTGGACGTCATTATAAACTTTCATTCATTCATTCTTGTTAATGTTTCAAATAGACTTTAGTTTCTTATAAGGCAACTTCACTCTTTGTTTGTTCTCAGGGCAATCTTCTTCTTTTCACTCTCAAGTCTCGCTACTTGAAGCTTTTTCAACCACTCTTCTTGCATTCTTAGATGCACCATGTGCTTCATCAACTTGGAAACCAAGCGTTCCCATCTTCTCACCTTTTTTTTTAACTTTTTATTGTCTCCTCTCTTGGAGATCTCTCGAACACATATCTGCAACTTCACAATATCTTGTGCTTGGAAACTCTACCCTCTTGGGGTCTTCAATACTTATTCTCTTCAAACTAAGACTCCAAGTCCATTACTAAGCTCTTTAGATCTTTCAAGATCTCTCTTCAAAATAAAAAAGGAAAATTGCCACTAGGCTCACCTTCCTTCACCACGACATTTGTTGGTCTCCTTCCTCTTTTCACTGGTTTTCTTTACATGGCGTCCAGTTTGGAGACCATTTCCTCTAGCATCTTTCAATTGCTACAACATGTGATTTTCAGTCACTTTTCTTTTCTTTCTCGACACTTTTTAGAGTCATTTCTTCCACTTTGTGTCATGTACCTATCGACATACAATGGAGAACAAACTCTTCTCTCTCATGTGTGTAATGCTTCACGCTTAGTGTTTTTCCTTCAACTTCTTGCACATATTTTAGAACTTCTCTTCATGCACAATCTCCATGATATCTATTCTCTCCTACATTCCTCTCAACATATTTACCAAGACTGTTACTCCACTTGTGTTGACTCCTCTATATGCCCTTTCACAACTCTATGTTCTTTGTCCATATTTTAAGATGAAACACTCAGCTTTTCCCCTGTTCTCTACCATTTGACTTGCAATGGAGGACTCTACCACAACATTACCAACAACTCCTACAACACCTTCTACCCATCACTATCTGTGTTGGCAAGATGTCTTCACTGCTTTCTAGCCACACTTGCAAAATGGAAAACAAACTCACTTGCAGGGTACAACCGGCTTTAATACCAAATGATGCAATCAAAATTAGGAGCTCCAATGAAATATTTGCTTGGACTGTGCAGCCTAAGAACTCACACAACATATATGGGAACACAAAATTGCTCTTGAAGACCAGTAAGAAGGCAACAGAATTTAGTTTGTAATAGGACTCAATATTATTTGATTAGGTATGGCGTTTACACATTCACTGGAGTTAGCCCCTCTGATTTGTCAACTTAGCATAGATATTCCATAGCTAACTCTTCTAACATGATCAGCATTTCCACTTAAGGCATGTTAAACACTCTTAGTTGTTTATTACAATTGTGAAAGAATTTACATTCTTTGACAAATCGCTGAAATTGAACCATAGAACAATTCCTATGAATGAAAAGAACAACTAACTCGAAACATATGCTTTCTCAGCGATTCATAACCTTCAAGGATTACCATGAAGAACCCAGTGTGGAACAATGACTATAAAAGAGTAAGGTCTAAAGCCTGCTCTTGCCAAACCATTAGCACATGTTGAAACCAACCTCCATTCAAAGATAGAGTATTCAGCCATCATCATCGAAGGCTCAAGTAGATGCTGAAAAACTCAATCATTGGTTAGGCCGATTTGAGGTTGTTATCAACAGTTTACGTCATATCTAATGCAGATCTAAAGCCAACATTTATTTTGCAACTAGGTTCACTTTACATTGAGCTAATGATCTCTTTGCTCTTAGTGTGCAGTTTTTAAGATGTAATCCATCATGTCTTGTGCAAGACTCTGAAAAAAAATACCACCAATTTTATATCATGCGTTGCATAATGTTCACAGGAACTTTGCATTAAGATGGCAATGTTATCCTATCGTCTTCTACTGAAGAGAAAAGGTCTATTGATAGGAAATATTTTAGGCAAGAATACGCAAGGCACAAAGATGTCTCAGAGACTTCATACAAGTGAATCTCTCAAGAAGTGTCATTCTACAATGTGTAAGGATGTCACTAAATCAAATGCATGCATCTTCAAAGGAAAAATCCATCTAATACGAAGCCCATAGTTGTTGGTCAAGACTGAGGATATAGCATGAGGCCTATTAAAAGAGCCAAATTACCTTGCAGATCGACAAGAAAAGTGTCCATCATCTATCTTGGCACGAAGCACAAAAACAGCAAGGTGGTCTTTTGGATGCTCAAAAGTAAAGGTAAATGCACCATGCCTATAGGTGTTGCACCATCAATTGATACCGATAGATTTCTTTGTGCTCCTTATGACCTTGCACCATGCTATCAAGATTTGCGCCATAGATAGATGTTACCTTGATGTTCATATACATAGCACGAGGTAGTACAATGCATTGTAGTGTGTTCCATGACTCCGCAAAGAACCATAACAACACAATCAGTCTTTCTACATTGCGCCAATGAATATACGTCTACACCAACTTATGTGAAGTGTTCCTGAATCACTATGATACCATGAACCTCGCAATTCAATTTGCAAGCATCACATCCCAACCAAATATTAAAAACCTATGCAAGCTTCTTATAGCTACTTCTAACTAATTTTCGCTGATGGAATGTTGCACATGAACCTAGATGCTCTGGGATAAACAGGTATTAGGAGTTGGGTTTCACTAACGGATATGGTTTTTAAAATAAGAGGACTCGAAACTTTCCTTCTTCCCTACCCTTCTTATCAGATGATAAAGGCTTCTTAGCATTGCCTACAACTCTCTTCATGAGGGCTTCAATATGCTTTTATTCACCTCTAGCTACAATAATAGCCCTTTCCAAAGAGTTCGACTCAAATAATCTTACTTTGTTCGGATGTCCGATCGCAAATTGAAAATATACATATTTTTCACAACATTTAACGAAAGCTTTGGCCTTAGACTCCAAAACTTGAAATGTTTTTGTGTACTCCACACACATCTTTTTAAATAGGTGCACTAGCCAAGCATCATATGCCTTGTCCCAATTACAATCTACCCTACAAAAATTCGTCAAAGGCCCCATTTGAGTTTGCAAAAACATCTCTCCAAAAACTACACGGCCACATTCATCTTCTCATATTGCCATTTTATCTTATGCACCCTAAAGACCAATCTGAACTAACTCAGTCATGTGTTCGCCTCCATTGTAATTCCAGAGTCATACAACAAGATCTTCATTTTCTAGGTAGAGGGTTGCTACAAGCTTTTAGCCTCTTCTTGTTCCTCATCTGACATAACATCATCAAGATCACCCAAGGTTTGATATTTGCCTCTTCTACATCCACAATATTGGTGCATTTGTGGTTTACATAATAAAGAATCTATCTTCTCTAGCCATTTTTCAAAGGATTAAATCTCCCTTTGAACCATCAATTAAGCCCTTCAACTCTTTCCTGGTCCCGATTTTGAGTTGTTTCTAAAATAGACACCCCTTAGCATTTTCAAAGTGGCTACCAAAAATAGACTTAAGTTCTAATACCACTTGTAGCGTTCAAATAGAACAAATATACAATTGAAACAACAATGGGAGAACCTGCACTCCCAAGATGGATTCACACATGCAAATCCATTTAATAAGAATGTAATATCCCCTTCTGGGATATTATCCAAATCTGCAATTTAATTTATTAAATTGACTCTAGAAGGATTGAATCCTCCTAGTTCGACCTCAAATAATCCAATGTTAGCTTCAATACAACCCAAATGGGGTTGGAGTGAGCCAAGATTGTGGATTAGATGAGAGAACCAATTAGGAAATTAATCTCTTCAAATCTGAAATTTATTGCAGCAGTTAATAAATAAATAAAAATGCCCCCAGAAAAGTTGAACTTCAAAAATTAATAACTTTTTCACCACTCAATATTTTTCTATCAAACCAATGCCAAAAGATTCTCCATATTTTTAGTTTTCCAACAATTTATAGAACATGATTTTTTGATAAGTAGAAGGCATGCAAATCAACCCACGAAATCTGAAACTGTGTAGATGAAACCCTGGCACATAATAATTAAATATTGCTCAAAGATAGCTGAAACTTGGAAAATTCATAACTTGCTCAATACTTCGTCTTTTACCCATGAAATAAAGTGCATAATAAAGTAGAAATAAAGAGAATTCCAATGAACTATCAAACTGAATTTTCTGATTACCGAAACCCCTTCAAATTAGCCCCCAAAATCCAAAAACCAGACACTAGGGTTAGAGTAAATGGCATAAATTATTATCATCTCTTTCTTTGCTTCAAAAACCTCTAAATATCAGTCCTATACTTGGAAAATTATGCCAACACAGATCAGATTATATATTTAACTTGTTCACCCTCAAAACATGCCAAAACATGACCCAATACAAGTCGTCATAGCTAGAATTAATTGCATATACAAATCAGGTTTATTAATTACTTCAAAAGATGCCCAATGTGCCCAAATCAAGCACTCAAGCAAGTCGCTATGACTGGAAAAATTGCAGTATTAAAAATTAGATCATAGAACACTCTAAAACTCTTCAACATTCATCAACAACATGCATGTTTCACTCTAAATAAATGCGCCAATCTTCTAATGGAGTAATAATGCATAACACACATCAACACTAAAGAGCTCAATGAATAAAACAAGAGAGTCTTCTATATCTTCAACAATGGCTTCCAATGAAGCTTACAATGAAAGATAGAGAGCTAGGGCATACATCCCATGCGCATGCATCCCATTACTCCAAGCATGGAGTGAAATCAATAGATTCATCAACATAACCCTTCCCTCAATGTCAAAACATATATTTATAGATTTCTCCTTGGGTGGAGCGACTCCCTTTTGGAGGGAAAGCCATAATTTGAAATTATAAGGCATGCTTATAATTTCCCTTTTTTATTTTATTTTTCCACTCTATGTGTGGCGTCCCCTTTCTAAGGGTATTTTTGTCATTAAAAGCCACTTAATATTATTTAATTAATTCTCTTTTAACTTTGTATTTTTGGGGAATTAAATTAAATGATAAATTACATTAATTGCTCAATAAATATTCTTTTGTGAGCAATAATACAAGTGGAAAAAACCACCTAACATCCATAATTAAATGAGAACTAATAATTAAATGAATATTGTTTTATAATGACAAATGATTAAAATCACTCTCTAGGCAATATCATTCAATTACTAGTGTAGTTTTCCCCTTGTAACATTCCAAATGTCCACGGGAAACAATAGGCTAAGAGTCTTCAAAAAGGGGACATTACAGTCCTCCCTTCCCAAGATTGTTTGCCCTCAAGCAATAGCAAGTTCATGTGTCCAGGTCCAAACATGTAGCCCTCCCAAAACCGAGCTCCCATGCCACTCAAGTGGTGAAGCATTTGTAATAACTTGTGATGTTTCTTTCTCCTAAAAGTTATGAGTGACTTCTGCTGCAATTTCTTTTTCAAATCTGCACATGAAACAAACAAGTTAAAAATATAAGTGTTGAAGAACACTCTTTCAATATGTCTCCATGGTGTGTAAGTCTCCTACATGTATGGGCTGCCCCCAAACTCTACTTTGTGGCTCCAAATATTGTTGTAATCATGCATTCTCCCTTCGAAAATCAGAATTAGAGTGGTTGGTTTCCACCCCCAAATAATCACCCATGAGCCAAAATCAAGCACCAACACCCATATCATCAAATGAATGTAAAAAATCTGAATTTTGGAAGTGATAGTGGAGCTGATTATAATGATATCATCCATAAAAATGAGAGGATAGTAGCTAGCATAATTCAGAATTTTTTTCCCTACATGAATGAACATCAATCTAGTGAATGAAATAGGCCCCTATGTAACTAAAATTTCATCCCCAACAACAACTAAAAAGTATCCATATGCACAGCTGGAAATGAAATGCCTTGAGAAGATTTCATACCATGTTCCTTCATTCTTTCCAAACTTTTCATTGAAGCCCAAAAGATTCTGGCCATGCAAGCAACATCAACCAAACATTCCCAATACCTATTCTTTGTTGATTTTACCCTTGGAAGCATATCAATCAAACATCCAAGTGGAAGACATAACTGTTTCTAAAAGTTTGAAAATGAACTTCTTACCATGCAAGGTGTAGTCCATGTGATCTATCCTTCCTTCAAGGCTTCCAAAGAGATAGGAGTTAGCATCATTTGACAAAGGAAATGAAATGATATCCTTGTATCCCAACAAAACTTGCAAAACTGAAATCCTTTTATCCCCATACCACATGAAGCAATATGTACAAGATGACACCCCAAATTTCCTCTTTATCTATACTCATAAGAAGAGAAGAAAACTGAAATATAGGCTAAGGGTCAATGAGTGGCCCATTCAAGAAAAGGGCAGAACTGTGGTATGACCAACTTCGCGTGGCGTTTGAGGAGGAATGACGCATTCCAAAGGAACTACCTTTGGTAGTAGGAAAGTGCATGCATTTATGAATATCATCATAGAGAGACCAAGGAACCTTGTACCTTTATTTGTGCCAATGACTTTCCCTTATGAGAGAAATTAAAACATAGGAATCTATCATACCTTTGTGTCCTCTAACTATGATTTCTTCAAATGGACCAGCAAGCTTATTGTTACGGTTTCCTTCATTGGGAAGAGTGATAATCACTTTCTTTTCTGCCATCACGTTCCTTATGTACCCAAGTATTAAGGGCAAAAGTGCCAGCAAGAGTATGATCTATGTACCTCGTATCCATCTCTCTATCATGCTCATAACCATACCCATCAAAACTCAACACATAAAGAGAAATAAAATATGAAAAAGCATACCTTGGGCTGCTCCCAACATCTACAAAACTCAGAATTTCTGAGTTTGGAAAAATGCTCTTTTCTTCACCATTTTCTTCATCCAAAACCCCTTTTTCTTCCTTACCAATGCTCATGCTAGGTGGGTAAGTTTTTGGAGCAACCATGAGACTCACACTCCCTTCTTGTTCTTCAAATGGCTCATGGTGAAGGTGAATGATGTCCCTCAAATCTGATTTGTCCCTCATGAGTTCTTTAGCCACCTTTTCTTCTTCATCATGCATATGCTTGTTGTCAATGTCCTCTTCATGTCTATCAACCAAAATTGATTTCTCCTTGCATTCATTATCAACCCAAGTAGCATTAGTAACAACTAAATATCGATCATTGGTTACCTCCTGGCTGCCCTCATTTTGTTGTTCGTGCAAACTTGTAAATCACATTCTTCTTCCCTCTTGGACTCATCTCCCATGATTATTTTATTGGCATGCATGCAATCATACAAAAGCAAAGAAACCTCTTCAATCAACAATGAATCCTTACCTTGCTTATTTGCATCTAGGGGTTCTTCTTCCTTCTCTTCACTTTGAACTAAATCTAATTTTTCTTTGCAAGTACCAACTCTCATGCAAATATTAGATACCAAATCTTTATCATCAAACACCAATGAACTCATACCTTGGAGAATCATAGTCTTGGCCGCTATATGTGCCTTCACCTTGCTTGAACATTGCTCTAGAACACCTTGGGCTAGTGTATGAGCAACACATGATGCCTCTTGACTCAATCCTTCTTCAAACATGGATAGCAATTGTGGTGGGGGACTCTCATATTCATTTAACACCAAAGACATAATGGGTTGCATGGGAACCATTATCTCTTGAGTAAGATCATTATGTATAACATCAAATAACACTTCAAACATATGAGAAATAAGATCATTACATTCTAGATCCATCATTACCACACAAGATTTTACTTTTGCCATAGTGTTCAAAATGTTAACCCTCTTACCAAAACAAGGGCTTGTGAGGTCCCAAAGGCCTTGAAAACTTTCCACCATGACCTTGAAAATGTCTTCCATGATGGCATCACTATATGGTAATTTTGGGGTTGTAATCCGCATAACCTCACTAATGCAAATGATGACCGTAATTCTTGCTTCCCCATCTTCATGATCCAAGAAATTGTGCCTAGCCAACTGCATCACCAAGGAATCCCTTGCAAAAAGCATGGATCCATAATTATCTTGTTCCATTATTGTTAAGCAACTTGTTGCTTCTTCCAAAATGTTGAGCAACCCATCCTTTGATTGACGTAGGTGTTTGAGTGCTCTACCCAATCTCCGAAACTTTCCTTTCATGTTACCTGCACTAGATAAATCCATGCTTCATAGGCAATTTCAAACCTCACAGGTGCAGAAGAACATGCTCTAATACCACTGTAATATCCTCTTTTGGGATATTATCCAAATCTGCAATTTAATTTATTAAATCGACTCTAGAAGGATTTAACCCTCCTAGATCGACCTCAAATAATCCAATGTTAGCTTCAATACAACCCAAATGAGTTTGGAGTGAGCCAAGGTGGTGGATTAGATGGGAGAACCAGTTAGGAAATTAATCTCTTCAAATCTGAAATTTATTTCAGCAATTAATAAATAAATAAAAATGCCCCCAGAACAGTTGAACTTCGAAAATTAATAACTTTTTCACCACTCAATATTTTCCTATCAAACCAATGCCAAAAGATTCTCCATATTTTTAGTTTTCCAACAAGTTATAGAACATAATTTTTTGATAAGTAGAAGGCATGCAAATCAACCCACGAAATCTGAAACTGTGTAGATGAAACCCTGGCACATAATAATTAAATATTGCTCAAAGACAGTTGAAACTTGGAAAATTCATAACTTGCTCAATACTTCGTCTTTTACCATGAAATAAAGTGCATAATAAAGTAGAAATAAAGAGATTTACTATGAACTATCAAACTGAATTTTCTGATTACCGAAACCCCTTCAAATGAACCCCCAAAATCTAAAAACCAGTCGCTAGGGCTAAAGTAAATGGCATAAATTATTGTCATCTCTTTCTTTGTTTCAAGAACCCTCCAAATATCAGTCCTATACTTGGAAAATTATGCCAACACAGATCAGATTATATATTTAACTTGTTCACCCTCAAAACATGCCAAAACATGACCCAACACAAGTCATCGTAGCTGGAATTAATTGCGTATACAGACCAGGTTTATTAATTACTTCAAAAGATGCCCAATGTGCCCAAATCAAGCACGCAAGCAAGTCGCTATGACTGGAAAAATTGCAGCATTAAAAATCAGATCATAGAACACTCTAAAACTCTTCAACATTCATCAACAACATGCATGTTTCACTCTAAGTAAATGTGCCAATCTTCTAATGGAGTAATAATGCATAACACACATCAACACTAAAGAGCTCAATGAATAAAACAAGAGAGTCTTCTATATCTTCAACAATGGCTTCTAATGAAGCTTACAATGAAAAAGCGAGAGCTAGGACATACATCTCATTACTCCAAGCATGGAGTGAAATCAATAGATTCATCAACATAACCCTTCCCTCAATGTCATAACATATATATGTGTGTGTGTGTATATATATATATATATATATATATATATTTCTCCTAGGGTGGAGCAACTCCCTTTTGGAGGGAAAACCATAATTTGAAATTATAAGACATGCTTATAATTTCCTCTTTTTATTTTATTTTCCCTCTCTATGTGTGGTGTCCCCTTTCTAAGGGTTTTTTTGTCATTTAAAACCACTTAATATTATTTATCTAATTCCCTTTTAATTTTGTATTTTTGGGGAATTAAATTAAATAATAAATTACATTAATTGTTCAATAAATATTCTTTTGTGAGCAATAATACAAGTGGAAAAACGCCTAACATCCATAATTAAATAAGAACTAATAATTAAATGAATATTGTTTTATAATGAAAAATGATTAAAATCACTCTCCATGCAATATCATTCAATTACTAGCGTAGTTTTCCCCTTGCAACATCCGAAAAGACCACGGGGAAAAATAGGCTAAGGGTCTTCAAAAAGGGGACATTACAAAGAAACACAAGAGGTTAGATGAGAACTCTCTGTATTAGTGTAATGTCCCTTTCTAGGACAAAAACCAAAAATAAGGGTTTGGCCACAAACCCTGAGAACTAGATCTAAAAATATACCAACACCAACAAATGAAACTAATATGATTTTTTGACAGCAGTTCCAACAATAGTATAAACCCTAGCAACAAACTGTGAAGGGCTTAAATGCACCATAAAACCATGCACAATAGATGAAAACACTTATGAATAATTATTTCATGCACGGAAACACTTATCCATTTAATTTGCAATAAACAAATGGAGAAAACCCAAGATAACACACTGTTGTATTTAAATTTGGAACAATAGTAGGACAGCCACAAACCAAGGCTGAAAATGATAGATATACTCCACCAAAAATCACAAAAACATAGATTCTGGCCTAATAAATTATGCCGAGTTAGAATATCACATAAAATTTGAATTTCGTGCCCTATATGACACCCAAATGCTATCAAACCCTAGTTGCTCCAACTAGTAAGAGCTCAACATGAAAAACCTTGTAGATGTCTTTTTTTATTAATGTCCAAATCTACAAGAGGTCTTCAAGTTGTTTTCACTTCACCCAAGGATGGAGGGTTTTCGTCTTCCAGCCAGCCACAAAGAAGTTTTTTGTCTTCCTTGGAAAAGCCACACAATTGGATTTTCGCCCAAAAGTGGAATGACAATGAGCAAACAGCCCAAAGATCAAATGTAGAGAAAATGTGCCAAGATGGGTTGCAAATGAAGTCATTGATTTCCTTTTATATCCTTCCTTTGGTGCCAAAGGCCAAATAGAATGGACCGGCCTCCAAGAGCTTCTTTTTATCTTTTAACTTGCCTTTAAAACTCCTCCAACCCTGCCGACCTACCTTATTAAAGGAAACGCTAAAGAATACATTCAAAATTAATAAATGAAAAATGAAAAGGAATGCAATTCCTTCCCTAGCTCATTCATGCTTCCTTACCACAGAAAAGGAATGGCAAGAAGTCTATTGTCAGGCTCTCAAGTCGAAAAAGGGGACAATACAATTAGATTAAAAATAAAAATGGTAAGAGATACAAAACTAAGTGTTATGTCCCAACTTATACTCAGTGAGAAGGAAGCCCCGAGAAAAACTAATTACATAATGACATACTTTTACTAATTTAAACATAATATGATCCCTAATACACTATGATATACTATAGGCCTAAGGGCATACTAAGCCAAAGAGAACACAAGAACAATAGAATACCATGCTAGAACTGTAATACAAGATTAGACAAAGGAAACACTGTGTACAAATACTCAAGAGATCAGATGTGTCCAACAAAGGTGCCTATGCCTTATGCTACTTCATGCTTATTCAAAGAAGGGCTAGCATTCACTAAAATACAAGTAAGGAAGATGAACAAATGACTTCACAATTGCAGGAAACACATCTGCTCCCCTTCTGACAATTCACATCCTTTGTTTTTTCATTTTCTGTAAATGTTGTAGGACAGTTGCGTTGAATATGGCTGACACTGTCAGAGTTGTTTCAAATAGATTATCGAGTGTCAGGACTTTACGGTGTGACTGCATGTGCTTACGATGATCCTAAAGCTGCTGGTGATGACAGCATGTGGCACAGAACATTTCCATTGCACAGTGAGATAATCAAACTCCTTGATCCTTTCGGATCAAATTTATATATATATATATAGTCCCAATTATTTTGACGTTCAATGTGCATATTAATTAATAATTATATTCACAACATTTCATTTGATCGCTCCTAAATAACTCAAATAAGAATTACAATACCTTTCCTTCTCGAATAAGTTGTTGAAATGCCTTGAGTTGCTCAATAAATGTTATGCTTTCCCTCCATTTTGAAGAATCGTATGAAAACTCACCAAACAGAGGCACATAACGATCTGGCCTGAATAATTACAGAGTTAGTTTTCTGTACAAAAATGCGACGTTTTGTATCATTATTTAGTGAGATAACTGAATAAATGACATAATAGAGTTGTGGTTATGAAATGAACTAAACCATCAAGGAAATTCATACCCTATTTTAAATCTATATATCAACCAATAAAATAGTAGGTTTGGAATAACTATTAAAAGTTACAACTGTAATATCATGAACTTGTCAAGATCGAGGGGAAATGCATCAATAAATTGATCGCTTGGAAAAGCACAGCTAAACAAATCTCAAGCTACTTTGTGCATTGAAAATCTACATTTATGCTAAAGGAGATCACACATAGAGGCACATACACTCTTAACTAAAGGAGTTGCAAGTAGGTGGTCCAACTTCAAACAGATAAACACTACTCATGTTTGAGTTGAGTCGATTACATAAGAACCAGTTTCATGGCAACGGAAGAATAAAACAGAAATACTAGACATTATAGAGAAGCGGGAGAAAAGCTTCATTCAATGATGTTCAAGTATGTATTACAATTAAGGTGTTTTCCATGAACTGAACTTTGTAATTGTCATGTACCTCCTAACTTTCAACTAACTCATAATTACCAGCTACCTCAAAACTGACATTACAAGAAGGGCACATAGCTAAAAGGATTGCAACTAGGTGGTCCTAAGAGAAATTTTATTGGTGGTTAAGGAAAGTCAATTAGATAAGAATCATCTTCATGGTAACAAAAAAAAAATTACTGGACATTATAGAGGGACGAGTTGTACTTCATTCACTTATGATCAGGTTTGCATCCATTTATAGTATTCAAAAAATGAATTTTGTTGCACCTCTAACATTATATCTTTTTATGAGTACTAAGGTTATGGAATGGAGTGCATAGCCTTTATTTTTCATTTATTAGTTCTTAATGTTTATTTTAGACGACCTAATTAAGATAAAAGAGTGTTGCATTACATAATTATGTATATAAATATAGATGAGAAAGGCTTTCCCAAAACGTCATAAGTTATATTATAGAATTCATTTCCTTATTTATTCCTAATTATAGAGGTTTCCCCCTTGACGTGAATTATATTTGAGTGTATCTTCTATTATCATAAAGAAATATTATAATATGAGGTATCTGAACATCAATTTTGGCCAAGAATTATTTTCCACCATATCACACAAACCACTGCAAATTCCATAGAGATTTTTCCAAGGGGAAGTTGGGAGCCATGACAAGAAACATCAGTCCAAATTTCATCTTTCTATGATCTCTTGTGCCTGATTCATTGAAAATTTGGTGTTTTCACAAAATCAATACCTAGGCTGCAATTCTAAGATTGCAGAGAGTTTTTTATATATTCTGAAAGCTCATAAAAATTGAAGTAGGCTTTGTTCCTTATAGTTTCAAATTGAAGGTAGTTTACATTCCTAAATTTGTTGGTCAAAGGTGACGCATCTGATTAAAATATACCACTTGTTTTAAATTTTTATTCTTAACACTCGGTCCCGATACTTTCCTCCCCAGATTGAGCAAAAATCTAGAGCTGGAAACACAACCAAATCAGCAGCCATGTCTTTTGGACCAGATGCCTTTTCTCAACCACTGATCGTAATAACTCTCTTTAGCTTCCACCACCTAAAATCAAGGGTAACAGTCCTACAGGATGTGAAACAGTGGTACCTTTTTTCCACTGTAAATGATTTGCCCAATTTCCAATGTCTTCGAATGAGGGTTTAGATAGGTTTAAATAGAATCTAGTGTCCAAACTAAAGTCCCTAATTAATTAGCCTCGTATAACCACTCACACACAAACCACTTGAGAAGGCACAACAAACCAAACATGGGACAACTGCTCGAAGGGCAAAAATTGAGCCTACCAAGGATGGACATCAACACGTTTGATGGTATGGATGTAACCTCATGGAGGACTCTCATTGAATAGTATTTTAAGCTTCATAATATACCAGAGAATGTAATGCTTGGCATACCCTCACTAGAGCTAGAATTTGAACCTTATCAATGGTACAGGCCGATACAATGGTTGACATAGTGTAATATCCCTTTCTAGGGCTGAAACTGAAAAAAAGGGAAATAGCACAAACTCAAATGAGAGTAATCTAATTTTTATAACAGGAGTTCTGATAATATATGAAACCCTAGCAGCAAACTGAATCTACACTTTTAAGGCATCAAACACCCTCCAAATAATCTGAAAATAGGTGTATAAATCCTTCTAAATATTGTATTCAATCATGGAATAAACACCAAGCCAAAGCACTTCAAAACATGTGTAAATTATAAAATTATACCCAGCTGTAATTAAATAAATGACAGCAGAAATACACCTCACAATAAGGGTTGGAAATGGAGATTCCAATCCCCAAAAATATCATAAAAGTGTGAAATCTGCCTTATAAATTATCACCCTGTGTCTCTGTTTGTCTCTCGCCTTTGACACCATTACTAGTGAAGCCTCAAGATGAAAAATTTGTGTTTGTGCCTTTGTGAGCTTTGTTCAGATTCTCCAACCTGGCAGATGCCTAAAGGTATGTTTCACTTTCCCTGATGACTGGATTAAATAAGTAAGCATGCCTACCTGCCTCAAAGTTATCCTGCTCGATCATACCTAGAATGTCTTCCGATATGTCTCGAGTCATTCTCTTTACTGTGGCCTCCATGGTGATTATTCCGATTGTCCACCATCACTGTTTTGCACTAAGCAAATATTAATCAATGAGCTCCCAAACATTAATCAAAGATAATAAAACAAGTTTGTTTAACCTATTCAGTGGGGTGTCACTGCAGCTAACTTAGGTCACCAATCACTCGGATCAGAGAAACCACAAGTGGTTCCTCCTTTGCTCCCGGCCACTCATGATACTGTCTATAGTGTCCACCCTAAGCCTAGTCTCCCCCCTAGGATAGTGTCCCTTTCCCTCTGTCGGCAATCATGGTGTTGGGTGAACCTCAAGCCATCAATCCTCCAAGTTGTGGCTCCAGCATCATTAACCTTATGTTTTGGATGCCTCTCATCCTCATCATTTGTGAACCCTTGCACTGCAAAGGTTTATATGCCTCTCATCCTCATCATCTATGAGCCCCTACGCTTCACAATTAGGTAGGTCCTACTCTCCGTACCTCTGGGGTTATCTTTGTGTCCTACACCATATAACAATGGTCGGGGGCACATCCTATGTTCGTCTGATCTATCTCAACACTCTCATACTGAAGCCACTCAATGATCCCTGGGATTGATTCTAGTATCATCTGCTCCATCTGATTAACTAGATCTGTGCAGCATCCACAGCCTAAGGCAACCTCAGAGCTTATATTGTCATCAGCACAGTATCATGATGTAGCTCCTGCACCTGTATGGTCTCTTGCATCACAATAAATCAAGATAAAAATCAGTGTTATTTTAATGAGGTATATTGCGATATTAGAATTGTGCTGCTGCAGGTACATCAGAATTAAATTTTTCATAAAAAGTCAAAACCGTACAATTGTTGAACACGACCATAAAATCTTTTCTGAACCATATAGTTCCTTAAGCATGTGGGTATGAAAATGGGGCAACATGGTCCCCTCTTATAGACATACAATTTTCAAAAATTCAGAAAATTTAGGCTCAGGATGACATCAGAATTGACTCCTCAGCTAGCATGGTGGCTGCACTCACACGACACAATTGGTGCGCTAGAAAAGGTCATCAACCAGCCATGGTAACTCTCACCTAAGCTCTATTTACAAAAGTAAAAAGAAAGACTGAGGTTTGTTTTCTATTTTCACTTTCTCTTTATGTATGTTGGGGCAAAAACCCTGATCAGTCATTACATTAAAATTATAACTGCAAATGGCTAAGATAAATCGCTTTGCTATAGTGATGCTTGCTCCCAAAAACAATAATTAGCAAGGTAAATTTCTATATTATTATGTTATCGTGTATGTCTTGCAATACCTTATATTTATTGATGATACATGATGTTTATAACATTGCCACACAAGGGCAATATTCTTTTATCTTACTCGAGATCCAATTTTCACAATTGCATGTGCTCTCCTCTGATCTCAAGTAGGGAAACCATATTCTTTATCTATCACTCTTGTTACTTTGATCGTTGCTTATGTTTTAGTACGCGGGATTATTAATGTAATGTCCCTTTTTCCAAATTTCGAAGGCATAATTGGATTCCCAGCTATTTCTTCTCCTTGGTCGAATTGAAGAAGATAAAGAGGAAGCAGATAATATGTCTTTTATTATTTTATGCATACTTTAAAGTGTGTTAGAGAAGATTATATGGGTCAGCCTTGTTTATTAAGGGCCAAGGCAAAATAAATGATTATCAAGGGTCGGCCAAGGCATAATGAATGGGCATAAAGGAAAGGTCATGTCTTTTCAGTTTTGGCGTCACCCTTAGAAAAGTATAAATAGGGGTCATGTGTGAGCATTTGGTATAGGAACATTCATTTGTAAATCTGAAGTTTGAGTGAGAACTCTCATTATTTCTCCATTTGGGACGAAAACCACATATGAGGTCCATATGAAGGATGAAACTCCTTCATATTGACTTTAAACAATTTATAATTGCAGATCATTATTGAATTGAATATCAAAATTGTGCATTTCCAGATTTATGTCATTTACTCCTAGAAGTGTGACTTGTATTGGTGTTATTTCTGAATTGTGGATTGGTAATTTCATCATAATAATTCATTATTCCAATTCGACTTGCATTTTAATGGTCAAATCTACACTTGCACGAATTTCGGAGCATTATTAGAGGTGCAATCGAGCCATTTCAGTCTGCTGTGAATTCCAGATGAATAATTAATTCCAGCAGTGATTAATCTTACTCAAATCAATTCAATTTGGAAAAAATAAGTGTCAATACATTAAGGAATCATTTGATAATTGTTCATTTATTGGTAATTTTTGGCATTAATTACGAAGGCTTCAGTTCGCTGTAATTTAATTACAGCCTGCTGCAATATTTTCCATAATTCTGATATTTTTGTCTAAGCCCTTAAAAAGGGACATCACAACTAATGATGGCATGGATTGGAGGCTGGTTACTAGTCAGGTATCTAAATTGAATTCTCTGTTGCTTGGGATGTATTTAGGGTTATATTTAGTTGTTCTCAATTTGGATGTACCTAGATTATAATCAGATTCGCTTCATCCTCGGCTTCATTACTATAAGGTAACTTGTTTTCTAGTATTTTGATATTTAGCATTTATTATGATTAGTATTGGCACTCACCCATGTGTGATGAAAACGAAAGAATGTTTTGGCAGATTCCCAAGTGCATTGATTCCTGTTTCGAAGATCCATGTGTGTCAGTTTATCCTTTTTATGTATTTTTTTCTACTTTGAAATATATGCTTGCACACACTTCAAAGCAGGACAAAATGTAGACACCTAAAAATGGCCCCTAGGCATTTATCAGTCATTAAACAACCTGATTTTATGGTGCTTCTCTAGTTGTCGATTATTGCTCCAAATTAGGCATTATTGGCACATTTGTAGGTTTTTTATGGTCCTCATTCCTTTCATCCCCTTAGCTCTTCCTCTCTCTCCCTCTTTCTCTCTCCTATCTTTGGATTTCTGACAGAAGCATCCCAACACTTAGGAGAGCTCTTTTTCATCTTTTCCAAGTCAAGGTGAAACCATTCCCTTTATTCTCTATTTTTCACTTTTTAGTCTTTGGTGTTGATTTTGGCATGCCAATGGCGTCCTAATTTTTATTTAGTTGTCAATAAATACACAAGCACTGCAGTTCATTTGACACATAATATCTAGCAATCGTTCATATAGTATATATTAAGCACCTACACATTCTAGAGAGGTCAAGCAATCATTCGAGCATTCATCATTGTCTAAAGCTAGTATTTCTCATGGACAATCTTTGACACATGATCTAGGGTTTTGTATATATCTGAAGTTATATCCATTAATGCAATTTACTATTTTTTGGCATTTATATAGTATATATTAAGCACCTACACATTCTAGAGAGGTCAAGCAATCATTCGAGCATTCATCATTGTCTAAAGCTAGTATTTCTCATAGACAATCTTTGACACATGATCTAGGGTTTTGTATATATCTGAAGTTATATCCATTAATGCAATTTACTATTTTTTGGCATTTATATAGTATATATTAAGCACCTACACATTCTAGAGAGGTCAAGCAATCATTCGAGCATTCATCATTGTCTAAAGCTAGTATTTCTCATAGACAATCTTTGACACATGATCTAGGGTTTTGTATATATCTGAAGTTATATCCATTAATGCAATTTACTATTTTTTGGCATTTATATCAAGTGCTTTCCACTATATAGGGGCCTCATAACTAGACAGTGTTTATTGATCCCGACTAACCCTCAACACAGATCCCTATACCTTGATTTGTTTTCCGTAAGTTTCAAATATCATGGGCATTCTAGAAGAAAGATTGTTTTACAAGTATCACACGCAGATCAGATTGAGGAAACAAGAAATGCCGACCAGGTGAACACAGTCATCAACTCATTCCAGACCCTACCTATCAACCACTAGAAGTGTCCTGATGCTTCCTCATCCAACTTTCATCAGATTCAAACTCTTGGGAAAAGGTTTTTAACACTCTTGAGAGCACATTTTCGTGTTCATATTATAGTAAGTGTTTTCATATTGCAACTGGTTCATAATAAACCTCTAACCCTATGTGTCTTCCCTCATAAATGCTTTGGAAAATAATTAATTAGATCTTGTTTTACTTACTGTAATTATACTTGTTTGGCATGCCTGATTAAAAGTATTGCATTTATTTGTGTTTCATTGAGTTTTCATCCATTTATTTGCAATACATCCTTGAATACCATTTTTAAAAGAACAGAAACAACGATCACAAATGTAAAAGCATGACGAACCAATGAATTTGTAGCAAATCTATGTAATCTGTGCCAAGGCGACTCAAACTCTTCTCCACACTTTCTTTGATATTAGCAGCATCAACCCTTAGTGTTGTTGCATTCTCACGGATGTAGCTTAATTGTTTTGTAAAGCCACACACCTTTGTTGCCAAAATTACCTACTTGGCCAAGTCAATATATGACCCAATGTTAGTTTTTATTCAGATTTTTATAAACACCATAACATCATTTTTATGTTAATAAATACTTTTCCAAAGAAAAGAAAAAATATCTCGTAGGCCTATATAGTTTGGTATCCGTAATTCTTTTATTGCCTTTCTTGTACTAATAATGCAAATAATCCAAAAAGGCTTCGCACATAAATGAAACACACCTATTAACCAGAAAATTTGAGATCATACAATATAATGTTATAATTTAATCATGCACTGCGAAACAACATGCAAAAGAGAACTATAACTGTTGAGATAAAAATAAATGAGCTAAGCTGAATCAAGTGTGAAGTATTCTTAAAAGAACCAAGAAACTTTGCACCTTTGATTACCATATCTATATTTCTAGATCCTTCTAGCTTGGATGCCAATGCATTATGATAGTCAACATGAGACCCCCAACCAAGTCCAAGATTTGGGAAATTCATAACTTATTCGAGTTTAGATGCATATCAAAAAGAATGTGGACTGTATTCAGAATGATTTATCTCGAATGCGTTGTTATTATATCATTTTTGAAATGTCAAATTATAACAAAACACCCAACCAGTTGTACTAGGGTTCCAATCAAAATCAAATATGCCCTACCCACGTAGTATGATAAAACAGAGATGAGGCCCAAGTCCCATCCACGAAACTTTTGCACGATCGATAGCCCTTGGATCAAGCTTAAGTCAAATAACGTTTGTGACACATGGTCCAGCCCCTTGGGTCATATGTTACATAAAAATCCACCCATGCCTTCATCCAGAAATGAAATTCAAGGCCATAAACTAAGCTCGTTTTCATAAGTCAACAACCCAAATAACATTGGCTAGGTGTGGGTGGAGACCATCACTAAAACACAACGTGTGGCCAGGCATGCTATGACAATCCTCACCTTCAAGCATCATTAGCTTGGAACTCCAACCAACTTTTGTCTCCATAACCCAACATACATAAAATAGCATATTGTTACATCGCTGGTTATTATCTTGTCATCATATGTCATGTATGGTTATGATATATCTCGCATATGGCGCACATAACATTTTTAGTAGTCAATGTTAGTTTATAGAATTGTTAATTTCTATTTAGTCGGCTTCATCAGGCTTTTGGGCAAGCCCCAACCTAATGACAGCAATAAATAGGAGTTAGACAAGTCACTGTAGGACATCATTCGCAGAGTTATCTCTTCTATATTTACAGTTCTATATTTATGCAGGTTGCCCACTCAGAGTGGCACTACTATCATATTTTAAAATAATGGTATTTTTTATCCCATCATCTCTAATTAATATCTTCTCTTCACTACAATTTTGTTCACATCAGTTATTCTGAATTTTGTGCACTATTTCATTGAATATTGCTGCTCTCCTGTGAATATGTTCCTTTTTTAATATATTATTAACATAACCAGTGCTATCAGAACAGAGATCTATGGTGAAATTATGCTGCACAATGAGTCACAGGAACTGCTGAAAATAAAGTTTATATAAATTTCTGACTAAAAAAATATCACCTTTAAGTGATCAAATTTCTATCCGAGATAGAGCTGTAGGAATACTGCTGATAAAAACCATCTTCCAAAACAGGAAGAATTTGGGGTTTTCTCATGAAGCACCAGGGTCTCTATTAAAAACCCAAAACAAAAAATCTTGGTGCAGGTTTTTAGAGATTAGCGAACATGGCAGTCATTGGAATTTTCTTGATGAGACAATCAAAACCATATAAATCTTCAACAGTCCTAAATTATTCACCCTCCTGACAATTTTTCCCCAAAAACTGTCATTTTCATCCTTACCCTTGCAAATTCATCTCTTCTAGCTGATTGCATCCATATAAGTCTCTTGTAAGATTTTACTCTTACCCACATTACCCTAGCAGGGAATGGTCTCTACCCATATAAAAAACTTACCCATCTATAGTTCCAACTTGGAATAATAAAAAATCTGTTTAAGACCTATGGAGAAATCAAGTATGTTCCCCTAGAAAAGCAAGATCTTAAGGGAGAAAGATCTTGCAAAGATAAATCACGGTAATAAGTGCCACCACCAATTTAGTAGATTCAGGTGCATACAATCCCACCTTTAGAGTGCATGCTTCTGTCAAAAATGGACCGGCCCAACAAAAACAGGGATATGTTGTCACAAATGATGGTAAGCAAAAGTGCAAGCATGGGAGGATGAGAGATCCTTGGGGGATTTGGAGCATATCCGAGAGGAGGACAAGGTAACAACCTTCGGCATATGAATTAGTGGCATCAACACCAATTTTGAGGACTTGACGCTATAGTGGGCATGAAAGGAGGAAGATATGGTGCTACAATGAGCATGAATAACAATTTTAGAAGAAAAGATAGTGCTACAATGAGTATGACAAATAAAAATATGCCTACAAGTAGCCTAAACACCTTTAGTCAAGTGCCCAATACTACGGCCTTCTTCAGTCAAAATGCCATGTGCATGGGATCAAACTTCAATTAGGGATTTGGGAAAATATTGTTCTTCAACAACGTATGAACATCATATACCTCGACATCCTCATTAACTTATACAACTAGGGCAGACTATTCCAACTCCACCAATGGGTTTACGTTTGGGATCGCTAATCAAGGATTTTGAGGATCACAATTTGGACCAAGACTTGACCTACCCAATATAGGACCACACAAGTTCAATGGACAAGATGTGGCTTCAAGGCTCAGCCTTATGGAAAGATACTTCAAGCTACACAACACACTAGAGTAGTTGAAGGTGGATCTTGCTACATTACTATTGGAAGTAAGACCTTGTCAATGGTGTGAATGGATGATGAGCTATGGAAAGAAACTACTCACTTGGGAACAATGTAACAAAGAAATAACACTTCACTATGAGAATACATGGACATGCGATTTCTTCTTGCAACTCACCAAATTAAGGTAAGCAAGGGTAGTAGTGGAGAGCAATCCACAACACCTCAAGTCATCTACTAAAAATAGCGACTTGGGTACCTCAAGCGTCCAAATCCTTGGGAGATTTTGAACATATTCGAGAGGAAGAGTTGTGCACCAATTAGCGGCATCAACGCCAATTTTAAGAAAATGATGCTATAATGAGCATGACAAATAACAATATGCCTAATGGTGACCTCAACACCTTTAGTCAAGAACCTAATACCATAGTTAGCAAACTCAGCGAGTACTCGCCGTACTCGCCATGAAAACTCACAGGGGAATATTGGCGAATATTTGCTGAATATTTTGGTGAATATTCGTCAAATAGTGTACTCTTCCACAGAATATCCAATTGCACCAGAAAGAGGATTGTAAACTAGCTAGGGCAAGCAGATGGCTTATTGTAATCTCATTTTGAAAATTAAATATTTTTTAGCATAAACCTTGTGAAATCCTGTCTGAAATATCAATTGTATGAATCAAAAACGCTACAAGAATTTGTGTTGTATCAAGTACACAGAATATATGCCCCACATCTATTTGTTACTCACACTGTTGTAGGAACTTAGGGTAGATTATCTTTCTTCACCAGTAATTACCTCAAAATCTCATAATTTTCTCTCAAAAATATACCCAATAAAATGGCAGTTAATTTTTAAGTTGTTTTTCTATGAAATTCCCTATATATCAATATCATCTTCTCGTTAATGACAAAAAAAGGTAAACATAAGCCACCCTGTCATCAATATAACCCCATTCTTACTCCAAATTGGCAACAACAGCTTACGATAAACCATATTTTCATAGCTATCTTTGAACATGATGCACCCACTACATCAAAGCAATGCTAATGTCTAAGGGGTTGTATTTCAATTAGTGTGGATGATGACAAAATGTTTGTCACGTTATTCATCAAGATACAAATTTAGGATATATCGAAAAAGGATGAAATTATATGCGAGTCCCAAATGAATTTGGTAGAATGGATACTCCATGATGGTCTGTGGAGAAGCAAGGAGACGCAGCCGAGTGTGGGGACTAGTAGAGGCAATAGACCCTCTCCCCAATATTTCCCTAGAATGGGGAAGAGGGAAATGTAAATTATTGTATATTGTAACTTGCATAAATATGAAATTTATAATGATAATTTTCAATGACAATAATCATAAATTCATAGCACTTATCAGCCAACTGTTGTATTTGCATGATGATGCAATTTTGTATTGTATTTGTATTCAAATCTAATATAAAACACTTCTCCAATATTTTATAGACTCATTTGATACATTTTGTAGCTATATTTGGCATAAAATTTATGTTTTTTGTAGCTGTATTTTTTAAGTTGCCGAATATTCCCGAATATTCACCGAGTCTTACCAAGTTTTTGCCAAGTCAATTTTTTTTGGGTTTTTTCAATACGAGTATGCGAACTATGCCTAATACTACGGCCTTCTTCAGACAGAACACCATGCGCATGGGATCAAACTTCAATATGTTAGTTCTTTAACAACATATGAAAATCAAATACCTCAACATACGCATTAACTTCTACAACTAGGGAAGACTGATCTAACTCGCCAATGGGTTTAAGTTTGGGATGAATAATCAAGCATTTGGAGGATCAATGATGTTGCTCAGTGATGTTGCTTTCAGCCAAAACATTTCTAAAGGTCGTGAAGAAGACAAAGGTTTGTTTCACTATCTATCCAAAGTAGGAACAAGTAAAAGAGTAAGAAATGCCAACATAAGTGGCATAATTGTTGAAAGAACATGAGGAGGCAGTGCCAAATGACTTACCAAATGGGTCTCCACCAATGAGAAACATTTCTCATCATATCGATTTGATGCTTGCAAAAAGTATAACAAGGCTCCACATAGAAGTAATCCAGTTATGAGTAAAGTATTGAACAAGAAATTCCAAGATTTAATGGATGGAAGATTGATAAGAGAGAGCTTGAGTCCATGTGCAGTTCCAATAGAGCTCCCACCTAAGAAGGACGGAGAATGGATAATGAGTACAAATTTGAGAGCCATCAACAAGATCACCATCAATCATTGAATCCCATTTTCAAGGATGGATAAATTGTTATATTGTTTGAGTGGAGCAAAATACTTCATCAAAATTGATTTGAAGAGTGGTTACCATTAGATTAGAATAGGGACATGAATGGCAGATTGCATTCATGACCAACGATTGCATGAATAGTTAGTAATGTCATTTTGTAATGTCCCTAAACGGACATTTTTAAATCATTCCAGAGTCACTGGACCCTAGGGCAGGATTAATAAAAACAAATTTTCAGTGCAAAACCCTTGTAGCAAAAATTATAAATTCTAGAAAAATATGAAAATAATTTCTAAACCCTAGGAAAAATCCAAATTTGTTGCATATAATGACATTCGTAACAAACATTAAAATCGGATTATATTTATTTATTTTTCAACACTGAAAATCAAAAAAATACCAGTTGAATGTAAACATCAATTTTCTTACCAATGACGTCCTAGATAGATGGAAATAGACCAAATGGTGGCCCTATAGACTAAAAGAAGTGACGACAGCCAACTATGGGTGACGTCGGCCCTGAAATACTGCCTTAAATGTGACCTTGGGATGATACCCTAGTTGTTGTAGGCAACGCCCAAAATGTGTCTTAGTTGTTGACGAATGACTGAAAACGTGCCCTACCTGTGGAAAGTGACTGATGATGTAGATTTGAAAATGTGCCCTAGTTGATAAATCATAAAACTAAACTGAAAACTACAAATCTTTGACTAGAAGCATAAATGCAACTTCTAGATGGAGTCACCACTGAAGATTGGAGGGTTTTTCGTCCCCAAATTCGATTGCAATGGAGGGTTTTCATCTTCAAAAGGAAAAGTTGAAGAAACAGCTCAAATTGTCGATGTAAAAATAGATAATGGCCAAAAGATACTTCCAAATGACCCCCAACACCTTTTTATGAATTCACTTGACACTTTTCCCAAGGAAAAGCCCCAAAAGTAACCTTCTAATTTGATATTGACTTTTCTTGATTTGGAAAGTCACCTTTATTTTTTATTTATAATAATAAAGTAATATTAAGTTGTCACTTTTTAATAAAAATTGAGTTATTTAACTTAAAAATTTTAACTTTATTATTTTTACTTTATTTGAAAACGAGGTCATGCTAGTCCGCCCTTCTCAAAAATTGCTCATCACAAGAAATTGCAATCGCAATTGCTCAAACTTTCCCCAATGCCATCTTTGTGATGCATGGATCCCAATTCATCCTTGGGCACTTGCAATTCCATGTTCTAAATAAATTCGGTCACACCAAGTTGTTTGGCTGTGAATTATCATGAAATTGTTCCCGATGATAGCCACAAGCATGTGCAACATTATATGTTGATCTATTTAGTGAGCTATCTTCTTGACTGTTGAGCAAAAACAACGGATCATGAGGATGCAAACATAACAAGTTACCATCACCTTTTTGTGATGTAGTTCGCTTTTGCTGCGCCACTCTAATATACTTGTGAACTGAAAAAGTTTGGATCCTCCCTTGGATTATGAACCAAAATGACGATGGGCAAGATTGTTTCCAACCGATCTCAAGGCTGAAATCCTTCACAAATAGCATAGCGTACAGAAAGTTCCTCAAATCCTGCAAACCTGAAACTGTATTTGGCTACTAACATCAGTCCAAAGTCTGAAATTTCACAAATCAGCAATGTGAAAATGATATAACAGCAGCAATGCTGAAAATCGTTTGCATAAATCATCGCTATCAACAATTCAGAGGCTGGAAATAGACAATCAATGACTGGAAATCTTCTCACAGCAGTAATAATCAGCATATCTCTGTTGAGACCCTGAAAAATCAGCAGCCCTATGACTGAAAACACTTGTAGGGCCGTAATTGGTATAGTGCAGCAGCTGGAATCTGTGATGACAGCAGTCCTAGGCTGGAAAGTCTGATAATGGCAGCCCTTGGTTTGTTTCCTTTGCCATATAATCGTAATTGGCAATTACTACCCTTAATAGATCTCAAGATATCAACCAGATCCCATACTCTTATGTGTAGAAAACCTTGAGTGAGGATATACTTCTTCTATATGATGTGCTTTGAATTCGGGATAAATGGCAAAGAAGTATGAATACTCATTTAGCCTATCCATAACAACATAAACGCAGTCTCTACGATGTACCTTGGGAAGGCTTGTGATGAAGTCCATGAACATACTTTTTCAATCTTGATGGGGAATAAGAAATGGCTGCAACCAACTTGCTAGGAAGACATGATCTACTTCATTTTGCTGGTAGGTGATGTACTCCCTTATGTGTTTCAGATCCTCCTCAAAACTCCACCATGAAAATCACTTTCTTATATATCTACAAAGATTGTAGGATCTGCATTGTCCCACAATTGGTATACCATGCAAAGCTTTTGAAATATTCTGTTTTATCTCGGATTCAAATACTGGAACGATTCTATCCTTGTTCAAAATGAGACCATTTGCAAGCACATCTTTTTCATCCTTCACATTCCCATCTAAATTTTTTTCATCCTTCACATTTCCATCTAAAATGTTAGCAGCAAATGTATTCTTGGCATAATCTACCATAATTGAAATGTTCCAATCAACATAAATGACAGAAATAGAACAAAGAACAGCAATTCTAGAAAAGTTATCAACTACATGCTTTTTCCCTTTTATGTCAACATCGTAACCTTGGATTCTCCCTTCCCACCTTTGTAGTTCATCATTCAAATCATGTTGATCCAAGAAGGAATTCAAGTCGTTGCAATTTGTCTCAACCACACATCTACCACAAACCAAGTGATGTCGGAATTTTACCAAAACATGCTTGATGGCAAAAATCTCCTTGTCATAAATAGAGAAACTATTTCCTGAATCTTTCAATTTCATGCTCTTCATCTTAATGGAGTCCCCCTTTTCGATTAATATGGTCTCAATATCTTCTCCTGAAACACCACATTCTACCACAAAAGGTTGTGAGAAATCTGAAATGGAAAATACAAGACATGTTATGAGTACCTTCTTAAGTTTAACAAAAAAATTCTGGTATTCTATCCATCCACACAAAAGCTCATATCTTTGTCATGTTGGTCAAGGGTGTTGCTATATGTGAAGATCCCTTAACAAAACTTCTATCATGGCTGCATAAACTAGAGAATCTCCTCAATAGAGTTAGTGTGGTAGGAAGTACCTAAGAGAAAAATATGAATCCTCTTTTGATCCACCTTCCTACCTTGAGCAATAATGACATGGCCCAAGCATAAAATATTTGTGACCCCAAACTCGCACTTAAATTCTTTTACACATACAGCTTGTTTCTCTAGAATCCCAAGGATCAATTCTAAGTGTCTTATACGATCCTTCCATGCTTTTCTCCACATCAAAATATCACAAAATTTTATCAAAACAAATAACTGACCACTAAATACCTGATTCCCCATGAATTGGGACGTAGCAAAAGCATTAGTCAAATTGAATGGCAAGACAAAGAACTCAATGTGTCCAGTAAAGCATCTAAAAGTTGTTTTGAGGAGTACAGTCAATTTTCAACTCTATGGCATGTTGGATGTAATATCCTTTTTTGGGTTGAAACTAAAAAGCAAGGAAATAACACAAACCCCAATTGATAGTAAACTAAATTTTACGCAAGAACTAGAACAACTGAAAGATCCCAAACCCCTTTTACCTGAATTTTTTTTTTAATATAACGCTCAGGTGTGGAGCTGAACTGATAATATCAAGCAAATCCATGGAACAACATTCTCATACTGCATAAACAAATTAAATAATGCAAACCTCGCAAACCGGGTGAATATATATAAAGGCGCCTAGGGTTTAAATGGCAGATTTCTTCATAAATAATGCAGCCGTATATTCAATATTGATTTCTGATGATAAATAATTAGGGTAAACATATAGAAATCTGCAGATGAAATGATAACAAATATTGTCTAAAATCCACTGTAAATGATCCAACCCAAGTCGATTTGATATATATTTGTGGCTGAAATATACAACAATAAGTTGGCATGAAAAATACCTCAAACACTACATAAATCAACTGCAAAATAAGTCGCCCCACTCTAGAAGCTGTATAAATGCTCACTGCTGCAATTTATTCCTTCTTCTGAAACTGCTGAAATGATAAATAACCTGTGTAAACAATGAAGATCCCTGAGTGGAAACTTCTCACTGCTCCTGGGGTTTCTGTCCACAAGAGGAATAATCTAGAGGGTTTCCGTTCTTGGATTTTGTCTACAAAGCTCAAAGCTAACTGCCGGGAGAAAATAATAATAATCTAGAATGTCTTTCCCCAAGTCGCATTTTTTTCCTTATAGCCAAAAAACCCTCCAAAGATGCAAGTCGCACTTTTTTCCAAATCAGCATAAATAATTTTTAATTAATTATTTCCTTCTCCAAGCAAGTCGCATTTTTGGCTTATTTGATCCTTCCCCAAGGCAAGTCGTTTTTTTTTGCCTCGGAAGGCACATAAATAATTTATTAATTTATTTAAATGCACTTTCCAAAGTCAAAGTCACCTAAACAGTCTATTAATTCATTATATGTGCTTTAATGATATTTTACTTTAATTTGAGCACAATATAATAAAATTAATAAACCAAAGTCACCCTTGAAAACACCCTTTGGCCGTCGGTAGACAAAAAGGGCCAAAGTTCTTCGACCGAACTATTCGAGAAAGAGGAACATTACAACAACGACCTGTTTTAGTTCCACCAAACCCTAAGCGACCTGGGTAGAATTTAGATTTTAGCCTGCCCATGCACAAATCTTCAAAAATACATCAACATGAAACACTTGATGAATTCATGCAAAATAAATGCTTCAACAATAAACTACAAATAGGAATTAATTATTGCTCAAAAGCAACTGAAACTTCAAAATTCCATATCTTCATAAATACTTGGAGATAAAATGCAAATGGTAGCTCAAATTGACAACAAAATATCAGTTATCCAATAAAATTAAAATCATATTTTTCCAACCATGAAAACCCATTGAAAAGTGACCCCGAAATCTCCAAATGGGTAGATCAAACTGGATATGAATGTGGCAGTCCCAAAAAGGTGTGCCCTATTAGGAATAATCTTAGGATTAGTGCTCACATTATTATTTGTAAGGGTTAAATGTAATATTCATATATTACATTAGTGTGTTTGAGTGATATTGGTTAATTTGTATATTATTAAAGAGTTCATATAACTCAAATTAATAATATAGTGTGAGAGTATAAATAAATGTAAGTGAGTTGTAATAAACAATTCATATAGATTATTGTAATAGTGAGTTGTGAGAACAAATCACCTAGATAATTGTGTGTGGAAACATTGGTGGGATCTGTGAGAGAATAGTGGTCAGTGATCATAGGAGAGATTCTCTAGGAGACATTAGTGGAATGATATTGGTAAGCCTCATCTCCTTGTTTATAGGAAATGGAAAGGCTATATATGTAATCTCTTTGTAAACACCATAAAATTGCTCCATAGATTTGAATAAATTATAAAATTGCTCCATAAAATTGCAAAATTGTCTCATGTCTCATATTATATTGTTTTCTTCAATTATTTAATGTAACTGTTACTAATTTAGATTCATAGAACTCTCAATTTCATATCATGCCCTAGCTGGAATTTGTGCCCTAGCAGTGATGAAAACCTTGTCGTTCTAAAATTCTAAATTTTGAATCCCAAATGTGACTCCTGAATGAAGCCACCAATGTAACAAATGAGGGTTTTCGTCCCCAAGTGTTGTGCCTATTGAGGGTTTTCGTCCCCGATAGGATCCAATGAGGGTTTTCATCCTCAACAGCTGAAAATGAGAGCTCGATGCTCCAATTTCCAAAAAAGAAGTATATAATTTACAAGATGATTATCACAATGAGCCCAACATTTGCTTTTATAGCCTTTTCTTTCCTTTCTTTGTGGAGCGCTCCATGTAGGCCTCTTTATTTCTTTTTTAACATTTGTTTTTCCTTCCTAAAGAGGGATGAGCTCTCCCTTTTAGCCGACTGAAAATAATAAAAATACGCTAAGGGTCTGTTTTCTTCTTTAGTAATTTAAAATACCTTTTATTTTAATAATAATATTATAAGTTGTCCCAAAATGAAGAATTGGCCGAGCCCAACTTAAAATATTATTAATTATTTTTTAAGTTAGAAAAGGGGACATTACACTCCTCCCTCCACAAATTCGCTTTCCCTCAAGCAAATGCAAGCTCTCATACCTAAGTGCCAATGTGCCAAAGTGAAACAACAAGATGTAGTACTCCCATAATCTAGCTCTTGTGCATGTCAAGTGAGAGAACTTCTGCAAAAACAAACTTATGCAATGGCTGCTCCTATCTTCATTGAAGTCCCTTGGCAACCCATGAAGTTTTATGAGTGCCTTGAAGAAACAACTTGTTGTCCCAATTATGCCCTCAAAACAACAGTAGCAATTTCTTCCCTTGTACACTAAGTTGTACAAAACACTTTCTAGCCAACTGCAAGCTCAAGCAAAGGGAAAAATACTGAAAAATGCTCAGCAACTTGACCAACAATAGCATTTCCCAATGGAGCATCTTCACCTTCCATCTCACCCTTGTCAACTATGGTGGAAGAACACCCTCTAATCACATGCATGAATACAATTGAATAAAAAGAGTTGCCAAAAATGATGTTAGCAGTGTTATTGGGTTCAAATAGGCTCATAGTTGTCATAATGATGCTTCTTCTAACGCTTGAGAGTAACCAAACATCACTCACCCCTTATTTCTCTTATGCTTGGCTGGAGCCTTTTTGCAAAAACAACCAAATTATGTGTAATGTCCCCAAATATGCAAATTATGCCTCCGAACGGATTATCCGCATATCCAACCAAAAACAGCAAGTTGGAAACTATTGTTTTTATGACAAAAATGCAAACAACCCAAATTTCCTTGCCAAAACCCTAAGAGATTTTCCTATGGGTGTTAAATAGCCTCAAAACACCTTCAAAAATTATGAAATTAAATCTGTAGCTAGCCCTTGATTTATCAAATATGAAAATACTTATATTTTTGCAAAATTCTGAAAATATCATTTTTAATTGCAAAAAAACAGCCAAAACTTCAAAAATTCAGAACTCGAAAAATACCCAACAATTTTTGACAAATGATAGCTCAAATTGAAGATAACATCACAAGCTTTCCAATGCTACCAAAATCAAAATTTTCTGATGGGTGGAAGGCACCCAAAATAGGCTCGGAAAACTGGAAATGTGTAGATGAAACCCTAGATGTACCCAAAATCAACAGTCATTCGCCCCTCTTGGAAAGCCCTCAAACACTGCTAAAAAACACAAACAATTCCTTGATCTTCAATAGAAACCCCTGAATAGAGAATCCTCTCACAAGAAAGAAGATTTTTCGTTCCTCTTTCTCTAATCCTCAAGAGGGTTTTCGTCCTCTAAAGCTAACTCAAAAGAGTTTTCGTCCTTAGGAGTTTAATTACAAAGCTTACAAATCTTAGACAAAAATCAAAATTTTTATTGAATAAAAGCGATATCTCTCCAAGCCAATTATAGGAAAACTTGGCTTAGTAACCACCCACAACCACCAATCAATTGCCTTTCTTCGCATTTAATTCTTTCTTGGCATTTATTTAATCCCCAACATGGGTCGCATTTTTCCCTAGGGGAAATAAAAACATAAAGTGACCTTTTTCTTTTTCTAAATTTCAATTTATCTTTTCTCTTTATTTTTTTACTAATTCTTTAATAAATTAATATTAAGTGTTTTTTATAAAGTTCTTTTTTAATGCACTTTATAATAATTTATTAAGATTATAATTTCTCTTTTTATCACCACTTAGCCATCGGGAAACACAATTGGGTTAAGGGTCTTCGATCGATGTTAGGGGATATTGCACATATTGATTATGTATGGGGTTTCAGATATTTCAGATCCTCCCTGTACCTAGATATATGCCCTGACATACTGTTTATTGAGGTGATTTCAGATTAGTGAGGATTGTCCTAGATGTGTTGCTTGGAGACTACTCATTGAGAACATGAAGGATTGGTCATTGCAGCTCATTATAATGTTAGATCAGAGTGCCAGCTCTGATTATTGTAGCATTTGAGGATGGTAATATGCGATATGTCCTAGGATTTTGATATTCAGACCAGCAGCTGACACATGCAGATTTTAGAGATTGTAGATTGTAGAGTTTGGCATTGCAAGATATGAGCTCAAAACTGAGTATGGGTTCCCTGATGACTATGCACGGAGCTAGTTCATCGCATATAATGAGGGACAGTGTTCTCTATGCTGCCATTGTGTGCCTTTAATTTTGAATTTGATCAGTGTTGTGGATACAAAACAGTAGCTCACATTTTCAGCTTGACATCCCTGACATATGTTGAGACCTTAGTTCACATTGTCAGGGTTTATACTTATATAGAAGCAACAAGCAGCACTATATTGGCCCTTCTTGGGTTACTCGATGGCCTTCAGCTTGAGTATATGCTAATTTTCACTGCTTTATGGCACATAGTTGATATCGGGACACACTGAGTGGCTGTGATTCCTTATAGGGTTGGAGATGGATCACATTGGCAAATGATTTCATCATGATTTGTGGTTTTTAGTAGTTTCTTAGTGACACCATCCAGCATTGCATTTTTTTTGATAGAGATTCAGATTAGCAGACTCAATGGACTATCGGATTGCAGGGCAGATTTGAAGTGACTCAAATTGAAGGATTAATCCTTCAAAAAGTGCCCAAGTGCATTCTATTAGAAGAGTTGGCTCACCTATTGGTCACAGGCAGTGATTTCATCACAATTTGTGGTTTTTAGCAGTTTTTAGTGCACCATCTGCATTGCATTTTTTTGTAGAAGGATAATCACCTTAGCAACAAATAGAATCGGAACCTACTCCAAATTGCAGGGGGTCATTGTCTAGGAATATTACAGTCTAATCCCAAGTATTGTATTATTGGCCACCTCCTTTACATATCGGGTGAAATCTGAATAGTTAGTAGTTGCTCCTGTTAAGAGATCAGTTGTGCCAACTTGAGAAATGAAAACTATATGTTCTTTGAAGATTTAATATTACTATGTACCGATGATATGTACCGCACGTTGGTCATTAGTAACCCATTTGTATAATTTTTATTCAAGTTTACTTCTTGATTTACCTCTTACAGACCATTAAGACCCTGAGTCTACACTTCTTTGTGCAAGACATCTATTTCCATGGTTCACAAGTGAACCAGTTCCTGGGTAATGGGAGGAACATACAAAATGAATTTTGAGATATGTAAAAGGTACAAGAAGATTTGTCTCTTTCCCCGTATTTTCGGGGCAGTCATTTCTCATCGTAAATGTAAGAGTTTTACTAATGCTGAATTGGAACTCAGGCATCTAACAGATGATATAACATTTGCACCCAAGGAACCTCAGGCTTTTTGTCCTAGAACAGGGGAGTTGGTTTCATGGGATGAGATAAGAATAACACATACAATCTCTTTCCTCCATTGAAGCGGCTGACCTACATAGCTGTTGTAACTCACAGCTTTCTGAGTAGTTTGGTTGATCAGCACCTTACCAGCTCCTCAGACCCCTCAAGTTGATCAGTTAGTCTTGAAGAGTAAAATGGATGCAAGTAATTGGAGCTCCACAAGCAACCTCATGTCTATGCAAACTTGTTGTAGAGCATAGTGCATCTGTCACTCATCCAAACATGTGCATTTTGGAGTACTACTTTTGATATTTGGGATATGCCAATGACATAAGTTAACTCAACAAACTAGAAAACATCGGTAACCACTCTCATTCCTTAGGATGCCAAAGTCATGTATATGATCCTTGACTCTCAGTTCCTCTGATCATAAAAAGCAGCCTCGCTCTCAGTTATTGATCATAAAAGACTTTGAGCCCACAAGTGCACTGCGTTGAATCCTGAGAAAGGTAACATACCAGGTAGCTGAGTATACAAGTTTTTGATCAGGGCACGCCCTTCATTCCAACTAAGCTGTATGGACACGAAGCATTTGTCCCAGTGACGAGCTGTTATGGTCAACCAAGCAAGCTCAAACAGGGGTCAAAATATATGCTCTTAACCTTTTTAGCATGAGTCTAAGACATAACCAGCATTTGATTTCCGCTGCTAGAAAAAGTCCCGAAATTTTTGGTACCGGAGTCTCCAACAAAGAATTAATGCTTGCCTAAAATTCACTAAGTTTATAAAAAATAATTCTGAATTTAAGAAATCAGTCACAAGGTTGTCAAAATCAGAATTGGTACCTTTGGACAAATGCAACATATTACCTGGATCCCATACCTTATAATTCTCATGAACACGTATGCAATGAGAGGTCTTCCATCTTTGCTTCTTTCCACTACTATCTTGCCACCCATTAGTCAAAGAATGTACCCGATTCAAGAGTGGAACACTTTAATTCAGAATTCTAAAAGTAGGATCAACAGCTGATTTCTCTTTTTTTCTTGCAACTCTATCATCCTTGGACTCTTTGTTGTTGATAGAGTATCCCTTAGGATGTTGCCCATCTGTAAGTGTCATATTATGAAGCATAAAACACTTGTTAAAAACACAAAGTGACTCACCACTATCTGTTGTTGTGTTTGGATCAGCAAGTTACTTGTTATCTCCTTTCCTTTCATCATCTTGCTTCTCATTCCTCATGTACTGTTGTTCCTAACAAGGCAACCAGCTGAATACTAACATCCATATTCATAATTTGGGCTTTAGCTACAAAACTCTCTTCCCCAACTTGTAGATCTGAATTTTCTTCCTCCTTGGGGGTATACTCCATGATTTTGTTTCTTGTTAATTCACCACCATGCATGCAATCATTAGAAGGCAAAGAAACATTTTCAATTTATGAGGCATTTACCTTGCTCATCTTTGCAATCTTGCACATCAAACCTTTTTAGAAACCTCTGGGTGAAATATTTAAGGGAGACAATGGATTCGACCCCTTCGGTCTTCAACAAATGATGCCACCACTTATGTGCTATTCCATCCAAGTATCTAGAGATGAGCATGAGGGCATCATCCTGACACACAGGATTCCATCGCAAAAATGTCTCAAATTCCTTCAACCAAGATCTAGCAAAAATTTCATTAGGAGCATCAAAAAAAGGAACTTGGCTCCACTTCATATTGATAATTTCCCTTCTTTCCTTCAGAGGCTGGGAGAATACACTGCTCTAATACCATTGTAATGTCCCCAAATGGCCAAATTATGCCCCCAAACAGATTATCCGCAAATCCAACCAAAAACAACTATTTGGAAAAAAAAAAATTATGACAGAAATGCAAACCACCCAAAAATCCTTACCAAAACCCTAAGAGATTTTCCTATGGGTGTAAAATAGCCTCAAAACACCTTCAAAAATTATGAAATTAAATCTGTAGCTAGCCCTTGAATTATTAAATCTGAAAATACTCATATTTTTGCAAAATTTTGAAAGTTTGATTTTTAATTGCAAAAAAACAGCCAAAACTTCTAAAATTCATAACTCAGATAATACCCAACAATTTTTGACAAATGATAGCTCAAATTGAAGATAAAATCACAAGTTTTCCAATGATACGAAAATCAAAATTTTCAGATGGGTGTGAGGCACCTAAAACAGGATCGAAAATCTAGAAATGTGTAGATGAAACCCTAGATGTACCTGAAATCAATAGCCATTTTCCCCTCGTGGAAATCCCTCAAACACTGCTGAAAAACACGAACAATTCCTTGATATTCAATGGAAACCCCTGAATGGAGAATCCTCTCACTGAAAGAAGGACTTCCTCTTTCTAAGGGATAATCCTTCAAGAGGGTTTAATCGTCGAGTCTAGAGCAAATTCAACAGGAGTTTTTGTCCTAGGAGTTTATTTGTAAAGCTTACAAAGCTTGACAAAAAAACTTAATTACCTTCACCAAATAATGATTACTTCCAAGCCAAGTCGCACTTAGCTTACATAGGAAAAGTTGGCTTAGTAGCCACCCACAACCACCAATCAAATACCTTTCCCCGCTTTACATTCTTGAAAAGGCATATAGGGAGGTTGTTGAAATGTCCCACTTCCTAAGATAGTCAACAAGAGTCCTTAGCATTTTTCTTAGGGGACGGCAAAAACATAATGACCTTTTCCTTTTTCTTTTTCTAAAGGAGACTTATCTTTTCTCTTATTTTTTCAAGTCAAAATGCAAATTAAGTGCTTTTTATTAAGTTTATTTTCATGCACTTTATAATAATTTATTAAGACTATAGTTTCCCTTTTTATCACCCCTTAGCCGTTGCGAAATAAAATTGGGCTAAGTGTCTTCGACATATTATTTTGGAGAAAGCAACATTTCATTATAAGTCATCATACCTCACCCTTGTTGTGTTGCTCTGATTTTTAAATGCGTTGCCCTTAGAAACTCACCATTCACCAATCTCTAATGGTGTTTTACTCTCCAAGACGAATTAGGAAGCATTATGCAAGGATGTCCCAATGTGTACCACACAAGAAATTCACCTTGCTGAAGAGAACTCTTTTGTTGTCCAAAAATGATGATTTTTGGCTGCCAATAAGGAATTTCGGACTGCATACTCGTCGCTGCCCTTTGTCTCTTGAATGTCTCCAATCTTTTCCGCTTCAACCCAAGTATGGAAGAGACTTCATCTTCTTGCTAAGGGTGATCACATGTGGCCATAAATTTGAGATTCCGCATGATTTCATCTTCTGCTACAGCTGCAATTTTATTTGCTCCTTCATTTGTATGAAAAAGAACAAACTCAGTTGCTCTTCCTTCATCACACTTGTACCTGCACATGGAACAAACTTATCATAGAAAACAAGAGTCCTCTTCTTCTTCATTTCATGCCTTGTCGATATGATGGCAAGCTCCTTTTTGCTTGCAAACTTCTCACAAACTTCATATAAGTGATGGGTGTCCAAAAACTCAATCATGTTGCCCTAAACACAGCTGTAATCATGCATTTTTCCCTCAAAAATCATAATGAAAGTAGATGGAAAGTTTCCTATGATAGTTGTAAGCATGTTGCTATTGTTAGCACCCTTCACCCAAATGGTTGAAAATTCTTCTACAACTGTTAACAACAACGGAAAGGGACAAGAAATCGCATGAGCAGTAAGTGAAAAACAAGTACAATTGTCATACTGAATATCCCTCATGAAATATTGCAAAAACAACATATAGGGGGCGGGAAACACTTTATTGATGACTAAAAATACCTCAAAAGTGTGGAAACTATCCCCTTTCATGGCTGTCCTCTTTTGTATGACATCAAATAAGATTATAGACAAGCTGGAAATGTCTATGAAAGCATGCTCGGAAATCTGAAAATCAACATGTTTACAAGTCACAACCATACCTTCCATGTCTGGCTGGATGACGATGCTTTGGCTAGCATCCATCTTGCTCATCTTCATACACAACAATTACTAATTCAATATTTACTTGAGCATGCTTATCACTTAGGAACTCAAAACCCTTATGTCTTGACTGTTGTTTTGAAAATAAAATTGTAGATTTTACCTCATCATGTGTCGTCCATATACCTTGCCTTCTTTCATAAGTTCCCCCTTTCTTCTTGGTTGTAGCAACTCTGATTATGCTGATATCCTTTCCTTGGAGTGTAAAACTTGGCTTCAAGGACCACTATAGGAGTAAATCCTTCACAACTATAACAAATTCAAAACAATCCTTCATAAAATTTCTTTCTAACCATATGCATGGAGTAGCAATATTGAATTCAACAAGGACTTCCTCTTTCTTATAATTCAAAGGATCAACCGGAACCCAAACTTTTATGTTCACATAATCTTGAACTTGTAACAAAAGATTTATGTGCCCTATGTTACTTAATGAGTTCTTCACAGTATTACCATTTATATTATGAGGCATCAAACATGACCTATGATCATTCTTTCAACAAGTTGCCCATAGTGGCACAAGTATGGTCGTGATATAGGAGATAAAATGCGATCATTTCTATCATACCTTGGGATGCCAACAAGGAGCTCACCCTTATTTTGTTGGTACTTGTCTGGAACATCTTAAAAACTCTCTCCAAGGTTATAAACTCCCTCAATCTGCCCCTCGTTGACTGTTGTTTGGAAAATTCCAGCAAATTGAAAGTAATTATGAAGAACCAGAGGTTCCCTTCCTTCATTAACATACCCTTCCAATATGTCATCCTCATATACTTCATGCAAATCTGATTTTTCTTCTCCATTTTTCTGCAACATGTCATCATTAGAAATCAATGAAGCATCATTGTATATCAAAGGATTTTTACATTCCAACTCGTGCTTCATGGCTTCCTTCTCTTCCCTAGGCTCGTGCTTCAAGATTTCATCAAACCCTTGGCCCTCCATACTATTGTTCTAAACCAGTCGAGGGTTCATCCTTAGGGAAAATTATAGGTAATTTTGCCTCTTTCTTTGGAGATACTATTGCATCAAAAATCCTTTTTGGTTCTTCATTCAACAACACCTTTCCATGTCCTTCAAAATGGTCTTCTTGGGACTCCACCTAGCCCTTGTGCAAATCTGATTTTTCTTTTTCTTCCTGTGTAGCTCATGACCTAGGCTTCTTGCTTACTCCCATGAACTCAGAAAATGACATGGCATCATGAATCTTCTCCGGAAGAACCCTATACCTATGTTACACAAAGTTTCCAGGACGGGGATGGCAGGGGACGGAGGGACGCGTTTCTGGGACGGATTTTTTTAGGCCTTTTTTTAGGGGACGGTTATTAAAAAATAAGGCAAAATTTTAAAAATATAGGAAATTTCAAATATTCATATGATAACATTGCTAAAGCATTCATCACACACATTATAGAACCTTAATAAATAAAATTAGAGTTGAATTGAGATTTCACATAAGATTTAACCTTTAAAATATTAGAAATTTCAAATTTCAAATATTCATATGAATAATGATAAGTATAACTGTAACACATTGATAAACTTAATAAAGCATTCATCACACACATCATAAAACTTTAATACATAAAACTGGAGCTGAATTGAGATTGCACATAAGATTCAAATTTCAATTACAATGAAATACCCAAGGGCAGCAAAATGTCTGAAACATAGAAAATCAAAATGAAAATATATAACTGCCCCTAATCAAACTCCGCTAAAGTGGCATCAAAATTAGACTCTGAGTCTGAGTCACTGGAACTATGATGGGCTCCCTCATCCAATGGAACCCCAACCAATCCCACCTGTGCATCCTCCTCATCAATCTGTGAAGCATCTTCGGGATCAACATCCCAACGTGTGGCTGGAGTCTAACAATACTCAAGAGTTTGTCGATCCTCAAGTCTCAAGGCACTATGCACGGCTACTAACTTCTCTGCTCGTCGAGAGGTAAGATGGTTCCTCTTAACTGTGTGGATGAGACCATATGTGGACCAATTCCTCTTTGCAACAAAGGAACTAGCAGACTGTGAAAGGAGGCTAGTGGCAAGAATCCTCAAGTCTAGTGCATCCTTGCTATGCCATGTCCACCATCCAATAGGGTCTACTTGAGCTAATGCAGCTCTATCTATCCTCGCCTCTGGCTTGCTAAATGTTGGTCCACGGAGATTGACAAAGGATAGCCATTGGGTCCGCAATAAAGTGGACTCCTCATCAGTGTACATCTTTCGAAAGGCCTTCCTGAGCTCTTCTTTCACCTCTTCATCATCAAATGGAGGCACTCTTCCAAGTCGTGCTGCATACTATTTGGGATTTAGAGCATAGTCTGCCATATGAAGCGGGGTGTTCATTGTGTTCCACCGCCATGTCACAATGGGTCTAATATGCTCCTCATAAAATCCCAAAGTAGGATCCCTGCTATGAATGGCTTGCTTCATCTGTCCAAGCATGCTATCAAATGTCTCATAAATCTCTCCAAGACTAGGAGAGTTTGTATCAGCATATCTTATGACCCACACTACAGGTGAGATGGAGCAAACATATCTGCAAACAATTTACAAAAAAAAATAGAAAACATTAAGATTCAAGAATGAAAAACTAAACTAATTTACAAGTTATAAACATGGATAAAAATATTTAAAAATTAAAAACTAAACTTACATATATAAAATCAGCAATAGCTTACCTGACTGTGGTCCACCAATCATCGTCGAGGATCTTTTGTTTCACACCTTTTCCTTCAAAAGTGTTTGCCTCTAGCCATCTACCCCACTCCTGATTAACCATCATTAATTGCAAAGCCTCCTGCACTTCAAGCATCCTCTCTAACAAAATGAAATAGCTCGCATATCTAGTGTCCACGAGCTTGAGGAATTCCTTCCTCAAAAAAGACCTGAATAGAGCAAGTGAGGTGTGATGGTTGCAAATGAACATCTGTATGTGTCTAGCCTCTGCCACCACTGCCTTCACCCAATCTGTCTTTCAATGCGTTGTTCAACACATGAACACAACATGGAGTCCAAAAAATGTGCTTGTAAGCACCCTCAACCATCATGTCAACTAACTTACATACACAAGTTGAATCAGTCACTACTTGTACAACATTAGAGGGCCCAATTTCCTCTATGGCATCCTTCAAAATTTGAAATTGGAAGGTTGCATCTTTCCTCTTCCCTGTACAATCAATAGCTCTAAGAAAATAAGAGCTAGCAGGACATGTAACAATGATATTGATGAGTGGCCGATGTTTAATATCGGTCCACCCATCCATGATGATAGAGCAACCCACCCGTATCCAAGTTTGCTCATCTCCTCCATCACCACACTCACCTTAGAATATTCTTTATCAAGGAGGTTGGTTCGTAGTTTGTGTTCTCCAGGAGGGACATATGAGGAACCAACAACAATTACATCTTTGAACATTTGTTTGAAGAAAGGGGAACGTGACACATGAAATGGTATAGCATTGGCAAAGAAAAATTTTGGCAACAAAAGAGTCAACTACTTCCCTTGATTGCACATTAAACATACTCGTAATAGTAGAAGTCTTTCTCTTTCCCTTGGCATAATCCCCTCCTCTTTGACTTTCCACATCCACACATTGGGTAGGCACTTGTATAGTCTCCAATGACATCCCTTTTTTCGTTGTCTCACTCTCCATGTGCAACCTAGTCACCTCGGTCTTCTCCGCTAAAGATATTCTTTCACAACCTTTTACCCCTCGTCCAGTTATGCCCAAAAGATGTGAATAAACCCGCGTGTAACTGCCCCTAAATTCTTTGTTGCACATATGGCATAACCACACTCTACTCCCCCTTGAATTCTTTTTTTTTTCTTTGTTAATGGCTGTTACAAATTGTGAAAGAGGCTTTTTAGCATTGAATGGCCACTTTGCATAGATTTTGAGGAGTTGTGAAGGGCAATCAAACGGATTATTTGAACCCATTGTTGGTGCAACACACTCACTCCCTGAAGAAACCCTATTTCTGGCTTTACCTCTATGTTGCATTGCCAATTGAATCTCTTCGCCCTCACTACCCTCATTGTTGCTCATTGTTTTGTATTGGAAATGCAACAACCCTGCAACTGCAAGTGAAAACAAAAAACAAAAAAAAAAAAACTTGCTAAGTTTGTGAAGCTTGAAACTATGATAAAAAAAAGAAAAAAATGAAACAATGAACAAATAGTTTGTGCAAATTTGTAAAATGAACAAAGGATGATAAACATACCTCTAATGGAGTAGAATATTGCTCTCTTGCCTTCTTCTCACTGCTGCTCACTATTCTTCTCTATGCTCTTTTATTTGTCTTCTCCTTCAAAAAATTAGAAATGAGTCAAATGAGTTTCTTTTTTTTTGTTTTGATGTTTGTTTTAGGTTTAGGGCACTTAGAAATGCAAGTGGGGGTCCTTGTGGGCTCCCACATTGTTTTACTTTTATTTAAAAGTCTGTTTTTTTTTTAAACATTTTATTAAGTTGAAATGCACAGGGGACGGTTGGACGTTCCCGGTATGGTCGAGGGACTTCTAGAAATCCTCTAAGCATACCGGGGACGTCCAGCCGTCCCCTGCCGTCCTCTATGTTTTTTTGACGTCCCCAGGACGTTTCGGATTTTTCGCAGAGTTTGGGGATGGTAAGGGGACGTTTCCTACATGTCCCCAATACGGGGACGAGCTAAAAAATGTAGGGGACGCATCCCCGTGGAACATAGCCCTATACTCATACCATGTAGCAATGTTGTCCACTTTGGATGGCTGAGTATTATTGACTTCCGTTAAAGAGCTCCTTCCACCATTCAGATCTTGGATGGTATGGATCAGCTAAGCCATTTTATTGGCCAATATTTCTTACCCTAGGGCAAGCCTTTCAAATCTAACATCACCAAAAATTATATCTACCATTGTATCTTCTTGCTTAAAAACCCTCAGGCTAGGCAGACCAAAGCGTTGATACCACTGTAATGTCCCTTTTGGGTTGAAACTGAACAACAAGGAAATAGCATGTTAGCATATGGATTTACACGCATGCAAATGACATGCAACAGTGTGGGAACGAAGCCCCCCCTCAATGAAGGTGAGGCTGCCTTTATTGAAAACAAAACTGTATTTACATCTATACATTCAAAATTGTATGTGGGGGGTGTTTTGGAACATCAATGGAAAGAAAAGTGAATGAGGGAGATGGAAAGGGACGAAGGAAAGGAGTGAAATGGAATGAACTGAAAGAACATGCAAGAGTTAGGTAAACACAGAGCCTAATATTGCACGAAGACAAAAGATGAATAACTAACACAAATAAAACGGAGTTTGAGTTAGCCAAACAAGAACGTGTAAAAGGGAACACACATAAGCAAGTAGATAATCAGAGCTTGATTACTGTGAACTAGAACAACCAATTAATAAAGTTGACAATAAGATCAAAGATAATATTTGCATGCAAGATTCAAACACCTAACATCTAATGAACATAAGAACATCAAATGTTACAAGAGACAATGAATGAGACACAAAGTTCATATTTCATTAACTCCAAAATGTTTTTCACAAAAGAACACAGTTTCTTCCTGAAACAAAGCTTGCACACAAAAGTATTTCTTCTCCTCTCTCAAAGTCACCCTTTACAAATGAGCCCCTCACTTCCTTTTATAACCCAAAAGTTGGTTACAAAGTAGTTAGGGTTTTACATGATCATTAAATAAGGCACTTAAGTGACCTTTGACTTTTTCAACCAACTTTATTAAAAAGTGACTAGAAATAGAAACCACTTAAGTTAAAAAACAATCATAAAAGAAATGGGCACACATGGACCCCACTTAAATGACTTGGATGCACACATAAACATCCTAGTCAGCAATGTGCCACCTACGTCAAGACACCTAGGATTAGTGCCTTATCCATTAGGCCAAGAGTCCACCTATCCTGGTCATACGGGAATGAACTCATTGACCGTGATCTGCAATCCTCCAAATGACAAGAGTGCCAAGCTTCAAACTTGAGCAATTCATCCACCCCTCCGTCTGAGCAATATCCTAGTGTGAAAAAGTTTGTCTTCATTTGTATTCACATTCACAATTACACACAATTCTCCACATGCTCCGAGTATGTTTCCATGATGAATTATTCATTTGTCGCGAGACCATAGTCGTTACGCCACCTTGGTTTGTCAGAATCCAACTTCTGGTCTTTCGCCATTGAGAAGATCTCCATGAGCCAAAATTGCAATTCACCTCCTGGAGTTATGTCTTTTGTCTTTGTCACCATCCTGAAGTTTTGGCATTCTGATTCACTCATGATCATCCAATTTGAGAACATAACTTAAAGACTGGCCGATGAAGTATTGTGCACGGTGCTAACTGAGAGCTGACACGGACAGGCTTGAATGATCTGGCCTTGCTTGATGATCCGCACAATTGCACTTGTCGTCGGTCTTGGTTTGTCATGAATAGATCCACCACAATGATCAAGTGAAAACTTGATGTAGACAAAATTCTCCCACTATCGATCTCTGCCGATAACAATGACTTTTGACTCCGAAGAGACCAATGCCAATAGCTACGACTTATACCGCATAATGAGGAAGTTAAGGGTTGCTTCTATTTCAGAGCCGTCGGAGTTGAATCGCCACACTATGCAGGTTTCATGGTACATCCATGCAAGTGATGATCAATTCAAAACAAGCGTCAGGAAAATTGTGACTCGCCTTCGGTTGATATGCGATCGCAGAATCGACCTATGTTGATGTGTCCCAAGTTGGTATCAACGATGTTCTCATACTTTGAATGGAGCGTCGAGGTGAGTAGAATGCCCTGGAACCTATACCACAACATCATTCTGTTTGGGAATGACATGACTGTGACAGAAACGTGATTTCAGGCAATTACTTCCATCTTACAAAACTGCACAAATTGCCTATAAAACTGCCTTGGGAAAAATAGTAAATCTTGTCCTGAGAATTTCTCACTGCATGAGGAAGTATATTAAGGTACCACAAGTTTGCATGTCAGAAGGTTTTTTCCCAATCAAATTCTTCAGTCAAATATTAAAGGTCAAAGTTGACTCTTCTGAAACTGCTAGGAAAATGTAAGTGTAAAACTGCGAAAATCCCGTTTGGTTTTAGCCTGGGAAAAATACCAAACGTCACCCTGGGCATCTACAACTTGGCAAGGAAGCATATGAAGGTGGGAAGGAATGAACGAAATAATTATTTTCTCTTGACGATCATCTGAACTCAAAATATCAACTCTCGAAGTGAGCCACCTTGACAGGCTGAAAACTGTGCGCACAGCAAAATCATGCAAACTGCATTTTATTTGACCCCATGAAAAATATCAAACGAAGCGCTGTACATTTGAATTTTTGCAAATAAGTACATGAATGTGAGAAGAATTCAACGAACTAAACCATTTCTCTTGATGATCGTTTGGGCTCAAGATACGAATTCTGAAAGTAGGCCTTCCGCCAAGCTGAAACTGTGCGCATGGCAAAATCGAGCAAACTGGGTTTTTCTTGGGTGCATGAAAAATATCAAATGAGGTGTTGTGCATTTGAATTTTGGAAAATGAGCATACAAAGATGAGGAGAATTCAACGAACCAAACCTTTCTTCGCGACGATCATCCGACTTCAAGATATAGAGCTCCAAATTTGATTACTTTAACGGATACAACCTACGGCACATTCTTTCCGAATCTATCATTTTCTTTATTGAATTCATTTTTCTTGCGAATGCGTGGAATTCCTTTGACTGATTTTTGCTTGAATTATGCAAGCATGGATCTATATTCCTTCATGGTTGCGTAGTCTATCTCCAGGTGAAGGCGTTGTGATGCAATTTTTTGTGCATAGAAATATATATATATATATATTTGGATTGTTCTTCTTTCTTTTCTTCAAAGTTTTATGGACATGTCTTTATTCAATTTTGGCTGCCTGGATATTCTTTTTTGAAACCTTGGTCTCTTTGATGAATGCGTGGGTTATTTTGTCTTTTGGACCTGTGTTGGAATTGTTTTTTTTTAATTTTTATATTAGCAAATGCGTGGGTAACTCCTCTTGAAATCAAGACTGCAATTTTCTCATCGCCGCGTGTGGCCTCTGCTGCAAAAAACAAACAAAAATTAAAACAAAATGCGTGGAATTTGCAAATTGTCTTTTGCTGTGTTTTTGGACTATCCGTTACTCCATGCGTGGGAAATTTTTTGTTTTCTTGCTGTCTTTTTTTTGGACTATCTTGGGTTTGTTGTGTGTGGTGTTTTGCTCAACTCATGCGTGAAAAATGATGTTCTCTTTCTTATTTTGCTCCTCCTGCTCCTGCATGGAATGTGGAAAGCTTGTTTTTGTTTTATTTTATTTATTCCAAACTACCTGTGCATGCGTGGAGACCTCCCTCTGTTGGCTGTGGGCAGATCTCAGAGAAATGCATGGATCACTTCCTCTCTATTTTAGACTGTCCTCTAGCTGCATAGTAATAGTTGTTCTTTCCTCCAACAAAAACATGGTGATCTTCAAACTGCTCCTGCGTGGTCTTTTGGACTGGGTGGAAGCGGTATTATTTTTCCTTCAAGTGGAGAGCTTCTTCAATATCTAGCTTTGTGAATGCATGATGATTCGTTGAGGGATGTGATAAAATATTACTTTGGAAATAAGAAGCAATTGAAAAGCTTCACACAACTCTTTCCAACGAGTCCGATGGAGGAATTTATGAAGGCTAAACCAACTTCCCTTCTTTTCGGGTAGTGGAATTAATTGCCAAGGGGAAAGAGGAAAACAACGACCAATTGCGAACAGGAATGACAAAGAGGGCTGGCAATCTCCGTTCAATTTCCCCATGTGGGAAATTGAGAGATTTCTTGCCCGTTTGCCAATCCATTGATTCGGCAATTGGTGGAGAAAATCCCACAAGCGGGAAATTAAAATAAATTTGCCAAGAAAGGGGAAATCCGGGTTCGGGAAGTCAATTTGACATTCCCGGTAGTTTGAAGCACAAGCTTACTTTCCCGACAATTAAAAAAAAATTGTCGAATGACTTTTAATAATTATTATATTAATAGTTATTTAATCAAAAACCCCAAATTTAATAAAAAATGATTTTATCAAATAAAGGATAATAAATTAATTAAATATTAATTAATTAATTATTAATGCATTTTAAGACCTAGCGGGAGTTCTCGCCCGAAATGGACAAAACGAAGACCGGAACGATCACAAAAATGAGACGATCGCGGTGAGAGCGATGAATCACACAAAGTAACACTTTTTGAAAAATTTCAAAATTTCTATTTTTTTATATCAATTTTGCGAAGTCAAAATTGGCTGATAACATAGCACAAACCCCAATTGATAGTAAACTGAATTTTATGCAAGAACTAGGATAGCGCCCTGTTTTAGGTCCACCAAACCCTAGGCGACCTAGGTAAAATTCAGATTTTAGCCTTTCCCACACACAAATCTTCAAAAACACATCAACAACATGAAACACTAGATGAATTCATGCAAAATAAATGCTTCAATAATAAATTACAAACTACTAGAATTAATTATTGCTCAAAAACAGCTAAAACTTCAAAATTCCATATCTTCATAAATACTTGGAGATAAAATGCAAATGATAGCTCAAATTGACTACAAAAATATCAGCTATCCAATCAAATTATAATCATATTTTTCCATCGATAAAAACCCGTTGAAAAGTGATCCCAGAATCTCTAAATGGGTAGATCAAACTGGAAATGAATGTGGCAGCCCCAAAAAGGTTGGCCATAGCTAGAATTTTTTCCGTAGCACTGATGGAAACCCTTTCCGTTTTGAAATTCTGAATTTTGAAGCCGAAATGTGACTCGTAGATGAAGCCACTAGTGCAACAAATGACAGTTTTTGTCCCCAAGTGTTGTGACTACTGAGGGTTGTCGTCCTCAAAGGCTGAAAATGAGAGCTCAATGCTCCAATTTCTAAAAGAGAAGCATATAATTTACAAGATGATGAGCCCCAACATTTGCTTTTATAGCATTTTCTTTCCTTTCTTTGTGGAGCGCTCCATGTAGGCCTCTTTATTTCTTTTTTAACATTTGTTTCTTCCTCCTAAACAGGAATGACCTCTCCCTTTTAGCCTACTGACAATAATGAAAATAGGCTAAGGGACTTTTTTCTACTTTAGTATTCACAAAATACCTTTTATTTTAATAAAAATATTATTAAGTTGTCCCAAAATGAAGAATTGGCCAAACCCAACTTAAAATATTATCAATTATTTTTTAATTTAGAAATGGGAACATTGCATTGGAAACCTCTATCTAATAGTGATCCTGGGTACATATTATTGAACACCATACTATGTTGTTTTGGAAGCATTTGAATATCAAAATAAAGACTAGGTTGTTCACTAAAACATGAAATAGTTTGAATGCTCTCCACCACTAAGCAACTTATTGCCCAAGAAACTTGTCCTTTCTGAAAAGTCCTTTTAGCTATGAATACTCTTAATGCTTCCTCAAATATTCTTCCAAACACCATATCTTTTCCTTTAGATGTAATGTAAACTTCAGCGCCTTAAATTTGTGATTTTGTACTAACTCACCAATGGAATGCAACCCTTCTATCTCCATAACCATGTTAGTTCCTATAACATAAAATTCATTGCATACCTTATTCTCACCCATGGTTATATTAAGTTGTCTTCGTATTCAAGTGCATGGAATGGTGAATCTCTCTGCAACTATGATATTAAAGCCATCAAACATTCAGCCTTCATGTGTCTCTCGATATCTTCCTTTTGTAGCTCTTTGTTTATAACACTGGGATCCCACATGATCATACATGACCGATCTTGGATTTGAGAGAAAAGATCCTCTTTCCATTTTGTACCCTTCATCTTTTCACTAATCTCTCATTACTTCCCATGATTACAAGAGTCTTGCCACAAACTTCCGCTAAAATCAACATTTTCATGCTTCTTGTTGTAATCATGAAGATAATCAAATTGCTTGCCATGAGTCACTGATCTGAAAATCCCAGCAAGCTGAAAACCAACATTAGTATCCAATGAGGCCCTTTTCTCCTGTGCATGCCTCTCAACAAGGTCTTCCTAAAACTCCACATAAACTTCTTGATTTGAAACATTTCTTCCATATTCTGAGTTTTCATAAGAATGATCCAAAAGCTTTTCTTCTTTCAATGCCTTAAGAAAATTTGCATCAACTCTACTATATTCAAGACTCGGAAACTTGGCATTAACCAAAAAATACTCTGCAAATTCTTACAAATCTAATTTTACTTCATGCTCCACCATTACAATTGAAGAACTCTTTCCCTTAACTTTCTATAGGTGTTGCTTTGCTTGATTGGGTGTCAACTTAGCTTCCTTAGCTCTTCCTAGTCATTCATCGCATTTTTTCTGGGTCATCATCACATACTCTGCACTTGTCTGCAATGTGGTTAGTTTCTTTTCAACCACATTCTCCAGTTCCTTATCAGATAACATGTTCGACCCCTTAATTCTTGTATTCATTATTCTTTTGTCCCACATTGGGGCTAAAACATTCTTTATTCTTTAAAACCATTCTTTAAGTGATGCGCGGAAGAATGAAAGTTGCACGCAAGAGGGAAAGGGAACGAGCATGTAAGAAGACTAAATATGAGCGCATAAGCAGGATGGAGAGAAGTGCGTTGAAGGATGGAAAAAGACCCACGCGCATGAGGAATGGGAGAGCCATGTAGGAATGTTTTGGAAAAGTAGTACAAAAAGAGGCAGAGTATTCGGGAGTTAGCATGCAACACGGGGAATAAGAAAATTGAAATATAAACATGCACAAACAAAGGGAGGCACCAGATATAGATAGGACCAAAATAGATAGCAACTAACAATTATGATCACATGCATGGAAGCGGCACAAGGACGGATAGAACAGATTGGAGAGAATAGCGCAAGGATATCTCATAAGGCAGATATAGCTAAGGAACTGTTAGAAGCACTCATCATGCAGGATTTAGCAGTAACAACATGAGGGTTGGCCACCGCCTGATGTAATAGTTAACTAGTAGATAGAACTCGAGGGATAAGAATACCCTTCAAAGACTAAGTGAAGGGCAAGTCCCCACTAGTATATATACCCCATGAAGGGTTCTTTGTAAGGTGTGTCTGGGTGGTGTCGTATGAGTGAGTGTGAGTATCTGTGGTGTTTGTGCGAATGAGTGTGACGGCTTGTGGTCAAGTAGAGTCTAAGATAGAGCTTTTGACGTAGTGTATTTATGTAATCAATGATGAATATGAGATCAGAAACGGTTTTGGAGCAATAGTATGTTTGAGCATAAGTAGGAAAATCTAGCGTGTATGCGTTACTCATTTTTGTGATGTATTTATCTATTCCACTTCATTAAATTGCTAGCCTTGATGGAACCCAAAATCTTCCATGCTTCAGGTGACCTCGCCAAACTTCTTGCTTTGGTGTGATAGGACGGCACGAAGGTTAGAGAAAGTTGCACGCGCCAATTTCGAAACTCGCATGCATATACGTTTTTACAGTACAACTAGACTCACAACATATTGGTTCCATTTCCAAGAAATCACAACTATGCAAAGATGACGTGGGCAAAAGATGTTAAGACTCACACAGGAAAATATTGAGGCCTAGTAGTAGACTATTGAAGACACCTTCGCACAAAAACATCCGAGTCGGAAGGATTGTTCGCCAAGGGTTTGGGTGGAAACTTTTCTCATTGATGACTTGTATGAGACATTTTTCTACAAACTTCTTGTGTGCCTGCATGCTTGGTTAGGAGCTTATTGTTTGGAAAATGTAATGTCCCCTTTTCCAAGCTAGTTTGTTTCAGAGACTTTGAGCCCATTCCACTTCTCGTGGGAAAGAAGGAAGTGAACAAGGGAGGTGATTGTCATATTTTTCAGTTATTTTTGTGTGCATTTGCATTCTTCTTTAATAGTTTTCTATATAAGTCAGGTCGGTTGGGTTAAGAAGGTGAAAAGCCAAAAGGAAAATAAAAAGAATCCTCATGAGGTCGGTCCTAGTTGGAGGCTTCCTAATTGATTTTGGCACCACAAAAGGGGTATACAAGAGGGCTCGTTTGGCTCATTTAGGCATCATAATCTTGTCCAAAATATATTTTGCATGGTTTTTGGGCTGATTACTCAATTACTTCCACTTAAGGGCGAAAAGCCATTGGTGTGGGTAACGAGGACAAAACCCTTCCTTGTTTGATTAAAAAATGATATCTCTTATTTCTTTTGTTTCTAAGTGCTTCAAGAAGATTGATGTTGCAGATTTTCAGCTAGGGTTTGATTGGGGAAGAGATGCTAAGGTTTGAGCACCATTTCTAGGCCCTCTCCTAGGGTGACGACTTGCTTGGAGGTGGAGTTGGGTGCCATCTAGGGCACATTCCTTCATTTGGAGTCGATATTCATAATCCTCATGATTTTAGAGGCTGATTGCACACTTTTATGAGATTTTTGGGGCTTGGAATCTCCATTTCCAGCCATTGTTGTCAGTTGTGATTATGTTGTCATAAATTTAATTACAGTTGTATAGGATTTCCAAATTTGCATATACTTTAGAGTGTTTTTGTTTTGTGTTTGTTCCATTTGTTGAGTCTAATATTTTGGGGAATTTATACATAAATTTTCAGCTTGTTTGGATGGTGTTTGATGCCCTAAAAGTGAAAATTCAGTTCGCTGCCAGGGTCTATAATATTTTCAGTTGGCTGTTGGGATTTGTGCTATTTCCCTTTTGTTTCAGTTTCAGCCCAAAAAGGGCCATTACAAAAAAGAATCGAAATTTGGGAAAGAAGCACGGCTTAACTATTGAGTGCACGAGAAGACTTGTACGATACAACACAACTTGGACGCAAGCAGTGGATTACTGGTGGAACGGTATGTTTCACATCTATACTATTGAATACTTAGTATCTATGTTTTTATTTTACAGATGAAGGACTAATTCAATTTCTTCTAAGGGCTGCACAGATCATACTTGAAGAAATTATCGTTGGAAATCAAGAAAATTGATGATAGATATGGGTATTGAGAATTTCCCATGGACGACTAAATACCACACATGTGTGAGTGGCATGTAGGTGTAGGAAGGATAAGAGGAAATATAATTTAAACCATGGATTCCATGGATGAGTGCACTTTAAGGAGGATGTAGTATGAATAAAATAGGTGCAAAATAATAGGGAAGAGGGAGCTTCTCCGTCAAAGTGACTCAACTCTAGGAATTTTAGGAGAGGACCAAGACCATTGGTTTAGTAAGGGAGGGAATGAAGATAAAGAGCTACAGGAAGAAGGGAAAGTGCACCATGAGGTAATAAGAACTCCAGAGGATGAAGAGGGATAATATAATACAGATGGAATCCTGAATTAAACCTACCAACATCTAGCTCATGCAACTGGACCACCCCTTATAGAAGATCAAGTTTTGATTGAAACCGAACAGTGAAAAAGAAATGAATAAAGATAAGGAAATTGAGGCGTTGGATAGTAGTTTTTCCTTACATAATTAAATCATTGAACACCGACATATCATGAGGATATACTATAGTCTAAATATCCTAAAAGTGTAGGGGATTTAGAATGATTAGTGCCAATTTAGTAACACAACAACTGAAGTAAACATACCAGGGAAACACACCCGCCCAACAAATTATCTAGAGCTAATGTATCAAGTTCTAGTGGAAATGTTGTGAGTGCCTACAACAGTGTATACCAATACAAGGAAGAGTTACAGACTAACACATAATAGGTTCTCAGCACCAAACATATTTTATGAAATGTCTCTACATTTTCTAGAATATCGTATGGTTTTGAGAACATTATAGAGCATGTTCAAAAGTGTGAACTTATTTGGTATGTGCAAAAGGTATATACTTCATCATAACACAAATCTAAGCCAGTTCACCACGACACTACTTGATTGCGCCCATACTTGGTATAAGAAGCATTGATTCTATTGCAAGTTGTAGTGGATTATAACCAGGTAAAATAAACCTTCTTGAAAGAATTTTATATACCATAATTTGAGAAATAGAGTATCTCAGTGCTTGCAATAAATCAAGCAAGGAATTAACTGAGAGTGTGTGTGCTTATAATTTGTAGGGTTTAAAACACTCATCTTCAAATCTATCCTATGAAATACATTCTAAATCAACATGCACAATGGTTTGTAGGGCTTCTAATGCCATTCAGGCACGCCTCGCATAAAACCTTCACAGATTTGGGCGAAGCAATGGAAGCACCGCTACACGCCAAAAGAGTTAGGAGCATCGACGTAGGGGTTATTCCATTCATGGAGGCATAGATTTCATCTATGGCGACTCGCTTAAAGAAGTTGACAACAAATAGTGCTAAATAAACAAGCAATGGAGTATGCTACACTGATTGTGAAGTGGAAGGACATACCAAGTATACATGTTTGCGCCGAATGTAAAAGCAGGTTATTCCATTCATGGAGGCATAGATTTCATCTATGGCGACTCGCTTAAAGAAGTTGACAACAAATAGTGCTAAATAAACAAGCAATGGAGTATGCTACACTGATTGTGAAGTGGAAGGACATACCAAGTATACATGTTTGCACCGAATGTAAAAGCAATGTTGATAGCTTTTGAAATATGTTAAGGAAGAAATTGCCCCTTACTACAACGGGCAATGTAGAAAAAGGTAGCAACCTACTGTAAAATTTGTGACATGCATACACATGATACATCTAACTATCATATATTTGATCACATTCATGAAGCAAGGTCATTAGGACTAAGACAACCTACAGGAGATAACACTCAAGAAGGATGCGGAAGACAGGGGCGAGGACGAGTTGGTCGAGGCCCAAGAGGACATGGAGGAAGAAGATTCCCACCTTGAACCATCTACAAGTGTGGGTCACCAAACCATTATCAACGGGAGTGTCCAACGTTCCTGGCATGCGCGCAATGCCAAAAAGAGCACAAGGTTGAAGATTGTCCGGATCTTTATATTCTCATGAAAGAGAAAAGTGAAAAGGGCACAGGAATGATTAAGATTGTGTGTCAAATTGTTGAAGAACGTCAACCTAAAACCGTCGCACCACAAGTTGAACCTTCAACAAGAATACAAATAACCACGAAAGAGGTTGTTAACCGTGCACAAACATCCACTCCTTTAAACAACATAAGACCGACATAACAACATCCGGGAAAACCTTATCCTGAGGGTAGGCAGTCAAAGGAAATACTTCAGGAAGTAAAAGATCTGATTCGAGAGCTACAAGGGGAAATTGAGTTCCTAAGAGAAGATGCACGGCTGCGAAATGAAAAACTTGAAGTTACTAAAGAAGACAAAACTAGTAATATTGAGTTTCAAGAAGTTTGTAGGCTTCTGTGCACTGAGGGCATATTACCGTTATTGAATCAATGGTTGTCGCATAAGCTTAGAAAGATGGTGCTAGGAAAACAATTGGGGCAGGAGCAAAAGAAAAATGTCCACTCAATAAAAGTGGAGGAGTTTGATCGAGAGATTTTGGTCAATGCTTGTATAGATGGGTGGAATATCAACGACATATTGGTAGACATAGTTGCGGAAGTCAACATCCTTACCATGGATGCTTGGACCAAAATGGGGTGACATGCGCTACACCCATCTCCACATGTTTTGTTTATGGCAAACAAGACACGAGTAGTGCCTATTGGAGTACTGAAGAATGTTATTATTAGTATAATGGGGGTCATGTTCCATGGAGATTTTGAGTTTATACCACTGGACGAAACAGCAAACTTTCCAGCGCTCCTTTAAAGACCATCATGCTACGTAAATAACACAAACTTGTGTTTCAAAAGACGGTATGTAAGCTTCGAAAATGGATCTCAGTGAGTCATATTTCCAATGGACCCAAAACAGAGCTCACTATACATTGAAAATGTAGAAGAATATGAAGACTTGGAATGCATCTACAATATACAGGCTACAAGGCTAGAGAACTATGAACCAACACTAGAAGGAGAGAGCGAGTGGTGTGACAACCAATCGGTATCAGATACCAAAAGTACGGCTTGTGACAACTAGGTGCATGGTTCGTATGAATTAATTGGAAGAGATCACGACATAATTCAGCGCTCTCCAAAATTAGCAATTGTTCGAGCACCAAAGTATGTAGGAAGGAATATCAAAAGAATAAGCAAAGAGAACAAACGACCCGCATGTTGTCTCGAAATTTTTAATTGCTAAAATTTTGAAAATTTTCACATTAAAATGCTTCGCCAAATCATTGTTCCACATTATTGTGAGAAGCCATTTTCAAAAATTCGAAAAAAGATCCCATTAAAATGCTTCGCCAAGTCATTGTTCCACATTATTCTGAGAAGCCATTTGTCTTCCATCTTCTCCAATAACCCGGTTGTTGGTTGTCACAGCGTTATACTATCGTATTCCCATCCCGCCTTGCCTCGCGTGCCCTCTCAACTTCGCAAAATGATACTAAACGCTAATTAATGAATTTAATTTAATTATTTAAAATAGATTAATTAATGATATTGATTTAATTAATGTTATTAATTAATTAACTTTAAATAAATAAATTAACGTTATTAATTATACTTAATTCAACTTTTAATTAATGTTATTCATTCATTAATTGACGTTATTAATTTTATTAATTAAATTATGTATTTAATTATTAAATTAATGATGCCAATTTTATAAAAAAAACGTTACTTAATTGTTAAGCTTGCAATTAATGGAAAGTAAAGTGGGAATTTACTCCCACTTAACCATCCAGAGCACTTTCCCAATCGAGCAAAAATTAAAACACTTCCCGCGCATGACCCAAGCGAGATATTTTTTCCAACGGTCCACGAGGAAGTTTGCCAAATGCTAAATTTGGCAAATGGCAAAACTCAACCTGCTTCCCCGTTTTCCCCTTCCCACTATTTCCCTCTCCCGTATAAAATTCTCCATTTCCGTAAATAAAGTTAACAGTTATTGGAAGCACGAAATTATTTCATTTCCTCTTTCCCTTCTTCACGTGGACAAAAAACACTTGTTTCTGGCATGCACAACTGAGGGATTTTAACCTGTGGCGGAGGATTGCAAGTAGACGAACAAGAGCAAAAGATTATTCTATCATTCCTCTAAAATCTCGAGCAATGGAGAACAAGGAAGAAACACAATACCTATGGTTTGAGAATCTAATAATGGAGATAAATAGATCAGTAGAAGGGCCTGAATTTGCGTTAGAGAAAAGTGAAGACATGCACAAGAAAGATAAAGAGGTCAAAAAAGAAATAAAAGAATATAGCCAAATCAGATTAGAAATTAGAACGCCCAGCATGTTACTACAAGCCCAGACTATAAAGCGTGCAAAATAAAATATAGTCCAAAGAGCATTAAAATCAAGAAATGTGCAGTCAAAACGTAGATAAAGATAAGTTAGATGGAACAGCAGTAGGAATTGTTGGAGTTATCAAAGGTCTAAGCCTCACACTGCATGCATGCCCTAATTTATTAGTTCCTCAAGATATTTTCGTAATTGATTTACCTCCACTCTTCACTTTGTGTCTATTCAAAGACTTCACTGCCAAAATTGGAGGATGCCTATCAATAGATTGGTCTCGCATGCTTTTCAGAACCAGGTATGGCACTAAGGCTACTATCAAGTTTGAACCAATTTCCACATATCATATAGAGCATTATGTTCCTAGCCCCATCAATGTCAATTGTACCATCTTTGATCAAGAAGATTGTCCAAGTACTCAAGAAGTTGAAACTCAAATTGAGGGCATTCCTGACTTACTACTTGATGAGTGGGCAAGTGGGTGGTATAACTTTGATCCATATCAACAGGTTGAAAAAACTGGTTTTGGCATTTACTATTTGCATGAGGAAAATTTACCTCTACCCAGTATATTCAAGCCAAATGATGAAGAGGAAAATGGAATTTGGCAAATCTTATTTGATGGATCAAAAAGTAGATAAGGAGCAGGAAGAGGTGTAGTCCTTGTATCTCCTAATGTATGAAGCATTAATCATCTTTCAGATTTCAATTCAGTTGCTCCAACAACATAGCAGAATATGAGTCCCTCATCCACGGTCTTCAATGAGCAAGAAAGAAGAACATTGAAAAATTGCAGACCTTTGGAGATAGTGAACTAATTGTGAACCAGAGCAGAGGATCAAATGCAGCCAAGAGTGACTTGTTGAAAGCTTACAAGCACAGGGTATGGGATCTTCTGGAGGATTTTGAAGCATTCAATATCCACGCCATTCAAATAAAAGAGAATGAAGTTGCTGATAGACTAGCTGCAATCGGGGCAAAGTTTGACATTGTTGAGAATGTTAAGAGAGACAAAGTGCAACCACACATCACGGTGATAGTGAGACCTGTTATACCAGACAATAACACCAATTGGCAGGTGTTTGAGAATGGTCTACAGATTATCAATTTTATTCAAGAAGAGGCTCTGTTTTCTTCAAGAAATCAAAACAAGCTGGAGAAGCAGTATGGGGACCAAGTTGTTCAACTCAAATCAAATAAGTTGCCAAAGGACCTTGTGACCTTAGAATCCATCTTCAACCCTAATGACCAATTTAAAAAAGAAAAGGCAAATATAACAGTTAAGGGTGAAGATTCAAAACCCGCCTCAGTTGGTACAGGCAAATTGCTTCGAATTGGTAAGGTAACCACTTCATAAGAGAAACATGCTTTTATAGAACTTTTCTAAAAATTTGCTGATATTTTCGCATGGAGCTATGAAGACCTTAGAGGTTTTTATCCTAGTTTAGCTCAACACACCATTGAGTTGGACTCAACTGCCAAGCCTATCAAACGAAAACAAAGACATGTCAATACACATATTCAGCCTATAATCAAGAAGAAATTGAACAAGTTGATTCAGGCAAGTATTATCTTTCCCATCAAGCATTCATCATGGATAGCTAATGTAATGTCCCTTTTTCCCACTTGAGAGCTATTATTTGGTCTTCTTGCCATTCCTTCTCCATGGCAAAGAAGTAAAGAAGATGGAGGAGAAAATTGAGCTTCCATTTGCATTGTTTTTTTCTAATCTTTATATTCTTTTTTAGTGTTTTTCCCTCTTATAGCAGGTCAGCTTAGTTAGAGTCAATTACAGGAAGCTAATAAAGGAAAAGAACATTTCTTGGGGATCGGCCTTACCTTTTCAAGTTTTGGCGCCAATGGAGGAATATATAAGGAGTCTTAAGACATCATTAAGCATCTAGTTTTGGCACATTTTCCTAATCTTGAGCATTAAGAGCTTGTTGCTCCTTGTTCTTCCACTTGAGGACGAAAACCCTCTTGTGTGGCTTTTCCAAAAGGATGAAAACCCTTCATTATTGCTTGGTATTGAAGTTTAAGGCAGATTTGTGGAGAGAATATTCATTTTCTGATTGTTATTGGCTTCCTACATGTGGAGCGATCTACCTTGGTGTAGGGTTCGAGGGTTTAGTGAACTCATATTTGCATTTTCAGTTTATAATCTAATTTGACATATTTTCTAGCCGGAATCTACATTTTCATGATTTTTGTGGGTTTCTAGACACATAATCTATAATTTTGTTGTGGCTGCTCTTCGCTAGACATTTATTTAATTCCAGCAGTGTGTTGTTTCAGAATTATCATTGTTCTTCGTTTTATTGGATGCATAAAAGATATCTCTACTTTGTGGCAAGTTTATTTGAAGTATATTTTGTGTTTGGCATATATTTTATCCCGCTATTTGAAGAGTTCATTTCGCTGATTTTTAATTTCAGTATGCTATTATAAAAATCAGATTTGAATCATTTGGTGTTTTGTATAAATTCCTTGGTTGTCGTACAAATCCCTTGAAAGGGACATTTCAGCTAACTTAGTCCCGGTGCAGAAAAAGAACGGAGAAATCAGATTATGTGTTGATTTCAAAGATTTGAACAAAGCTTCCCTAAAGGATCATTACCCGTTGCCTTCAATGGAACAAATCTTACAAATAGTAGCAGGTTCTAAAAGGTTTTCTCTTCTAGATGGTTACTCTAGCAACAATCAGATTATGGTAAAGGAGGAAGACCAATTCAAGAAATATTTCACCACAAAATGGGGAGCCTATGCCTACACAATAATGCCTTTTGGTTTATCCAATGCAGGAGCAACATTTCAAAGAGCCATGGACATGGCATTCAAGGGACTGATCAACAACATTGTTTTGGTCTATTTGGATGATATCACGGTAATCTCCATGGATGCAAAAGACCATCTATTCCATTTGCGGCAGGTATTTGAGAGGTGTAAGGTAAGTATTTGAGAGGTATAGGTAGTTTGGCCTTTCTCTCAACCCAAAGAAATGCATTTTCTTAGCCCATGAAGGTAAACCTCCTTGGACACATTGTCTCTAAGGAAGGATTGATTATTGATCCGGAGAGAGTTACTGTCATCCTTGCATTGCCATTGCCTAGTCATAAGAAAGCACTGCAAAGCTTCTTAGGAAGGATCAACTTTGTCAGACGGTTTGTCCGAAATTTTGCCAACCTTGTCAAGCCATTGACACTGATGCTAAAGAAGAGTATGGTCTTCAAATGGAGTACTGAAGGAAAACGCAGCTTTGAAGCCATAAAGCGAGCAATAGCACAAGCCCCAACTCTCATCAACCCTGATTTCACTAAGGATTTCACCTTGTATGCTTTTGGTGGCAATGAGACAATATCCACCATACTGGTGCAACTGAATGAAGAAGGCTTGGAAAAGCCTATTGCATTTTTTAGCCAAGGTCTAGGGGATTATGAGGTGAGATACTCTTTTGTTGAGAAACATGCCCTTGTTATAAGATGTTGTTAGAAATTCAGGCATTTGGTATCCAACAACAAGATCCATCTACTAGTTTCACATGCTGGTGTAAAAAATTTCCCTTTGAATGAGAAAAGAGCTGGTTGGATAACCAAAGTAATAGAATATGATTTGGACATCAAGGTGACTAAGCTGGTTCGAGGGAGAGGATTGTGTGAATAGGTAGTTTCAAACCAACATATTGATGAAGAATCTATCCTCGTGCTTCAACATCATCAAGAGCAACCAACCAATGTCTTGCCTACCTCTTGTTGGACTCATGATGTAGTCAACTTTCTCTAAACAGGACAATGCCCCCAAGGTTTGAGCAAGGCCAAAAGAAGATATTTCAGACTTCAGTCGATTCCTTGTGTGTTTATTGATGGAATTCTATTTAGAAAAGATGTGAATGGTGTTCTCTTGAGATGCATCAAAACTGATAAGATAGAGAAAGTGTTGCATGAGTTTCATAATGGAGAAGCAGGAGGTCACTTTGCTCCAAAGACAACAGCTCTCAGGATCATGAAAGTTGGTTATTACTGACCTAACCTTTTCGATGACTGCTATTCATGGGTCAAGAAATGTAAGAAATGTGCATTCTTTACATCCAAAGAAAGGTTAGCAGCCCTTCCACTCCACCCCATCTCAGTAGATCAGCCATTCATACAATGGGGATTGGATATCATTGGAGTGATCAACCCACATTTAAGCTCAAACCACAAGTGGATCCTCACAGCCACGAACTATTTCACCAAATGGATAGATGCAGTTGCATTGAAGGAGGCAAACGAAGCTAGCATTCTAGACTTCTACGAAGGTATTGTGCCCAGATTTGGTGTGCTTTCAACGATCATTTCCAATAATGCTTCAACATTCCTTGACACAAAGATATCCAACTGGGCTGTTAAGAATGACATCTATTTGAGCACCGCTTCAAACTATTACCCCCAAGGTAATGAGCAGGTTGAGTCCACAAACAAGAATCTTTTGAGAATCATAAGGAGTACCTTGGATGAAAATCAGAGGACTTCGCATACAAAGTTAAAATCATACTTGTGGGCTGATAGGATCACTCCCAAGAGATCAACTGGTTTTTCCCCTTACAAACTAGTTTATGGTAAGGAAGCAAGGTTGTCATTATCCCTTGAATTACCAACATTAGATCTCATCAAACAGCTTGATGCAGAGCTCATGGAGATAGAAGAGTTAAGAAACCAAGCAATGCAAACAATGGAAAAAGATCAAGCTAAGATTAAGAAGAGTTTTGACAAGAAAACAACAGCCAGGAGTTTCGAGGAGGGAGATCTAGTCCTTAAAAGGGACCAAGACAAGGCCAAACCAGGAAGACACTCAAAATTCGATGCAATATGGAGTGGCCCATATGTGATCTCCAGCTGCAAGTCAAACAATGTTTTCCAATTGTCAAAATTCGATGGAGAAGAATTACAGATCACAGTCAATGGGATCTATCTCAAGCATCGTTATTGAGAATATCCTCTCTTGTAGATAGTAGATTAGTTTTTAATTCCTCTAAGTGCTTTCAACACATTGTCTTTTTGGTAGTATACGTATGCTTTCTCTCGCGCATGGTCTTTTGTTGCTTCTGGGATGGTAGTTTGGGTTTTCAAAGGGAGGAAGTATTCAAAATGTTGGTGCTCACTTTGAGCCCTACCTAGTTGAGTTTTCCAAAAAGTACCTCGTACCATCTAAGGACCCAAAATGCATATATGGGCTTGTCACTAGAGTGTTTTGATTCCCCATGATCATCCCTTCCCATGAAATTCAACAAATTAAAGGATGGACATGACTATTCAATTCTAAGGAAGCCGCAATGCATCAACTTGGTATTACGCGGAATGGTGAAGTTAATGTTCTGTGGGTTGCTCCAAACTATGAAAGGGTAAAAGATCAAATCATGATCAAGACGGAATCCTAGAATGATTGATAATCGTTCAAATTGACCTTGCCACACAAGATGGAAGCAAGGGGGGATGTCGCGGATGACTGGTTTCAAGAAATAAGGGAATGTGGTTGTATAACAAAAAACTGCGGTACATTGGTTTAGTATTCTGCGGGTTTGTCAAGGAAGTTAGCACTCCACGGATTCCAAAATGTCGCGAAACATTCAAAAATCTATCAAATGGCCGCGGAACATCAAAAAATAACTAAAAGTCCACGGGTAAAAAAGAAATACAAGTAAAAACCACGGGACGGTTTATCAAAAGGGTCAGCACTCCGCAGATTTTGAAAGCCGCGGGACACTCAAAAAAAGAACATCTTTCATCAATGCCTTTATCGCGGGTATTCAAATCATACAACATGAATTTAAAGACAATTGTTGTGTTATCCAAAGGTAAATTCAGTTATGAAAAGTAATTATTGAGTTAACAAATGAAATAAAGAGAAGCATAAGTATATACTAAGAACGAAATGGGGATTCTATACAGGCCCCAGCCCTTGAAATTCACATAATTTATAGCATGCATAAACAAAAAAGGGAGGTTCTTGCAAAAGAGATACAGTGTCAATAAATGACTACACATTCCTCTACAAAGGCAGGAATCCAATTCAGCATCTTCTTCTTCCTGAATTCAAATTTTTTACGGTCTTCAGCCCCATAAACATACTGGATATCCCTTGCAAGGTCACGAGACATGCCCATTTCCATGAGTTTTGTAATGTTTGCCTTGGGACCTTCCAAGATTTTGATCAATTCCAATTTTGTCCTATAAGAGAAGACCCATTCAAGAAGATTAGATCCAACTTTAAGGTAGGTCTTAGTACCCCGCCAGGTAGCAGCTTTTGAGGTTGAAGATGACCCGGGAATATCAATTGGTGCCGTGGGGGCAGATTCAGGTTCATCCACAGAACATGGCTAGCTTGCACATGCTAGATTGGGTACGCCCTGTCTACGTCTCTTCAAGAAAGGTGGCAGCACTTCAGGGGCCTTCCCGGAGGAAGATTTCACAGGTGCTTTCTCAAAACGGGTGACTCTTTGCTCCATCGCGGCTATTCTGCAAGAGATTGATGATGTCTTCTACAGGATCATCACCGAGCACTAAGTAAGCATCAGCTGAAATTACTTTCTCAGCCAACTCATTAAAAAATAATGCGGGTATGTCAATAATGTTCTTATTAATAGTAGGTCGGCAACGGAGCCAAAATTTCTTCATTAATTCACGAGTTTTGTGATCCTCCGCACGGAAGAAATGATGATACAAAACCTGAAAAACAGAGAAGAAAGGAGTCATCTTGACAAGCCTTTGTATTAGTGTTACCCGAATCGCGCGAGATGTTAACAGTCCATCAGTCTCAACCTGATCTTCAATCTCAAATAGCATCCTCACAAAAGCTTCATCTGGACCAGAAAGGTCAAAAATTGAGTGCAAAGTCTCCGAAGAAAGTTCCTTCAAACTGGTTCCTAATTCCACATGCGTCATTGCTCGAGAAGGATGAACACACACTTTCTTTTCACTCAGAATGCTTGAAGGAAGATGCAATCTTATGAGAGAACAATGAGAATTTATAAGAGGATGAAGTTTTGGAGTGATTGTGTGAGGTATCATTTCAAGAATGAATGCGAAATCAATTCTGAATACTCGCACGGGTCTAGAGAAAGGGAGAACAAATTGATATCTTTTAAAAGGTGATTTTTCGGCTTGAAGCAGCAATTTGCACAGAGGAAGCATCAAATATGAGGGAGTATCAATGATTATCCATTTCCCAAAGCATATTCCCCAAAAAGACAAGTGACAAATCAGTTAAGATAATGACGCAAGGGAATAGATGGTTTGTGACTGAGCACATGAATGATGGTGACAACATGGATAGGACAAAAAGGGATTAAGCAACAAAAGCAAAAATCTGGCACACATCCATATTAGTAACTAGAAGCGAAATCAAATTAAGGAATAAAAAGGTATCTTTACAGTTGTACAATATTTTCCAAAAATGGAGCTTGTTTGCCGCACCTTTGGGAATGGTTCTTTAAAAAAATCGGGGGAAAAAGTCAGGTAGTATGAAGACATCAAATTTGTATGAATATGGAGTTTGTCCTCATAATTAAGGAGTTAATTTGGGTATTTTGATCAAAAGGGGCTTAGTCTTCCAATTTTTGAAGAGGTCTTGAGATATAATTGTGAATACTGCATGTTTCCTTCGTGAAATGCATATAGAGTTTAGTTTCCCAGATTTTTGTGTCAAGGTGGTTGCAAGTGTACAGCGATTGGTGAGCTTTGAGAGCATTTAAATCATGTTCCCTTGCTCAGAAATTCAAGATCTAAATGAAATGTGTCCGCTTCTAAGTCTAATTTATGTGTTTTGGATGACAAGTTGTTGATTAATGAGTCATACCTTCTGCTGCAGTCTTGTATTTATTGTTTCTCTCTATCATACACTAGATTTGTCCTTGATATTTGTGCTTCGATCATTAAGTTTTATATTGTGTTGTGCGCTTTCCTTCTGCAATATTGGTCTTGATTGTAAAATCCTTGTCATAAACATTTTGTACTGATACATTTCTGTAAGCCTTTGAGTGTATCTTGGGCATATGAGGGATAAAGCACTAAATACTTTGTTAAAATGCTTGCATGAGCCCTTGTGTTAAGTACTTTAGAGATTGTGCTGAATGTTTTGCATCTATTGAGCTTCAATGAATGCAAATAGTTCTTGGTAGATATTGTTACTTCTTGATCCATTTTTATGTGCTTTCCAGGATTGCAGGATGCTTTGAGTGTTAAATGTTATGTCATAATGAATGTCTCTGCCTATAATTCCCCTCTGTGAAGTTATAATTGCCATAATTGATCCCACCCCCTGCTATTAAACACCATTTTGTTCTATATCTCTACCTTGTTTCTCTAAACATCACTAAAGGTGTCTTTCAACCTTAATTTCATTATCAACAGAATGAAAGAGCAATTGAGCTTAATTGTCTTTAGTAACCTACCTCTCGTGTGATAAGCATACGCAACACTTTGTGTGACAACTTGTGAGAGTGAAGTGTTGTGTCCTTGGCCATGTTTGTCCCAGATCAGTCCATCATTTGAAAAGAAACTTGAGGGAATAAAACATCCATCTCCCCCTTTGCATTTCAGGTTACACATCAAGTCCTCTCACCCTGGTTCAAGGCAGGACCACAAGTAAAAGGAATAGGCCATCTCTTTTGTACGTGCCCCTCAATCATCCCAAGGCTTGATTCTAAGGAGTGTGTTAGACCCCTCCCCGGCTACAAAACGATATATCACCCGGTCTACCACCATTTCCAAGCAATTTTCCCCCGTAGAAAGAATTGTTGTCAATCCAACAGGGGGTGCAGATTTGAGGACCAACACAACAGTCTTTGTACACGTGTTCCCCTGATGGTGGTGGAAAGTCTGATTAAAGACAATTTTCCATGCAAATGACATTGTTTAGGGCCCTAGACCAGTTCATGTTCCAAGCAGTGTTGCAAGCAACTTCATGGGTAAGAAATTTAAGTTCAGATCAGTTTTCAGAGTACCAATCAGACTTCATGCCCAATGGATACTTCAAGACAATTGGTCTTCATCAATTAGCAGGCGAATTCCCACCGAGTCGCCAATTTGTTATCCCAAAACTCCCCCCAAGGTCATTTTTGGCATTCAACAAGGTCCATTTTGGACTTAGGTAAAAGATTGATTAATGACATGGAACACTAACTCAATGTGTCGCGGACTCTAGGAACTCAGTGTTCCACGGATTCTTCTAACCCACAAAACAAAGGCAATGGGCAGGTTGTGACTTGGGCAAATAAGATCTGACTGGCGAAGATTCTGGAGGCCACGAGGTTGTTTTGGGAAGGAGTTAGGAAAAGGCGGCTAAGTCAGAAAGCCACAGAACGTCAACTTAATGTTCCCCAGGTTTCTCAAAATTCAGCGTTCCATGAATTTCACAATCCACGAAACAAATAAACAAATCCGCAGAGCATTGGAGTAAACAAGGTGCCGCAGAACACCCAAATGTTCCAATATTCAAAAGATCAGCAGAAAAGAGAGAAATGTAAGGAAAAGGCGCCAAATGAACAAGGAAGCATTTTGGTCCGTAACTCTCATTGCGAGTAACCAAATCAAGCGAGATCAGTCTTGTTGGAAAGATCTCATTAATGGCTATATTATAGGGTCAAGGAGTTCGGAGATCGGTGCAGTATTGGGGGCCGAAATGTCAATCACGGGTTTGAGGTAAAAGAGACGATTCTAAGCACACAAGTTATCAAATCATTCCCCAACCACCAGCATTAATGAAGAACGGCTCCCCTCTCCTATTGTAGACCGGATGACATGTAGAATTGGTCTTCCAAAGGCGCCCAGGTGCTTTGCAGAGGACTTAATGAATTTGGTCAGTGGTTGATGGAAGGAATTTGAATTTCCCTCTCTTTTCCCTCTCCTTTCTCCCCTCTTCTGAATATTGTAGAATAATGCTCAATTGTAAAGGTTGCACCCTCTTGGAATGTTAGTGCATCATTCTTCAAGTGTTGCATATGTATCTTGAGTTGCAGGCCTCAGATCTGGACCTCTGCAAGGTGATTCTTGCCTTCTTCTTCATTGTAATGGACTGTGCATCTCTTTGAAGCAATTAAATTAGTGTTTTGTAACTGTTACCTGCCCTATCCTTTGTTATTGCATTATCTTGCCTCTCTATTACATTTGTGGTGTATTGTGCATGTGGTATTCTCTTTTGCAGGGTTTGTTTCTATTGTGCTCCATTGAAATGAGAGTTTGGATGTTGTTTGGGACTATGGTACTCATGTGTACCCTCTCCTCCTTCATTTTTCTCCCATTTTCACTCATCTGAGAGTGTCTTTCCCCCTTTTCTTGGTGTTATCACCTTCCCTTAGCTTAGGATTTCCATTTTATGCATTTCTCTCTCTCCTTGGTCCTTGTGGATTGTTAGAGTAGGATTAGATAACTGCATTTCCTTAGGAGTAGTTTAGCATTAGGGTTAGGTAGAGGAACCAACCTTCTCAAGAGGCTTTTCTCAACAACAGGATCCCACACTTAGAGACAATCCCATGTTTCCCAAAAGCATTGATTGCTCATCAATTTACTCATGACAAATTAGAGGGTGTTGTTTTTTGGCGTTAACAGAACTTGCATAAGCCTACTGGATTCTTCCTTAGCAAGCAAGCAGCCATAAGAGGTCGCCAAAATGTTAACTTTTTAAGTCTCCTTCCAGTAATGTCATGGACCATGATCAGAGTATGTGACGGATGGCTCACAGAGGTTTAGTGACTGCTCACCAAGTGCTTAACCAAATGCAACCAGGAAGTGTCCAACCTGATTAGTTTATTTTTGGCAATGTACTCCCAGTTGTGCCAAAATAGGAGACTTAGCAAGGTAGTAGACACAAGACAAGTTTTTAGTCAACATCGTTGAAGCATTCAACCTCCTTAAGTGGGATTTATTACTTAGACCTGTTCAAAACTCCATGTGCGAGTATGACAGTTGGCCGTCAATTTTGGTACAAGAAATTTCGCAAAGAATCCAACTGATACATTGTCCTCCATTGCGCCCAATCAACTACTCAACCCAGTCTAAGGCATTCAGAGGAGTTGAATGCATGTTTGGATTGTGGACAATATTTTTGAATTCAGTTATTCCTCTCTCTCATTGACTAGTACTCACTTCTATATAGGACGGTAAAAAACTGGCTAGAGGGAAACCCTACTTTGGTATAACAAAAAAATTCTTTTTTGAAGATTGTACACAGGCTTTAGCCTTGATATTATGAAACTGAAAAGTAGGAAATTAAGCTCAAACTTCAATATTAGTAAATCTGATTTTAGGACCAGCAAACTTAAAATAAAACCCAGATTTGGACAGCGAACTGATTTTAGGAACAGCAGTATGAAAACTCACAATTTCACCCAAATTATCATCTAGCAATGCATCCACAATTTTTATAAACCTTTTAGAGAGATTCTAGAACTGTTTTCAACCCAAAAAAACATACATATGCTCAGCTGAAAATTAATACTAACCAGCAGAAGTACAACTCCAAAATAATTATGAAAAGAGGGTTTTGAAACCCCAAAAATTCACAAAAAAGTAGATTTCGGCCAGCGTTAATAGAGGAAAATCTGAAAATGAAGTGAAATACCAAATATATGCCCTTTAAATCACTCCACCTAGGAGAGGCCGCTCAATGCAAATACAAATCTGATTATGATTCGTTCTCCACAAATTTGCAACAATCCTTCAAGCTCACACAAGAAAGGAGGGTTTCCATCCCCCTACCAACCACTAGAAGGGTTTTTCATCCTTATCGGAAGATTCCACACACTTGGATTTTCGCCCAAAAGTGGAAGAACCAAGAGCAACCAGCTCACAAGTCCAAGTAGAATCAATTTGCCAAAGATAGATGATGCAAATGATCTCTCTAACCTTCCTTTATATCCTCTCTTTGGTGCCAAAGCTCCAAAAGAACAAGGCCGACCCAAACATTATTCTTTTTAATCTTTAATTGGCTTTATTAATGCTCCAAACCCAGCCGACCTGTTAAAAAGAAGAATACACTAAAAGAAAACATTAAAAATTAGAAAATGAATGCAGAGGAAGCTCAATTCCTTTTCCCAACTCTTATGCTTCGTTGCCATGGAAAAGGGAATGGCAAGAAGTCCAAAACGAGGTCCTTAACTTGCAAAAGGGGACATTATAGTCATCCCTTCCCAAAATTGTTTGTCCTCAAGCAATTGTAAGTGCCTAGATCCCAAATAAGTCTTGGCTGCTTTTTTGTATAATCACCATCCAAGCATTGGTGACCCACCATTTCTCTCCTGTTGTCCCAAATACCAATGTAATCTTGCTCTTGTTCTTCAAAAATCAGAATGAGGGGGAACTAGAATTCCACCTTTACTTGCACAAAATAGTACAAGTGTGTCATTGTGTTGAAAATACAATCCCTGGCTATAAAAATGTCTCTCTATGTACCAAGACCTTGAGAAGAACAAACTGAAAATGAACAAAACAGCAGGCCTCTTTGGTGGAACCATCCTCGAATTGACCCTTGGGTCAAGGTATTTGCCATTCCACCTTTCTCCTATGTTTAGGCAATCGATTCCTTGAGAGAAATAGCACCAAGGTGGCTGAATAAGGGATGTGTAGTGACTATAACAGCCATGAAGTGTTTGGTATTTCTTCAACCATGTGATTAGAAGTTCCTTTCCTGATATCTTATAAGTAAACAAATAGGTAGAAAATTTGTGAACAGCAATAGAAAAGAGAGTACACCAAATGTAATCATGACATAGCTTCAAAGTTCCCCATTCTATCAATGTTATGGGGGCTGGCCACAAGGTTACATCTGATTAAAATTGGAGAAAGGGCTGGAAATGCTTACACAAAATCTTATGGCAGCATACTTGGAATCCAAAAATATGGTAGTCTTACTATTTTCCTCCAAACCAACAACCTCAAGACCATTTTCTCATGATTTAACAGCTTCAAAAGGACCACTCTTATAGCTGTTTGGATTTGGAAACATCTCATAATCTGACTGAGCCCAAACCAGCAACTTAATTTCTCCTCTAAACTTATTGGGTGGTTGAATTTGTACATGTCCAACCATAAACAAGTTCTTCCAAGGAGCTGATATATGAAAAAGAGTACCATAATGAAATTTTCCTAAAAACTGAAACCATTACATCCCACAAACAACATTGACTTCAGTTGGCTTCATTTCAAGAAAAATATTACATACCTTGCACCTTCCCATGAAATTTGACAACATGAAAATGCTATTGGTGACTTTTGAAGCTTCCAAAGTTAATTATGCTCAGCCCTGCTTAAGGATAAGTTCTCCTTTGATTGATTTATGAGAGGTGCCAGGTACCTGTGGAAGTTGGCATGTATGGGAGTTGATCCATAAAGCAAAGATGTGAGTCATCCTTAGACATTCAAAGATGGAATTATCAATCAAATTGACCATGTAATCAGACCTTCCCCTTTGAAGGCTCACAATAGTACCAACCACACATGTTAAAACAATTTTGGTGTTGTTCCCAAGCATCCTTACACCCTTTGCTACACATTTAACTTCTTACCTTCATTCCACTTGGCACAAGCTGATCGTGAGAGTAAAAACACAGCAGTATCCTGGAGTAAAGCAATGCAATATAGTTATCATACCTGTCTGAAAACCCGAACTCGTATGGCATGTTGGTAAGCAATGAAACTGGAACCTTTTTGAGCCACAAGTTGTCCTTAACCTTCCTAAAACTCAGAATTTCTGAGTTAGAACCAGTACTCAAAAAATATTTCAAAAACACCTTACCTCCATGGATTTTCTCTGTCCAAGTATCATTCTTGAGGACCCCTTGGACAACAGTGTTAGAGTAGGTATTTACCTTAGCTCATGTTCACCTAGGTACTTTATTTACCTTTATTGTATTTATCCTCACCCACTTATGTGTGTGGATATTTCTTTTATCTTATTTAGATATTAGAAGATATTATCTAGTTGTTAAGTATAGTTCTTTCCTTGATCTATGGTATTGACTAATTTTTTCCTAGATCTATGGTATTGACTAGATCCTTGATGTCTAGTTCTCTCATAAATCTATGGACTTGACTAGTTATTTGATGACTAGTTCTTTCCATGATTTATGGTTTGATCTACGACCTTGACTGGTTCTTAGATTGTTATTTCTTGCTTATATAAGCAAGGCCCATTCTCATTGTATTTCATTGAGTTCCATAATAATATATGATATTGTTGTTCATTTGCTTGCAAAGGTTTTATGTAAAACTATTCTGGCGAATTGCTTTCATCTTATTGATCTTGTGATTCCTACTAGTAGGTTCTTAACTTCAGCCCCCTTTAATTTTATTTGTGTGGTGAAGGCAACAACAATTTATTTTGTTTTAGTGGCAACTAAAATAAATAACAGAGCAAAATATAAAAAGCTTGTAACTTTTGATCGGTAACTTGGTTTTGAGTGCCGTTTTTTGAAAAAGTTCTTGTTTTTTCATGCTTTTTCCATTGGAGTTATTTATTTTGAGACTTGCACTATAATTATAAAGTGTCAAATATGAAAGAGTGTTGTAATCAATTGTGGACGTAATTTCGGCTGAACCCGTCGTCCTAAACTTTTGGGAGTTGCAGTTTGTACCTATCATGGATTATGATAATAATATGTTTTTCTCTAAAGTATGTGGACTTCAAGAGCATATTGTAAAAGTTGTGGAAGAAAATAGATCACTCAAAAAGCGAAATTCTCTTCTACAATCACTCATTCACGATAAGGATACAATAATATACTTCCTGCAAAACAAACTTGCTAGCCTACAGCATCACCATCATATTGTGGACAGCCATATCCATGCTCCTAGTCCACTTGCAACTATTGCTCCTCAACCCACTGACATTGATATGTCAGTCTTTGAGTCTGTTCATACTCTTGATGCTCATACACCTATGAAGCTTGTTACTGCATACTCTTCCACAGCTGTGCCTATTACAATACAACATGTGTATCCTACTTCTGCTCAGCTGCATGGCTTTTTTGAGAAGCATACCACTGCATTCCGTTCTCGCATGCTTCGTTCTATGGGTCTCACTAGCGGAGTCATTGGCAGACATTCACAGGGTATTGTTTTCTCTATTCCACATGTTAAGTGGAATTCTCGTCATGACATTGGTTTTCGAGCAGATACTTCATTGGGATCACACATTGACAGAGCTCTTTTTTTTGTTCACTCGACTCTTTCTGAGGATCATGAGCAACACATAAGTTCTACACCTTCACTCAAGCTTGAGAAACCTGAGATTTCGGCTGTCAGACATGATCAACCTGACACACATTTTGATGTTCTTTTGCATGCACCCATTGTGCATTTTGCACCAAGTCATATGCAGGCATCTTCTTCATCCATCCGTCTTGATTTGGGGTGGATATCTGATCACTCATGGCAGTGACATAGGCATTCGTTGAGAGGACTCTACAAGCGTGGCTCCTCCACCATTCAGCCTCTTGCTCCACTTTCTATACCTTTTGCATTGTGATGCTTCTTGTTTTGAGCATTTTTCTTTAGCAGGTGTAGTGTATCTCTCTTATTTGTTGAGAGATTTTGTATCTGTATTTTCGACACTTTTGACATGTTGACGAGTATCTCTTATGGGGGATCTATTCTGGTGCATTCCAGTATTAGTTTTTCAGTGTTCGAGTAGTTGTTTTGACAACGCATACAGATTTGTAGCGCCACTCCACCCATTCAGCAATATGGGAGGGTGTGATGTTGATACTGCATCTTTGGGTTTGGTGTCCTTGCCTTGTTACCTTGGCTTTTCTTAGATCATGGCACTCCTATTTATTTGGATCTCGTGTCCTTGCCTTGTTGTCTTGGTTGTTCTTGGATCATGGCACACCTATTTGTAGCAGTTGATCAAATTATGTTTGGTATTTTTTTACACTTTCAACATCACTCCATTGACAATATCCTTGTATGGAGCTATTCTGGTGAAACCCAATGTCAGTTGTTTTTGAGTTTTTGTGATCGAGCAGTGGATTCAGACCACGGTGCACACCAAACTTCTTCAGCATTGTACGAGTTTTTTGAGCCGAGCTTCTTGGGATGCCTTGGAACGGGTCTTTACTCTCTTTACTTTGTTGTTACTGGTTTTGGGTACCTTGCAATGTCCCTTTTTTCCCAGTTATTGTACATGTGTACCTCAACAGGCCTAGTTGTCGGGACTCATACTATGTACATGCCACTTCTATTTTGGCCCCTAGCTTCACTTGAGGGGGGATGTTAGAGTAGATATTTACCTTAGCTCATGTTCACCTAGGTACTTTATTTACCTTTATTATATTTATCCTCACCCACTTATGTGTGTGAATATTTCTTTTATCTTATTTAGATATTAGGAGATATTATCTAGTTGTTAGGTATAGTTCTTTCCTTGATCTATGGTATTGACTAGTTCTTTCGTAGATCTATGGTATTGACTAGATATTTGATGTCTAGTTCTCTCATAAATCTATGGACTTGACTAGTTCTTTGATAACTAGTTCTTTCCATGATTTATGGCTTGATCTACGACCTTGACTGGTTCTTAGATTGTTATTCCTTGCCTATATAAGCAAGGCCCATTCTCATTGTATTTCATCGAGTTCCATAATAATATATGATATTGTTGCTCATTTGTTTGCAAAGGTTTTATGTAAAGCTATTTTGGCGAATTGCTTTCATCTTATTGATCGTGGTGTTTGATAAGCATCTATGTTCTTGGCTTGGTACGATCTGGTTATCGTTCCTTTCAAACAGATTGGCCATGCGGATTGTGGGGGTGAAAACATGGCAGCGACATAAAAAAGAGTACATATCCCTCATTCCTTCCCAGTTGTTTATAATGTCCATAATTTTGGCATAGTAACATGATGGGCAATAAATTTGAATTGTCCCTAGGTTCAGGGCTGCTTACCTTCACTTTATCCTTTAGCCTCTTCACGCTAGAAATGGTACTTATGCCTGGAACCTTATTATGGCTAAATATATTGGTAATTCTCCCATGTTACACTGTTGTACATAACAGACCAGCAACTTCACCCATTGCAATCCTTGGTTCTCCATGGAGAATTTCTTCCTCTCTTCTTGGCCTTATCAATTTGGGTGAGTTACCTTAAATGTATTCATCGCTGTGACCCCAAAATTCTTTTCTAGACATATGCATAACAGTTGAGCTATAAACCAAATGGAAAAAGGAATTGGTTCTCTTAACAAGCATACCATGGTCTTTAGAAGGGGGGTAGCTTCTTATTAATTCTATCTTGGTCCATGCACATAAAGTGGTCTTTACCTGGTTCGGACATTGCCCGACAGGGTGTATGTGCTCTTTATCATCAAGGTGTTCCCACTTTTTGGTCCTTGTTTCACCAATAAAATGAGCTTCCCCTTTTTGAACTATCCTCATATCTTGGTCACTTGAGCTTGGGATGCCTTTGTGGCCCTTACCAAGGCTCCATTCTTCATTATTATGCTCCTTTTACTCCACTGTTATAAACAGTTCAGCAAGCTTGTTGTCTTCATATTTATTTGGAAAAGGGTTTCCCGTCTCTTTTTCTACTTGCTCAAGCCTTAATTCATCATGTGCTAAAATAGAATTAGTGTTAACCAAATAATGATCCACTATTACCTCGTGATGTTGAATATCCAGAATAAGAATGGGAGTAAGGGTCAAATCTTCATCCTTTATGGCTCCCTCTCCTCCAAGGTGTGGATCTTGTGTTGGATGCTCATGGATCTCCATCTCTTTCCTAGCCTTAGGAAAATCAGCATGCCTTTCCTCTCCTAGCAAACTTGGGGAGTTGGTTCCCTCTTCAACAAGTTTCGTAGAATCTTCTTGCTTTGCCCACAAGATGGGGCTCTTTTCTTCAAGGGTTGAGATGTTTTTCCTGTGACCCCTTTGCATGGTTCGGGGCTTGGGCCAAGTTCCAATGCCCACTCTATCTTTTCTTCATCCTACAAACTTGGAAAATGATAGGGCATCACAAATATCCTCCATAAGGGTTTGATACTCCTCAAAGCTAGTTGCCACCTTGTTGACCTTTGAAACCCTAGGTTCTTCCTTGAATGTCCTTCCTCTTTGTAGGTTTTGCATGGTGGAAGTAAGAGATTCCAAGGTATCCATTAGTCTTTCTTGCAGCTTCATCAATCTGTCCATGATTTCTTTCCACAAGAAAGCCTCTGGCCTGTGAAGATCCGAGCTCTGATACCACTATAATATCCCTTTCAAGGGTTGAAACTGAAAAGTGGGAAATTAGCTCAAACCCCAATATTAGCAAATTTAATTTTAGGACCAGAAAACTGAAAATAAAACCCATATTTGAACAGCGATCAGATTTTTAGGACATCGATGCAAAAAGCATGCAAAACAATTGAAAATTCTTCAAACAACTTTTCCAAAATAGTTATATGTATTTCAGGTATCCACCAAATCAATATGAAATATGAAATATGATCAAAAACACTGTTGGAAATTAATTGAAAATCAGCGAAGCACAACTACAAATAAAATTATGAAATGAGGGTTTAGAAACCCCAAACTCCACAAATAATGATCGATTCCAGCGTTCTAAATATTGAGGAGACCAAATGTAAACTCAAATCTGATTGTCGTGCCCTAAATGGCACCAAACCGTACACTAATGCAAGTCACCCCACTAAGAAGAGGCTCAATAATATATATATATATGAATTAGATTACGACTTGCCAAATTTGCAATTTGCCTTCAAGTCCAAACAAGGAGGATTTTCGTCCCCCAACCAACCACAATAAGGGTTTCCGATGCCACACACTTGGATTTCCACCCAAGAGTGGAAGAACAACAAGCAATCAGCCCAAAAGTCCAATTAGAGTAAAATGCGCCAAAAGTAGATGATGCAAATGAGCTCTCTAATCTTCTTTTATACCCAAGCCCAAAAGGACAAGGCCGTCCCCTAAGGAGTTCTTTTTAATCTTTAATTGGCTTCATTAATGCTCCAAACCCAGATGACCTATTAAAAAGAAGAATACACTAAAAGAAAATATTAAAAATTAGAAAATGAATGCAAAGGAAACTCAATTCCTTTTCCCACCTCTTTTACTTCGTTGCCATGGAAAAGGGAATGGCAAGAAGTCCAAAATCAGGTCCTTAAGTTAGAAAAGGGGACATTACACTTGCCTATGTTGCAATATTTTCATGAGAGTTGTGTAAATGGACATTACACTTGCCTATGAAGCAAGTTGAGGAGTTCTCTAAGCTTTGGTGCATCGCCATTTGTGATTTTCAGTTTACCTCTATCCCCTTTTCCATGACAAGAAGTTTAGTATCAGCTGTAAATAAGTCTTTCTAGTGCTGTTTTTTAGGTCTGCAAACTAATCTTACATCAGTTGCACTTAGTTTAGGTAGGAGTTGGCCTTCTCTAGAGGTTCATCCTTAGGAGCTAGGGTCCCACACCTTGGGGATGTTCCCATTGTTGCACATAATCAACTTATTGATCAGTGGGTGCAAGATTCATGTGACAACAATTCCAACTGTTATCAAGAAAGAAAAAGACTCTAGCTTTTCCTTATATGTAGCTAAATGTGCATCAGTTGTTTTGCTTGAGGGATTCTTAGGTGGGGGCAGACATGGCTTCGAGCAAGGTATCCTTTTGATTGCTAATTCAAAGAAGCTCAAACACGAAGATGTTGGTCGTAGCTTTGCACAAGTCATCAACAATATTGTATTCAGCAAGGCTTTATTATGTGAAGCGCACATAGATTTCATTGTCCTTTACGGGTCGCATGTTACTAGGCCCTTTAGCCAATGGAGGATTGTTTGATGAGCACATGTCAAGTGGCACATGCGAGGAATTGGGAGGAGTAGAGGTAGTTAAAGGTTGGTGATTTTTATTGTGGATGAGATAGTTGTTTCCTCTTTGGTATTGTTGGTAAGTGTGAACTTCCTCTAAGTTATCCTCCAGTTCATTATAGCTCTCCCCTGGGAATTGGTTGGTTTCTAGGACTAAAGCAATCCCAGGGTGGTCTGCAATGTTTTGTGCACTATCTTTAGGCTCAGGAACTATTTCAAGATTTTCAATCTCTTTTTGCAAGATGTCAAAGGCTACGTAGAATTCTAGGCAATCCACCTCAAAATTTTCTGGGGTGTTGTGAAGTTTGCACCCAAATTGTAAGGCTAAGTCTGCCAAATTGACAGAGTTTGAATGATCAAGGCCACTAGCATTTTGCGCGTTTTTACATCATTTGACAATTTTTGTATGATATGGTGCAAGTTCCCAGTTTTGGTGTAGGAAGTGGAAGATGTTGGCACAGATGTAGGAGGCTAGTTCAGGAATGATCGTGTAGGATGTAATTTCCCTTTTAGGGTAGATTAGCACAATTTTGGAATTCAGCTAAAACCCTTATTCAAAATTTAACAATCTAATTTTTATGCAAACTCGTAAAACAGAAAATACAGCAATCTGAAATCTTCCTTTCTTTATCAAATAATCACAATACAAAATAACCAGAAGGCCCAAAGCTTCTAGAAACCCTCTTGGTATAAGTAGATGATGAAAAATAATTTTTCCAACCAAATTCTGAATTTATTTTTATTTATTTTCACACCATCAAAGAAGAAAAATACCTGCATAAGATTACAACCATTTTCTCACAAAAGAAGCTCCAAATGACAAGAGGAGACACAACTAATTGAAACCAACCTATTATGTCTGTTGATGATGCCCTAAACGTTGATCTGCAATTCGAAGGGGTGTAGATAGCCCTAGAAATGGCTGCATATCATGCCTTAGCTGTGATGATAAAAAAAATGCTCAACTGTGACCCCTGAGTGAAGCCACCAAGAAGATATTGAGAGTTTTCGTCCCCAAATCTTATCACAATGAAAGTTTTCATCCTCAGGTGATGGATGCTAAGAGGATGTTCGCACTCAATAGTTAAAAGTAGAAGCACAACTACTCGACTTCATAAAATCAAGATGATAGATGCCCCAAATGAACCCCTTCATCCTCCTTTTATAACTTCTCTTTCCTCTTTCTTTCAATTTTGGTGGCTGACTTTATTTACAACTCATTTTTATTTTAATAATGAAACATAAGTTCATTATAATAATACATAAAGTGACATTTGGCCGACTTAGTTAAATCATTAATGTTACTTTAAGTATTTCAAAATACATTTTATTTTAATAATAATATTATTATTAAGTTGCCCAAAGATTAGAAATGACCAGGCTCAACTTAAATAATATTATTATTTATTTTAATCTAGAAAAGGGCACATTACACAGCAAGATTAAGATATGCAAAGTTTCCCATAGCGTTTTGCACAAGGATCAAAATTATCTAATTGGTGGCCACTGTGGCGTGATGATTGGGTGCGGCCAACACCAAAGGTTGATTGTTAGCATGCAGCGCAAACTCATTGTATGGAAGGCCCATGGGAGAAGGGATAGATGTCACAGGAGTAGGAAACTACGTGTGCGTTGGCATCTGCACATTGGGGATTTGATTTAGCATAGGATTGTTGTGCGCGAGGGCATGATTTATGAGTTGTGTTTGGTTTTGCACAACAGGCTGCCCCAAAGAAGGCAAGGATCCTGCGCAATTTAGAGCTTGAGGCATCATTTCTTGTTCGATTTTGAGAGCCTCTTTATGGGCAAGGGCCAAAGTGGTCAAGGCAGCAAGTGCACACCACAAAAACATAGACTTGAGGGGATCAAGCGCTTTGATGTAAGTTTGGATTGTCACGCTTTCAATTTGATTACAAGGGGCTTTCATGTGTTGATACAAGTTGTGAAAGCGTTCATTAAAGTGGTTCATGGGCTCGTGAGATTCTATGCATGCGGTTGCAAACTGGTGATATAAGATAGTTGGGTTGATGAAGATAGCAAAGTAGTCAATGAAGACAGACTCTAAGTTAATCCAGAAAGTAATGAAACCATGGAGAAGGCCTAGGTACCAACTATATGCTCACTCATCCAACGCATACGAAAAACATCTACAAGAAACATCCTCATGGTGGACTTGCACCCTCGTGAGACCGACCGTGTAGGCATGGAATGTTCCTCAGTAATTCATTCCACCGTGCACGTAATTGTTGCAAATATTTTCGGAATTTTTGGGCATGTCATGTATCCTCCAGGAATGGTAAGGGGGTCATTAATTTTCCCCAACCATGCAGCCATGATTGGGACTTGCGGGATGATGAAGGCGTTGACAAAGGATGGGGTAGCACGAGGCAAACTACTTGCAGAATGAGTTTGCCTCAAAATGGATTTCCCTTTGTTTTCTCTACACTTCTTATGGGTTGGAAGACTTAAAATCTCAAAGTGTCCTTCAACAAACTTTGATCTGGTAATGATTCTTCTAATTTCTAGAGTGAAAGCTAATGATTTGGCAAAGGACCCCTCCTTCTAGCACCATTTATGTTTTTCCATGTTAGTTGCACACTCCTAGAGACACAAATGTGGGTCTCCTACGAGAAAAGGGGTGCACGCGTGAGGGCAAACCATAATAGGCAGGCTCTGCATAACCGGGCGAGGCGATGCCTTTCTTGAAAGGAGGACACGAGTGTGGGGAAAGCGTTTGCGCAATGGACTGCGTACGCAGGGATCTCCCGAAGGTTCGGAGACACAAGGTCTTGGTGGCCATATGATTTGTAAGGAATAACTCAAAGTGGCTAGTGGTTGTATGATTTTATAAAGGCATTTATTGGTTCTTGCCTAGCCAATGAAAGCTAATGGCTTGGGAATCAATCATGCGAAAGGTTAGTTTGGAAGAAGCTACAAGTAAAGAACAGTTGAATAATATTCAATCATAGCCTAATTAATGCATGAAAGCCATTAACATGAAAATTCAGCTATGAGTATCACTTGTAATATAACAAGCAAGCCTTATATGCAGATTACATGCTTTTAGATCCTATTTCTAACATAGTTATAAAAAATGCAAAAGAGTAGGGTAGGAGCGAAAGAGGAATAAATACCAAATCTGCAAGGGAAGCTCCATCTCGCTTGAATGCCAAGATCCATCAAAACCATGCTCGTGCTAAGAACAATATACACTCGATCAAGCCACGATCAGGTGCAAGAGTCTAAGGGAAGGACTAAAATGCCAAGAGTTGAGCGCAATGCCGTTGGATGCACAGGATGTGTCCTCTAGTTCTCTTGTCACTAAATCGGAGGATATTGCAATCGATAACCAAAGTGGATCCTTATAACATTCATCAAACTAAAACAAAGCACACACACAAATTCTAACTTAGGCCAGAAATAAGGAACACAAAGTTAGATAAGGCGAATGGATAAACAATTCTCAGAAGCTTTTCTACTCTGAATTCCAAGACCTTTACAAAGAGTTTGATCTAGGTATTTAGAAGAAAACCCAAGCGATAAAGAATGTTTACAAGCATTAATGGCAATAGCCTATGTCATAGCCTAGATTTGACAAATTAATTACATGGTAGATGCATCGTTCAATCAAATTGGATGCCAAGTTGGCCTTCTCGATGTGCCTATCATGTCAAAATATCCTCTGCAAGGAGGAATATCTTTATTAAATGTTGTTAAGGATTAAGAATCAGCCTGGATAAGATCCGCTCAGACTTCCAGATTCCAATGCAAGATGGCGTGCATAGTTGCGTAAATCGAATTCTTCATTTACGTTGACCATCTGCCTCTGACATGGCGTGTACATGCATCAAGGTAAATCCTTTGATCTTCTAAAAAACAGATGAGAATTATGGCACCGTGATTCGTGAGAGATCTAATTTTTCCTCAAGCGTACTTGACATTTTTTCGTTTAGTGCATCCTTGGTTTTTGCTGCGCAATGGTGCACGCTTGGTTTTAGGAAATGGATGCATGCTAAGGCTCTCCTCGAATGCGCCCTAAGCTTCACTGGTGACTTTTTCCTTAAAGGGGCCTCTTTAAACTCTTTCTGCAATGGCTTTGCACAATACTTTTATAGCTTTGTGCACTCTACCGCGCGCTCACTCATCCTTGTGCTATTTAAAAGTTATTCCTGCACACACAAAATGAGAGAAGGATCAATGGGTACTGTGTGCAAATGATTAAACAAGGGAAGAGATTCTTACAATCTGTGTTATATCTACGTGCGTAATTATACATCAAGCTTATTGCGCAAAGTGGTTGTGCAATGGATTGCGTCTATCTAATGGTACACATTAGTACTTAGAAAATTCTCCAAGCCCTTCAATATGAACGTGTGCACACTGCCTTATGTGATCATAAGGCTATGGGAAGCTTGTATTAGGCATGAGATCAGGTCAAGCGACTACACAACGGAAACATTGAATTACAACGGGTCGAACGCATGCACAATGTGGAAGGGAACAACCATAGGTCTCACAAGATAATTGTGCAGTCCCTAGGTGGGTGAAAGTGTCACAAAGCATAAAGGGGGTCCCAAGACTCTTAGTGTAGTTGTGCAAAGGGATTGTGTGGAAGCTTGTTTGAACGCAAAGGGGACCGCAATATAGTTTTGACTGAGCGTGGATATTGTGAAGGCTTGCAAGAGGCCAAGGAACATTGTGCAATGAGACTATGTGATGGCACACACTTAACAAACTTGATGCAAGTATATGGGTGAGCACGCTTGGATTGGAAATTGTGCGAAAGTTCTTTACGCAATAGAAAACAAGCATTTCTAAGAAGGGTGCAAAAGGTACAAGGCAATAGGAGTACGCAGGCTAAGGCATGTTGTGATGCTTGCTAACAAGGGTTGCACGCTTGGTAAAACAAAGTTTGGTGCACAAATTTGAAATACCTTGAGAAAGGCCAAGGGGTTCCTTGATTTCACCCATGAAATTAGGGACATGTTGTTGACATAAGTTGTTCGTTATAATTTCATTATTAAACAAAATATTGTCTTGACTTAAATTAAATAAAATGATTCGAACACTGGTCATATTTTAATTATTATTGAGTTTTTTATGTTGTAAGGATCACGTGTACCCAAACTCGCAAGTACTTTGTACGAAAGTAGCAAGACTTGCATGCTTAGGCATTAGTCGCACCTAGCAAAGACTAACAACGATATGCACAACACTCGTTTGTATGCATGATCACCTTGCATATGTTTGTCAGTGACAGACAGTTACAAACAATTCATAACAGGAATATGAGTGCCTCAAGACATTCACATGAGTGGCATGTAATATTTTGTATTTGTGGCAGGTAGTAGCTGTTGTGAATGATCTCTTGTTATGTTTGAGTCAAGTGCCTTGAATTTTGAGTGTGACACTTTGTTGCGAATTGTGATTTGCTTGGCACATGTTTGTGAACATGGTAGTTTTGTGTTATGTTTATGCTTTGTGGACTTTGTGGATGTACTCCAATTCTTTGACGAACATCAACCACATGATGAACCCATAAAGTTCCAAGTTGATGGACAGGGCAGTACGAAGTCACCAATGGTTGGGCTCATCTAACACATTCCTCACCATGACTGCAGTGGGACCAGCTTCTTCATCAGGAAGAATGTGATTCGGTTTAGACACTACTTAATTTGAAATAATAATTTGTAATGATCGTGAATCTTTATCTTGTGATATCATTATTCTTGAGCTTAAGCCTCATAAACAAATCTTGTACTAATATTGAATAAAGTTTGAAATGTGAAGTTTGTATAAGGAAAAATTGTATTGTTGAAAATAACTCTATACTATTAGAATCGTATATTTAAGGTGGTCGCCTTGTTAAAATATATGTAATTAAAGCTGATCTCTGTTATAAGTTATACATCAGAATTATAAATTGAAGATATTGTGTATTTTATAAGTAAAAGAAATGTCAAGTTTCCAAATTGTTTCATTGGTAAATGAAACAATATGAAAGGCAATGTTTTTTTTTCTAAACACAGATCCGAATTGTATTAGAAACTATTAAGAGATGCAAATTCTGCAATGCCAAGCATGGAAACTATTAGTCCAGGCTCAGGCATTATGTAACAACACAGATATACAATTATTCATTGTAGAGAGTCTAACTCTAAAATCTTTCTAATGTCCTCCTGTACTTTACCAGACCACCACTATGGTGGTAAGCCATAAGATACAATATTTTGGTTGTCCAGAGCCCAATTGGTCAAGGCATCAGCAACTTTATTGCATTGTCTAAAGGTATGTCCAAAGAATACTTTTTGAAACTGTTTTTGCAATCTTTTTATTTTCCATATTTCTCTTACAATCTGCCGATTAGAACTCCGCTGATCATTGGAATCGCGTAGTAATTCTACTATGACTTTGGAATCCGATTCAATGTACACTTTAGTCCAGCCAATTTTCAGAGCTTTCTGCATTCCTTTACAGAATGCTCTCAGTTCTGCAAAATTATTAGTAGTGATGCCTAAGTTTTCCTCAAAAAAGAAGACCACTCCTCCATCGTATGTTCTCACAATTCCCCCTATTGCTGCTAGTCCCAGATTTCCCTTTGAAGCTCCATCAGTAATTATTTTTCCATATTCCATGGGAGGAGGTATCCATTGCCCATTCCTATCATTTTTCTTTTTGGTTTTAAATGCTGGCATTGTAGTGCTTGTGGGCAGCATTGGTAGCATTTTACAGATACTTTCCCATTGTGGGGCAAGTATAGAAGGAAGAGATATTTTATGTTTGATGGTTTCAGCAAAGTCAATCCTGGTTTTTTGCCACACATATACCATGTCTTTGCTTTCTTGTTGAAAAATTATGGCATTTCGTTCTTTCCATATGTTCCAAAGTAGAAGAGAAAGACCTGTCCACAGAGCTGGAGTTAAGTTTTGGCCTTTAGGTATACATCTTTGCCAGTCTTTGATGAGCTGTTCAAAAGACTGTATACCAAACCATTGAATATTTAGCAATCTAGCAAGAAGCTGCCATAGTGGTATAACCCATGGGCAATGAAAAAATATATATCTACTAGTTTCCTCTGCCTCCCAACATAACTGACATCTAAATGGTCCATAGATTCCTCTTTTCATAAGTCATTCTCCCGTTAAGACTCTTCCATGTACTAACAACCAAACAACCAAACAAAAAAGCTGACCTTTGGCCATATAGCTGGCTGCCATATTTGATGAAATATATTTTTAAGAGGATGAGGCGTACCCTTAGTCAGCTCCATATATCCCGAATGAACTGTATACTCTCCTTCAAGAGAGTTTCCCCATCCCAAGGAGTCTGACCTTGGCGAGATACTTAAAGGGCGATCTTTCAAGACATTATTAATTGTAGCTTGCTCCATCGGACCAATAGAAATGGGCCATTCAGTAGGTGGGATCCAGCTTTTTCCAATTTCCCAAAGATGATCTGCATTTCTAGAGTAATGTATAATCCTTGTCCAGCCTATTGCATGCATCTCTGCCATAATATTCCTTAACTGAGGGTATTGTCGTATAATAGGAGGTTGTCCATCCCAGGAATCTATCCAAAAATACGGCTGATCACCATTATTTATAATCCAGAACAGCTATTTTTTAATAATGTCTTCCCCTATTTTAAGGACAGCAGGGATAGGCAAACCTTTAGTTGGAAGAGAGTCAGATGATTCTTTCGGGAGAATGATTCCCTACATATTTTGCACGAATATTGTTAGCCCATAACTTGTCCAGATATTTTAACATTCTCCAGTATACTTTGGCTGCCAGGGCCTTTGCTTTTTTAGAAGATGATCTAATTCCTAATCCACCTACTTACTTAGGCTGGCACAGGGAATCCCATTTGATAAGGGACCATTTTTTAGTATTTTGTAAGCCACTCCAGCGAAATTTCTTGCATATATCATCTATTTTTTTTAAGATTGTTCCAGGAATGTTGAGTTTAGTTGAAACATATATGGGCATTGCCTGAAGAACCGCCTTAACCAACGTCATCCTCCCACCTGTAGAGAGCCACCTGGTTGTCCATTTCTGCATTTTGGCCTCCAATTTATGGATGAGCCAACTCCAATCTTTTATCTGCTTAGGGGCTATAGGAACACCTAAATATTTGATTGTAAGAGAGCCCCTATTATAATGAAGGGTATTCAGAATTTGTTCTTCTTGTCTATATGAAGAGTGGAAGAAAATAATATTCGATTTTGTGTCATTAATTAATTGGCCTGTGGCTGAGGAGAAAACATGAAGAAGTTTCTGGAATTGTTTTGCCTCCTTACCTATACCTCTTCCCACCAAAGTTGAATCGTCAACAAACTACAAATGGGAGAGTGGCCTAGTGTATCTGGCTAACTGTAACCCCTGAATTTTTTTCTCTTGATGAGCTCTTCGAACAAGTCTTCCAAGGCATTCTGCCAAGATTATAAACAAGAAGCGTGATAATGGATCACCCTGCCTGATGCCCATTGATGCTCCAAACAGCTAATAAGGAGTACCATTCACCAAGACTGAGTAAGAGACCGAGGATAAACAGGCTTTAATCAATTGTATACATTCTTCTGAAAAGCCAAACTTGGCTAGAACCTGATATAAAAATTTCCAATCAACTTTGTCGTATGCTTTGGGTAGATCCAATCAAATAAACATGAAAGGAGATTTTTGTGAGTCTATTAAGTGCATGATTTCCTGGACTAGTACAATGTTATCATGGATTTCACGTCGTGGGACAAAACCACCTTGTTCAAGTGAATTGATTTTATGAAGAAACAGTTTGAGCCTTTCTGCTATCACTTTAGTGATTATTTTATACAGAACGTTGCACAAGGCTATAGGCCTAAATCCCGAGATATCTTCCAGTTTAGAAGATTTAGGAATAAGAGTGATAAAAGTTTTGTCAATTTCCTTGAGTATGGTTTTGGCCTTTCTTGCTTCTTCCACAACATTGAGTAAGCCATGTTTAACACTATCCCAGAACGCCTGATAGAACTCAATTGGGAATCCATTTGGCCCAAGAGTTTTACCCATAGTAGGAATACTCGCCAACTCCAAATACTCGCCAAACCCCCAAAAAAAAAAACTCGGCAAAAACTCGCCAATATTTGGCCAATACTCGGGAATACTCGGCAACTTAAAAAATACTCAAATTTCTTTAAAAAACATAAATTTTAAGCAACACAGCTACAAAATGTATCAAATGAGCCCATAAAATGTTGGAGAAGTGTTTTCTATTAAGATTTGAATACAAATGCAATCCAAAATCGCATCATCATGCGAATACAACAACCGGCTGATAAGTAATATGAATTTATGATGATTGACACTAAAAATTATCATCATAAATTTCATATCTATGCAAGTTACAATATACAATAAATTACATTTTCCTCTTCCCCAATCTAGAGAAATACTCGTCCGAGCACGGGAGAATACTCGTCGTGTTTTGGTGAGTACTCACTGAGTTTTGGAAAGCTATCCAGTATTTTTAATTACTAATCTGTCTACAGGCGATCAAAGCTCATGATTCTTTCAGAAGATTGCAAGAAGTTGCTTGGTACAAAAAGGTGCAAAAAAGGATTTTATGAAAATAACAAAAATATTGCCATCAATGAGTAGAGCTCGAGAAAATATGCAATTTTAGAGAAAACGGCACCTGAAACAAAGCCACAGAATGAAAGTTATGGCACATGCAAGTTTTTGCTACTACATCTTCCCGAACCCTTTCCAAAAATGGCAAATTTTATTCTATGCTTGTGTTTTCTTGACCAAAAATCCAAAAAAGGAAAGAAATGCCAAAAAAGGAAAGAAATGTTGTCTTTGGCGAGTTTTCTGGCGGTTTACTTGTTTTGCCTATTTTTTGGCGAGTTTTTGGCGAGTTTTCCTACTATGGTTTTACCTTTCTCCATAGAGAAGACCACATTCTTTAATTCTTGTTCCGCTATTGGCTTTAGAGTTGTTCATTGTCCTGCTCAGTGATCAGCGGAGCTACCGTATCAAGAGTTGTTTGTTGTGAAATTCTATTAAGGCGTTGCACAGTGAACAACTCCTTAAAACCTCCTATAGCCACTTGTTTCATTCCCTCCAAAGAATACTCCTATCCATCACCATTAATAAAGGAGTCGATGTGGTCACGTGCCCTTCTAGCCAATAATGATTTATGAAAGACGGTAGAGTTTTTGTCTCCTTTAACCATTGTATTCTCGATTTCTGTTTCCACATTATCTCCTCCCGTGTTTCCCATTCTTGCAGCTCTGCTTTTAGTAGAAGTTCTTTATGTAGGAGATCCTGGTGCTTCCCTCCATACGAATTTGTCCATTTATTTCTTGTAGTTGTGCTAAAACTTGATTTTTCTTTTCTGTTATATTTCCAAATTCTTTCTAGTTCCATGCTTTAAGTTTAGATTTAAGATAGCTCAAGCGTTTTTTAAAGGTGTACATGTGAGTACCATAACATGGCTTGCCCTCCTTCCACCATTGTTTGGTATAGTTTGCCAATGTTTCATGCCGAAGCCACATCAACTGGAATCTAAATGGCGCATAATGCCGATTTGACTTGACAATTTCTAAACAAACTGGCCAGTGATTTGAACCAATATTATTGAGAATTTAGGCCTTAGGGATGAATTCCTTTATCCACCATTCTCCGGAAACCAGAAACCGGTCTAATCCTTCCATAATACATTGTTGTCCTTGTCGTCTATTAGACCATGTCATTACCCCATTATCAGTCGTAATATCCACCAGATGGTTGGAGCGGATGAATTGGTACATAGCTAAGGATTTGGAATCCAACTGCATTTTTCCACCTTGCTTCTCCCAGAGACTAAGAATAGTATTGAAGCCTCCACCTAGAATAACAGGGACCCCCATAAAGGCTCGAGCCATAAGAGATATTTGCTGCCATTGTTGTATTTTAGCCTCAGAGTCCGTGGGGGCATAAACACTAATTAGGAAAAATTGTTGGTCATCCACCTTAAGAGTATACATGAAGAAGGAGACCCCCCCCCCCCCCCCCTCCCTTGTTGCACAGGAGTTCAGCACTGTAATAATCTGTGGATCCCACAAAGAGATTAAACCTCCTGAGGCTCCTTGTGAACTTAAAGTTAAATGGTGAACTTTAGGACAAATTCTTTCTGCTAAAATGGAGACAAGTTCAATAGATGTTTTCGTCTCTTGTATGAATACGAGCATAGGACAGTTTTGGATAATCATTCATTGTATTTCATGCATCTTAAATGGGCTACCTTTCAGCCCTCTTATATTCCAGGTTATGATCTTTCATTGTGAAGGGTGTCGAAATATTTGGGACAAGTCCCAAACTGTTCCTACATTACTTAGCTTTTTACCTTCATTTTCAAGAGCAAGTTGATTCGATTTGTGACCAACTTTGACATTTGTATCTGCCTTTAGTTTCTTTGTCTTTTCCTAGGCAACCCCTAAATAGTTGTCTGTCTTCTGTTGATTAAGAGCATTGTCCACTAACACCAGAGCTTTGTCCATCGATTCGCCATCAGCTAGTTGATGGTCTGAGTTCAAAAATTCGTCTTGGTACTTGGTCTTACACTAATAGCTTTTCAGGGGTATAGTCGCTACTTCCACAGTTGGTTGTTTCTATATGATAGTTAACTGTTTTTGATTCACATCTTCTTGTTGTACTAGGGGCTGTTCCCCTTGATTCATCTGTGTTTCCTGTATTTGAGAATCCATAATTTCTTCATTTTCATTGGCTTCCTGAAGTTGTTGTAAGCTTGCAAACCTATTTTGGTTACATGTTTCAGGCGACTGTGAAAGGTTTTTCTCAATTGTTTTCTTCCTTTTTCGTGTAATGAAGTCTTACTGGGATTTTGAGCGAACAGTCTTCGACCAGATGCCCATACTCATGGCATATTCGGCATCTGAAAGGAATATTTTCATAATCCAGTACCTGTTCCCATGTCTCGTCTTCCACAACCAACGAAATCTTCTGAGGCAAAGGTTGACTAAGATCCATCAGGACACAAATACGTGCATAAATCATTTGCTCTAACTTTATTGCAACATCAGCTGTCATCATATATGTTCTGAGAGTATTACCAATTGTCATGAAAACATTCTCATTCCAGAACTCTGCTGCAAGACCGAACAACCTTACCCAATCAGGTACTACCGAGGGTAATTTTTCATCTGCTTTAAACATGGGGTGCCAGGGTTTCATGAATAAACCTGCTCTGCTAAAGAACCACGGCCCTCCTTGGCATACATGTTCATGGTCTAGAGCTAAAGCAAAGAAAACAAGGAAGTAACCATTTGGGTAGATAGAAATAGTGTACTCATCTGGAGTCTTCCACATTTTTTTGCCCAATCTTTGACCACTGGGAGTGAAGGTCGAAAGCCCAGAAATCGAACAATTAATCCTCTGCTTTCAAGTTCATCGATTCCACTCTCCAAATCTGCTTTTTGTAATTTTATGACTGGTGTGCCATCCATGGCTTTCATGCAACCTTTCTCATTTTTTTGAAAGTCCGATTTGGGCATTCGCAGGGTTGATTTTTTGCCAGTTCCTTCCTGATGCACTGTTCTGTAAAATTTACTCGCAGAATAACTTTGAAGCTAGGTTTGGAGATCTCCATTGCTGCTTAGGGGAAGAAATAGAACGTGGAATGTCAAAGAGAAACTCCAGGAAAAGCGGGGGGGGATCATATCATAGCCCACAGATCCGCAGCTAAGCTTTGACCCCTCCACGTTCAGGGAAAATGCAGAAAACCAACAGTATTTACAATAAGGGCCTTTTCCCAACCCCTAAAGGTCATGATGCAGGCAGAATGACCAAGGAGTTGCAGTAAGTGACGATCTCGTGGAAGTAGATATGAGAAGAGATGTTTACCAGAAATTGTGAACCTTAACCGCACCATGCCCTCACTAATACTTATGAAACATGCATTCTGTTCGTCAGATTCTTATCATGGACCATTGGCAAACTTGAACCAATTTTTATCATAAACAAAGGAATATATGCCTTGAATCAAATTTGAGAAAGAATTAGTTGATTAGCTCAAACATAAAGACTTGAGAAGAAAAGACATAAATGAGTCCAGGTGAAAAACTGGCAAAAAGAAAAAAAAAGTTCAGAAAAAGTAAACAAAAACCTTACTTAGCTCGGAACCTCACAATACAGTGTGAAAGGTTAATAAACCTAATTGACTTGATTATAGAATATCAAAACAGTTTGGGTTATATGTCCTAGAGAAATATTTGATGAAACTTGTAAAGGATTCTACTTAAGTTGTTTTTGGAATCCCTCGTGAAAGTGTGGAAAATGTAGAATGGAAAACAAAGCCGTATAGTGCAATAGTACTAAAATGATATATAGTACAAGGGACTTGAGACTTGATAGTCCTATAAGCTTGTGAACAAACATTGAAGACTTAGAGGTGAGAACTTTGCTAGAAGTTGAAATAGAAAACTCAAGCTTGCTCAAACGAAAGATAATAAGTTATGTTGAAAACAAGAACTAAGCATGCGACATCAATATAATGTATGCATCTGAAAAGTATGAATGTGAAGCATTGCATTAACATTGACTATGAGTCAAACCTTGTAAGGTTTGTTCAATGCCTTAACCCAAAACAGGATTTGTAAAACTTGATCAAGTTCATCAAGGAGGTGACTTTTAAACGAAAGACTTGAATTGTTAGTAGTGAAAATGAACACTTTTGATTTGAAAAAAATAATGTGCAAAAAGTAATTTATGTTAGTTTTTGGGGCATGTCACGGGCATAGAAAATGATACGGTCCCTATTGATTTGGACTACTGTCAGAGTATTTCAGTTCATAATGAAGAAGAATACGATGTTCCAAACCTCTTCAGTATGGAATACAAATGCAGATACCATATGCAAATAAAAGAAGCATGGAAACAGGAGAAAAAATACTTGTTTCAGTGTTTCATGTATAAAAGAAAGCATACCTAAGTACTAGGGTATAAAATGCAGACCTTATCACGAGGTTGAGATTTGAGCCATGTTCCGATAAATTGATCTGTCCGCCCTTGAGTTTCCCTGTTCATTGGAACTGGATACTGAAAAATTTAACAGTCATAATGTCAGAACATGTGTCATTGAGGCTCCAAATGAGATCATAAATTACAACTAAGTTTATCTTTTAAGCTTTAAACAAAAAGGCATTGCAAATTTAGTGACCAATCAAGTCTCATTGAAATACATGTACATTCATTGATCAATAAGAAGGCCACTGATTAACTTTCTTGAAAACCCTACAGATAAAAGATTTCATTAAAAAGTGATAATGGTGTAATGATCCAACACCAATGTGTGCATAAATGTGTGACCAAAAAGTGTTGTCATTCCTCATAAGGTGGTTGTTCTCGTTAAACCACATAACTTCCACAAAATCAAAGTTGTGTGCACAAATAGAACAAAGAAATCTATGTATGTCAAAAACAACAAAAATCGCCGTCAGGATTCATTTCCACTTCCAAGTTCAAGACATCACCAACAAAGGAGTGAATTAGACATCGTCAATGCATTCATTTGTATTGTTTATCATATTTAGCAAAGGTATACAGAAACAATAATCTCAAATTTTGGATACACTTGGCCACAGTGTCACATAAATACAAACTGGTTGAGCATATCTCATATTTCACCCATCAAAGACATTAATCTCGTCACGTGCTATAATATCAACCATGGTTTGAATCAGCAAGTTGCCAAGTCGTAGAACTTTTTGCTGGGAAAGTTCTACAGTTTTAACTTGCGAATCTTGCCTGGGCAAATTTTTGTCATGAAAATTCCAAGTTTTTCTGAGTTTTTGCCAAATCAAAAAATGTAAATTTTTTAAGAAATTTAATTATTTTTGAAGTTGTTGAATTTTTGCCTAAGTCGGAAAACATTTTGTCTACCAAGTCCCGGTATGTGAACTATGGTTTGAACAATGATTAACCTTATCTACTCTCTTCCATAATTTCAATCTTTATTCTCTCAAGCATGTTCTCTATACTTAGCAGGATATGTGGGTATCACCGTATCGGTATGGAGATGGAATCTGAAAATGAGGATGTCATTTTAAGAATATAGGTACAAGGCTACATGGGTACAGAGTACATCTGATACACACAAATTTCAAAAATTAATAATTAAAATGAACTGTCATAAACATTGAATCAAAAATAAAATAAGTTGGTTCCTCTCAGCTGTTGTATTTGGCTGATAATATTTCTTAAGAAAATTAGACTGCCCAAACATGCAGTTTTACTTTTTTATGATCTTGCTTTCCTCTTTCTTCAAAACACTGCTGACATGTTTTGCATGCTCTTAAAATTTATTTTTAATTTTTTGTCTGAATGAGTTGATATTGCGTGTGCACCTTAGGGTATTTCATTTACATTTTGCTTTTTGCATTTCTATTTGTTTTTTGTAGCAGGAGACATCCACTAACACATTGAGACATCAAGGGACATCCCCTGCATGCTAGAGGTGTCTCCTGGTGTAGTAAGACAACTCTTACAAATCTCCCATCTCCAAAATATCTGCCCTACCCCAATGTACATGTCTCCAGATTTCAGTTTGTCCATATTAACATATATTGTAGCCCCTTGGTGCCTTCAAAGGATCTATTTATGCAGCAATACATCCAATCTCTAGTTCGTGTATGAACATCTGCATGCTTATAAGTGTATCTCCAGTAAGACTTACAAAGGGGAAACCAATGGATCAAAATTCAATCAAACAAATGTCTAGTCACTTGGTAGACGTTACAAGAGCTTGAGGGTTCATTCATCAAACGGTGGCCACAAATGAATACCATGTGGCACCAGGTTGTCACCCCATATATGCTCTTCTAAGATATGGATCTGTAACAGTAGCACGCTTCAAGTAACATGAATGTGTGTGACATGTCTAAAATTGTATTGCACATACATGTATGTACATGTACAATATTATGCATGATGTTTAGACTTGGACATTACAAGAGCTTGAGGATCAAGTCATCAAACTATGGCCACAAATGGATAGATATGTGACACTAGGTTGTCACCCCATATATGCTTTTCTAAGTATGGATTTGTAATGGCAGCGTGCTTCAAGAAACAAGATCATGTGTGACATGTCTAAAATTGTATTGCACGTTCATGTATGTGCATGTATAATATTGTGCATGATGCTTAGACTTAAAACTCATTTTTAGCATAATAGCCAAGGAACTACGGGAATGAGGTGGCAAGAATGATGTCTAAGGCACTACATACGCGGCACAATGCACGACTATGATGCATAGCTTGATGTAATACTGTTATGAGATAGAGATATCTGATTTCCATGTGGCAGAAATGGCTACCAAACAAAAGGATGATATGTTGATGACTCATGCTGGTCACATGAGCGTCGCTGGGTGGTTGGCCGAAACTACCATTTTATATTGCCCTCTCCCCCTTATGACCGCATGTTTCATGTCTTTAATTGTATTGGGTATGCATGTATGTGCATGTACAACATTGTAATGTTCCCTTCTCAGCGCTAGTCCTTTTGGAAGACTTTGAGCCCATTCCACTTCTCGTGGGCAAGAAGGAAATGAACAAGGGGAGTAATTGTCATGTTTTTCAGTTATTTTCATGAGCATTGCATTCTTCTTTAGTAGTTTTCTATATAAAGTTAGGTTGGTTAGGTTAAGAAGATGAAAGCCAAATGAAAATAGAAGAGAAGGATCCCTTATTAGGTCGGACCTATTTTGGGGGCATTTTAATTGGTTTTGGTGACACAACAAGGTATAAGAAGGGGCTCGCTTGGCTCATTTGTGTGTGACCATCTTGTCTACTATTAACGTTGCATGGTTTTTGGGCTAATTGCTTAATTACTTTCGCTTGACGAGGAAAACCCTCTTGTGTGGCCAACAAAGAGGATGAAAATCTTCCTTGTTTGATTGAAAAATGAAAACTCTTCGATTCATTTAGGATTCTCCATTCCAAGGTTTTCCAAAGAGCTTCAAGAAGATTGATTTTGTAGATTTTTAGCAAGGGTTTGGTTCTACAATGATTTTCAGGTCCTCTCCTAGGGGAGCGACCTACCTTGTGGAGAAGTTTAGGAGTTTCTAAGGACATGACAACATCCAACTCAGCCGTCACTGTGTTTCTGACATTTTTAGCACCCAGAATCTACATTCGGACTTGATTTTTGGGCTTGGAATCCATCATTTCTAGTCACTTTTGTAAGGGTGTTCACTGTTGTCATTTTATTTAATTAAATAAATTCCAGCTAGGGTTTTGAAGGCTTATTCCTTAGTTAATTAATTGTTCTAAAATATTTCTAAGTTACCATTGCATATTTTGGATGGTGTGAGAATGATGCATAAATTTTGACGAGATATTGCATTTTTCTTACTGCTGTTATAAAAAATCAGACTGTTGTAGCTTGCTGTCATAATTTTCAATTGGTTGTCATAGATTGAGTCTAGAATGTACTATCTATTGGGGTTTATGCAATTTCAGAACCTTTAGTTTCAGTTAGAGTCCCGGAAAGGGATATTACAGTGGTATCAGAGCATCGATCTTCCCATCCTTGAGGGTATTCATGTAACAAGGAGAAGATAAAATGGCGGACAACCCTTTTATTGATGATGACTAGGTTTGAAAGGTTTGCCTAAGGGCAAGAGAGGTTGGCTTGTATAATGGCACAACTGATCCATAACATGCATCCGAAAAGTTTCTTCGAGGGAAGCACAACAATTTTCAACCACCGTAGATCTCGTAATGGATCCGACAACTAGGCATTTTCAGGGGGCTACCTTCCTCCTAAAGGAAAGAGTCATTTCTGAAGGTTGATACACAGACATTCAGTAGGACACAATATTGTGGCTAACTATGTGGAGTATATGGCTCTTCGGGTAGTTGAGATTTGTGATGCCCTATCACTTCTAGAGTTCATAGGAGTAAACAAAGGTAGAGGCATGAACCTAGGTCTCTAGGCACTGCAAAAGGATCTTCAACATGCCTTGAGAAAGGAATTCAGGAGAAGAGTTTCCTAATTGCAATGGTGGAGCAAGAAGAAAAAGCAGGGTTCGTAAGTAATGGAGAGAGAACAATCCCATGGAGGAATCTACAGGGCCAAAGGAAAGTGGGAAAGATGTTCCAGCCCAAAACACAAAGAATTGTCCTTTGAGCGCAAAATACATGAAGAAATCCACCAGACAAAAAGGGCATTTGATCTAGTTGAATGCGAATATCATCAAGATAGAGGCACATGTTCCATCCTTGATCGAACTTCCCAAGGATGAGCCATTGACATAATTTTCCGAACCGCCTTGTGAAGGGACATGTATTTGAAGAAAAATCAGATTTGCAAGAGGTTTATGACGCTTTTCAGGATGACCTTGTTGAGCGGCATTCCCTTAACAAGGGGGCCTCACCGGACACTCATGTTGGTTTTCAGTCCGCTGGAATTTACAAATCAGCAATAAATGGTAAGCAATTTGATTTATTGAATCACCCTCACACTATGTGCTTGCAAGGTTTTGATTGTCATGAGAATTATTCTAACAATTATGAGAAGATGAAGGGTACTAAATGGAAAGAGGACTCCTTTTCCAAGAAGCCCCTATCCATCTTCTGAGCATTCCGAAGATTGGACCCAGGAAAGAATAATTAGATTTAGCAAAATGGTGGAAAGAATTTGGTGGTTGAAGCCAAATCAATGATCTACTACACACTCCATGCTGTTTTCCGATAACAATGAAAGCAAATGATAGTTCTTGACTTTGGCATATGATGTTCCATTCATGTCCACAAAGTGCTGGAAGGACTCAAGGCAGGGAATTCTGATCTTCACTTGCTGAAGAAGCAAAGGCAAAGGAAGGTGAGATCCTTGTGGGCAGCCAAAGCCATGGGTATGTTGCTTCTTCTTTTCAAGGCCAATATTGCTTTGAAATGGGTGATCTTCGGAAGATCAAGGTAAACGTCCTCTCTTGCATTTGGAATGGAAGAAAAGTTATGAGAATGCATATCCCACTTTTTGTCATAAATGAGATATTTGCTAGGTGGGTCTCAATATTTACACTCTTTATTTTGAGTAGGAAAACTCAGTTTGGCAACCATGATTCCATACTCTTATAAGCATTGCAAGAGCTTTTAGCTTGAGGAAAATGATGATCATTATTGTTGGTAAGTTCACCATCCTATGCATTAGGACAGACAAAAACTTACATATTGTGAATTCTAGCAAAGTGATGAAGGACCAATGTTGGCATGATAAGGACAGTCCTTATACTACAAGGCCTACCTCAAACAAGAAGAGCGCAAGAGAGCCAAACTGAGGAGGAAAAGGAAGTTACTGAGGAAAGGGCAAAAACAAATCCCAAATGAAGAAGGGGATGGAAATGAGGAAGACTGCAAGAAAGAAATGGAAGAGGGAGGACTAGGAACTCCCGAGCATGTAGGCTCCACGGTGTTATGCCCTTAACCCTAGGTCATATATCGAGATATGGATAGCCAACCAATGGCTAACATAATCTCTTATCATGTCATATCATATTCATTTATGCTTTCATATGCTTAGTGGGTCGGTCTAAGGGCTGTGGGTAGTATATTAGGGTATATATAGGAGTAATAGAGTAGGATATGATCATCATATTGTACACTTGAGCCTTATTGTATGGTTTGGTGTTTGCCCCCTCGAAGTGGCTAAGTCATTCTACTTACATATTGTGATTATTTCTCTATATTTTGGTGTTGTTTGGTGTTCTATTGTTGCTGATATTCAGATCTAAGTAATTTCATTACAAGTGGTATCAAAGCTACGATCTCAGCCAAAATTTGGTCAAAAACCCTAACTTTTTTGTTTTGGCCATATCTTGCGAAAAACTACGAATTTTTCAGCCACATTTTTTACAAAAGTTGCGAAACATATCAAATAAGATTCGCAAAAAAAATTAGGATTTTTTATCTAATTTTCAAAAGTTATCTCCATTTTAGGCTTTTTCCTAAATTTTCTCCACAAGACAATTTTTGGAAATTTTCAAAGTTATTTACTTTTTTGGAAAGCTCTAGAAAAATAAAAGGGGATTTATTCTTTGTACTTTTTGAATTAAGGCCGAAATAAGTCATAAATTTGACACTTGAATCTTGATTAAAGGAGATTATTTTAGAAACCCTAATTTTTGCATCATGGGGATGGTTTTCTATGGAAAGGGTGAAGTGGATGCTAGAGAATGGTGGGTTGAATTTAAGAAGATTTAATTTTCATCTACATGGACATGGTTTTGGTTTTCATTTTGGCTTGATGGTCCAGGAAAGAGGTGGGTCTCTCAATTGAATCAAGAGTGTTCAGATTGGTCTTAGGAGGAAATGGAAGAAGTTTTCTTGGCTAGGTGGAATAAAGAAGTAGGAGTAGGAGGAGGAGGAGGAGAAGGAGAGGAAGAAGAGGAAGGAGAAGGAGGAGAAGAAGGAGAAGGAGAAGGAGAAGGAGAAGGAGAAGGAGAAGAGGAAGAGTAAGAGGAAAAAGGAGAGGATCAGGATCAAATTGAAGAAAAAATAGAGGATAAGAGTTGAGTTTATATAGTGTGGCTCTAAAGAGGGAAGCTTCAATATTTCCATTTGAAGAGTGTACCCATCGGAAAAATAATATAAAGGCAGTTCAAGTGGATGGTAAGAAGATTAATTGTTTTACACAATTAGAGTTTGCCCGTCTCAAAGAGAGTTTTCTCCTTTCACATACGTGGCACATTTCTGGATTTTGGAATATCATTGCACAAAATATTTCAGCCCAGATAGAGTTACCTATGTTGGATAAAGAAGACCAAATTGGTTTGGAACATGAGGAAATTCTTCAGCTATAGAGGGTGAAGTGGAGATTAATTATTGAGTATCTAATAAAGTGGAAGAATCAAGATAATGCAGCAATGACATGGGAGGTGGAAGATTTCTTGTACCAACATCCAAAGATCATTGACATTAAGGACTACAAGTGTGTGAAGAAGCCTCCAAAAATTGTCAACATTAGGGATAATGTTGCTTTGAAGGGGAGGGGCATGTTATGCCCTTAACCCTATGTAATGTCCCTTTTTGGTGGGACTCGGGAAATGACTCAAAGCTCACAAATCAGATTTATAGAGCCACCGTTATAAACCTATAAACCTGCAAATTAAACCATTTTCTAGGGCAGCAACTTGTTTTGGGGTTTCATCCCTACTATTGTGTCTTCAAAACCCTTTCAATCAGCTCCATTAAGGTTCTAAAATTATGATATATCATCAACAATCATGTAATGCAAGAAAACTGATTTTTAATACCTTAGATTTGGAGATATGAATTTCAATAAACCCTTGTCTATAGCATTACTTTAAAAATTCACAACTCAACATTAGAACCTCCAAAATTCATGAAATTTAAAATATTGGCCTTATAAATTATGAAGAACAAGCTAGTAATTTCATATTTGCCAAATGCACATCACACATACCACATTTCCACTCCAAAGTAGGTCGCTACGCTCTAAACAAATATAATACTGCCCCAAAAACACCACACATACAAGAGAGAGATACTTTATTGCTTGTCAGATCAGCTTGCACACCAAAAACCTCATGAAAGGTTTTCGTCCTTCACAAGTTTCCCAACCACGGGTTTTTGTCCTTGGATGAGATCCTCAACCCAAGAGGTTTCATCCTTGGAGAGAGAAAGTAAAAGGACTACACTAGCCAACTTTCACCATAATCACCAAAAACATGAATCATTAATGCCCAAGCAACCTCATTAAATAGCCACAAAGAGTGCTTATGAGCATAAGAAATGATGGCCAACCCCTTAAAGTAAGTGCTTTTAAATATTTAAATGATATTTGGAGCCTCCATGCTCATAATACCTTTATTATCTAACTACTTAAGTTCCTCTATTGGAGCGTTAGGCTTCCAATAGGATATATGAAAATAAATGAAAACAACTATCTAATCAAAAATAAAGACATAATTTAGATCTTCCCCTGGCTTTTCTCATTAGAACCGCAGAGAGAGAATGGATTAAGGTTTTCAAAATTCAGCCTCCAAAAAGGGACATGACACCCTAGGTCATATATCGGGATATGGATAGCCGACCTGTGGCTAACATAATCTCTTATCATGTCATATTATATTTATTTATGCTTTCAGTGATACATTAGTTGGGGGGAACTTAGTCATCGCTTTGGGTAGTATGTATTAGTGAAATTTCCATCAAGAAATACTGGATTTTGACCATGATGATCATGCAAATAATTCAAGTCACTTGAGCCTTGCTGTGAAATGGTTTGGAGGTAGCCACCCCTTAAAGTTTAACTAAGTAATTTTACTTGCATTATTTTGAACAGTTGTCTAAACAAGATAAAGGTGTTCTTTGGTGTTCTATTGCGTAACCAGAAATTCATGATAAACCTAAGTAACTTTCATAATGACATAAAAAGGTTCCAATTACTGTGCTTTCATTACATGTTATGCACCAAGGAAGCGCCTCTCTGCTGCCCCATGGTTCCACCTCTCTCCTCCCGCTCAATAACTCTAAACCAATTTTTCTTGTGATCCTTACTTCTCATCCCTGTCCAAAATGGCAACGTTTCTAATCAAATCCATCACCATCACATTTTTCAGCAGGGACTGCATGCCGTCAGATCAAGTTCAGATACATAGAACTTAAAGCTAGCGGAATCATTCCAAGACTATGTTCTGAAAGATAGCTTTATACAAGTGATTCTGTCTCTCTGACAAAGTAATTGAGGCCATCTTTCTTTTCGTGTATGGCATCTATCTTGACTGATGTTTTTCTTTCATTTTTCCTATTACAGCAAAAACTAGACAGATCTTAAGAACCTTCTTCTGGGGATGCCTTGCTCCAGCACTTACTCATGCCCATTTAACACATCTAACAACCAAGTACACCATGTATACATTCTGTTCTGACTTTGTCAATTGCTCTTAATAATTGTTGTTTACATAATCAGTTGTTAAATTCAAGTGCGTCTCAGAGACATGTTTGTGTGTCTCACTATGTCCCTTCAAACGGAAATAAGAGACCTTAGACTAAGAGAATCCCTTTCTTCTCTCAAGTTGCTCCATCTCTGATTACATACACACTTATACATCATCTAAATTTAAAAACACCTCACTGTGATGCACCAGATCCTCTTAAATGGGAAAATCATATGGCTCCTAATATTTACTTCAAATTTACAGAATTTCTAAAGGGAGAAAGCTTGAGAACATGCAGAGGAAGCATAAGAGGGGACAAGATTTAAGAAAATCTCGGTATCTGGAAAGAATAAGAAACAATGATGTCAACTAAGGGGAACTTCTTTCCTTCAGCTTAGACTCATATAATTGTTCTTCATTGTAATGTCCCTTATCTAAGGCCGAATCATGACAAAGCAAGGAAATCACACAATTCAAAACTGAAATATATTGTGATTTTTATATCAGCCAACTAGAAAATAGAACAATGAACAACAGCAGCTGAATTTTAAAATTGCACTAGCAGGATCAAAACCTGCAATAGTTCATCAAAATATCACCATTCACAATATCTTGAAGTATATATAGGCACTTTAAGTCAAATATTTTAGAAAATTGTCAACCAAGAAATCAGCGAAATAAACACAGCTGGAAATTAAATAAATGACAGCAGAGCATGCCCTTATGAAATGAGTTGGAAATGAATGATTCCAAGCCCTAAAAATGAAGTACAAAGTAGATTCCTGGCTGCCTTAAAATATGAGAATGCAATGATGAACTGAGTTGAGCGGTGTCGTGCCCTAGAAACCACCAATCTCTTCCCTAAGGTCGGTCGCTAGGAGAGTCCCTAAACAGAAAACCCTTGAATTTCACCTTAGAATGCAAACCATCAAAAATACGCCTTATCACCTCTTTGAATGTCTTGGAACACCACCAAATTGAAGAGTTTTCGTTCTCTAATTATCAAGGAAGGGTTTCGTCTTCCTTGTGAAGCCACACCAAAGGATTTTCGCCCTCTAGTGGAACGAAAATAGAGCAATCAGCCAAAAAACCAAGTAATGTAAAATTATAATAAAGGTGCACGCCCAAAAAGAACCCAAACAACTCTTTATATATCCTTTTGGTGGTGCCAACCCCCATGGGGGAGTTTCCCCCGTGACCGACCTCATAATGAAGTTGCTTTTTCTTTTGTCTTTGCCTTTTACTCCCCCACCCCAATCGACCTAGCTAATGAGAGAAACCATGAAAGAAAATGGTAAATGCTCAAAGAAAACTTAAAAACATGAACAATTACTTCCCTTGTTCACCTTTTTCCGGCCCACGAGAAGTGGAATGAGCTAGAAGTCTTCTAAATGGATTAATTTGAAAAAGGGGACATTACAGTCCTCCCTTTCCTGAAATTGCTTGCCCTCGAGCAATTGCAAGCTGTCATCATACCAAGGTGAAGGAACATGTAGTATTCCCATAATCTAGATCCCATGCTTGTCAAATGAAGGAGCTTTTTCCCAAACAAACTCAGACACCCACTGCCCCTTTCTTCATTTAATTCCCCTTCATCTTCAACTTCAAAAAAAGCACTAACAACTTCTTTTGCATTCTCAGTTGTATAAAAAACCTTCCAAACTATTGTAATCTCAATCATAAGGCAAGAAATTAATGAATAATCAAGAGCTTGACAAGCTAATCCATGTCCCAATGTGGCATCCTCATTCTTGGTTCCATCCTTGTCAACTAAGGTGGAAGAACACTCCATATTCTCAAATACAAATGCAACTGAAATTAGGTGGGGGCTGCTATAAATGATGACAGCACTATCAATGATGGTAGTTTGGCTCATGGCTGCCATAAAAATACTTCCCTTCTCACTCGGGGTAGATAACACCTCTTTCCCCAACTCTTGAGTACATTCTTCACTCAACAGCAAACTTGGAAAGGCAAGCTTGAGCATCATGTAAAACTGATCCAAACACCTAGAGTTACCTTGTTGTAGTGGCTTCCATGGTTTCCCAAAAAATGGTCTAGGCTGCCCTCTTCCCGCTGTCCTGGGTTGGGTTGTACCTTTCTCAAAACCTTGATGTTTCATTCCCAATCAAAATATTGGAGGGACTCTATTTCTATGCAAAATGAAACCTTTTGCATCCACAAACTTGCCATCCTCTATTATGGCATCTTCAGCTACAGTCCCATATTCTTCACCATATGTTCGGATGGATAACAATTTCAGTTGCTCTTTCTTCTTTATTCCAATGCCAACACAAAGAGCAAACACATTAAAAGAAACAAGAGTTCTCAATATCATTTCTTCATGCCTCGTAGGTATGGAAGCTAGCTCTCTTCCATGGCTTGCAATCATCTCATATTCTCCACCCAAGTGATAGATATTAAAAAGTTCACCCAGGTTGTCCCAAACACAGTTGTAACCATGTGTTTTGTCCCCCAAAATCAGAAGGATAGTGGTTGGGATCCTTCTTATGACAGCTGAAACCACATTAATGATGATAGTAGATTGTAAACACTTCATCCTCATGGTTGGATGCTCATCTCCGACTGTTAAAAAAATGGATAGGGAGCTGAAACTGTTGTGGACAACGAATGAAAAAAAAGTACAGCAACTGTCAAACTAAAAGCCCTTCATGAATCTCTTCAAAAACAATGTAGTGGGGCCTACGAATGAGTCATTTTTGACTGAAAATGCTCTGAATGATTGGAAACTATCCCTTCTCATGATTGTTCTCTTTTATGTGGCACCAAACCGAATGTTGGACAAGCTGGGAATGTCTATAACAGTACAAACATTTATGGCAGCATGTTTTAAAACCCACCAATCAAGACTTTTATTACTTCCAGTCATTCCTCCAAAGCCCAACCGAGTTATAACATTCGGAATAATAAGATAACAACCATCTCGCTCAATTTCAAACACAAAATTCATGATCTTCACTTGTAATTTTATTGGAGCACTCCCTCCAAGAGCCTGCTTATCAATTAGGAATTCAAAATCCTTATAACATGATTGTTGTTTTGAAAATAAAATTGTACGTTTTACCTCATTATGTGTTACCCATATGTCTTGCCTTCTTTCAGAAGTTCTTCCCTTCCTCTTGATTGTAGCAACATGAGGAATTCCACATGTCATGCTTAGAAGCACAGCCTCTTGGCCATCAAGCTTGAGCCTCAACTCCATGATTTGGTAGTCTTGGGTAAATTTTCCCAAACAGAGTGGCCATGGCACTCCAAGTACCAAATCTGTATCTTCATTACAATTCACATAGAAATCACCACTTAGAGTGCTCTTCACTTTATCACCGTGTCCACTATGTTGTCCATGATGACCACCCATTATACTATGAAGCATCAAACTCGACATAGGTTCATTCTTTTCAACAAGCTGCCCATGGTGACACAAGTATGGCAGCGATATAAGAAGAGACCAAAAAACTGAAATGTAATTTTCAATATCATAACTTGGGCTATCCTTCACTTGTTCATCTTCTTTTGCCGAATGAAGCATGGTTGAGATCTCTTCATATTCAACTAGTGAAGCTCTTTCCACCTTGACTTCATCCATAGTTTGTTGGCACATGCATGGAGCCTCTTTGCGGTCCTTGCCAAAGTCATGAACACCCTCAACTTGTCTCTTATGAGCTGTTGTTTTGAAAATTCCAACAAGTTGATCATTCATAGCTATGCAAATTGAATTCTTCATTCCTTGGTTCAATGTTTGGAATGCTCGGAAGATGGTTTGGGGGCTTTTGGAAAAGATTCTTTTTCCCTTTAGTACCCTTCATCCTCTCATCTTTGTTCAAATAATTCTCATGATGATTGAAGACCTTGTAAATACATCGTGTGAGGGTGATGCAATAAATTAAATTGCTTACCATTTGTTGTTGATATGTAAATTCCAGCAGACTAAAAAACCAACATGAGTATCATGTGAGGCCTCCTTTTAAAGGGCATGCCTCTTAACAGGGTCATCTTGAGTCTCTGCCTCATGAACCTCTTGCAGATCTGATTTTCCTTCACCATCTTGCCGCCACATGCAATCATTGGAAATCAATAAAACATCATTTATTGTCAAAGAATCTTTACCTTCATGCTGCATATTGGTCTTTCTTTGTTCTTGTTTTAGAATTTATTTATATTGCCTTATCACCAAGAGAATCCTTTTCTTCTTTGGCTGGAACATCTTTCCCATTTGCCTTTGGCATGGTAGATTCCTCCATGGGTTGTTCTCTCTCCATTACTTGCAGCCCTGATTTTTCTTCTTGCTCCATCATTGCAATTTGGAAGTTCTTCTCCTCTTCCTTTCTCCAAGCATGTTGAAGATCCTTTTGTGGTGCCTAAGACCTAGGTCCTTGCCTTAATCTTCCTTTGTTCACTCCTATGAATTCTGCAAGGGATAGGGCATCACAAATCTCAGTTGGAAGGGCCCTATACTCCTCATAGTAGGCCGCAATGTTATGACCCACTAAATGTTGTGTTTCAACCACCGGAATGACTTCCTTTCTCAGGAGGAAGGTATGCCAAAAATACCTAGATTAAGAATCACTCACGATTCTTGGTGTCTGAATACTATTGCTTGGCTTTGAAGAGATTCCTTCACCATTTGGGTTTTGCATGGCATGGATCAACTATGCCATCTTATTCGCCAATCTTTCTTTCCATAGGGCAAGCCTCTCAGCCCTAACATTATCAAAATGTATGTTTGCCATTTATCTGCTCCTTCTGAATGAAGCCCTCTAGGCGGGGAGGATCGATGCTATGATACCACTATAATGTCCCTTTCTAGAGCTGAACAGAAAAGCATCGAAATAACACAAATCCAAATTGAAATATACTCTGATTTTTATATCAGCCAACTGGAAAATAGCAAAGCAATGAACAATGTCTGATTTTTAGCACAGCAGCAAGAAAAAAACAGTAATTCATCAAAATATAACCATTCACAATATTTGAAGTATATAAAGGTACTTTGTAACGCCCACAATTTATGCACACAAATACAACAATAAAAATACCGGACTAATTTTTTTGTCTTGCGTTACTTAATACATGACACCACATGGGATCATTAGGATAACTCGACATCACATAAGCCATGTATACCAACATGGACCCACAATTATAACATGAGGAAGGGATAAACACCACAATTAGAGACGACACACATTGTCAGGGCTACCTAAGAGGCTTACAATGGGGAGAGGTTATCATTGCAACCACCCCTTATCCCTCCAAGAAGGAATCTTGGCTAGCCTTTGGTTCCTCCAAAACAAAACATACACTTCCCCTTATTCATCCCTTTACTAGCTACACCTTATTCTTTCAATAAACAATGATGAAACCTCACCCCAACAAGAAGAAAACATATCCACATGAAAACACGTGATGCACATCAAACCACAATTCCCAAAAGACAAAGTACAAAACAATCCAACTATATAAAATTACAGATAGGAACTTTCCATAACACAACATTTTCATGGTTACATATTGATTACAATCCTATTTCATTATTTGACCTTAATTATTGAAGAGCACTTAACATGTAAATCTTCATTCTTCTTTAAACTAGATTGCATTTTCTTTATTTCATTTAGCATTTTACCTACAATGGTTACATTTGATTTTAATCGTTTCTCTTATCACAATTAATTTATAGAGCCTGATTGTTAATGGGAACATTTAAACACACATGAGTCTATTAGATTTATTACTAAGGAGCATGTTTACTTGGTTTAGCATTATACTTTCATTACGCAATGGGATAATATAAGTTCAAGAGGGGAGAGGTTTGTAGTTTAAAGGATTAAGGTTCAAGATTCTTTTTTTCTTTTTATGCTTTAATAATTGGTTGGTTCATATTAACGTTTACACGTCATGAATTTCTCTCTCAAATAAAATTTTATGTTTTCTCGAATGCTCAATCTCACATGGAGCAGCTTATATTATTTTCCCACAACATAAGGCTTAACTAAGTTATAAGAAAGCTCTGAATTTCACTTTTCTATTGGAACAACATCTCATGAATACACTTTCAAAGACTCGGCGTTAATTACAATTTTGCTATTATCCACAATTAACTCTTGATATCGTATTATAGCAAACCAAATCGATAGCTGGAATTAGGTATGGAATCCATCCGCAACCCAAATCCTCTAAGATGTTTTTCAAAAGTAACTCCTAACTTTGTCACCTAAAACCTTTCATTCTACTCATGTGTCGACTAAAAAAAATAGCATTAGATTTAAAACTGGATTCTCTTGACATGATAACTTAAGAGGCCCATTCAATTCACGGTTCGCCAAAGTTTGTATGATCACCCATCAGTGTTGCAAATTTATATTTCCTATTTTCCCATATGCTACCAAGTACATTCATTGTTTAGCTTTCCACGCCTAGCCTCAACACAGCTAAACAATTATTTTTCTTAGACCTTACGCCTTACATGACCCAAGGTGACTCTATACCTTAAACTAAAGCATCCCATACAACTTCCACACGCACAAATACAATTCCTAGGAGGAAATCCACAAGCTCTAGACAATGCTTAACCAATACCGTTCCTACAAGGTGGTTTCGCGACAATGTCAATAAGCATACATGAAACTCGTAGCAAAGTGGTCAATAGCCATCACTAAGACAACCAAATGAAGAGCATCATGAAACTTGTAGCAAGGTGGTCAATTTCCTCAACTCACAAAACCTTCGTAGGAGCCCAAGGTATTCCATTACTAACTGCTAAGGGAACATATGTTTTAACCTTAAGGATTGGGACAGGTCACTATGGAGTTCTTTCGCGATGTGGGTTTGGCTCCCTTAACAAGTATCTAGTTCAATACTTGTGAAAGCGACAATTTGGCACACGAGGGTAGATAAGAAGCATTCTCATGGACCAAGCACCAAGGATTGACAAGGTACAAAGTTAACCCACCCCAATACAGTCATGAAGGGACAGGTGAGACCCATTTCTCGACATACGGGAGAAACTAATATCAATATAGCAATGGAATAACACGGTTCAAAGTTGACCAAGTTTGGTTCCATTATGGAAATAAGGTATGGGGTAACTCAAGGGGATCATTCCTTACAGAAAAGGTTTAATATTATAAGCTATAAGTCTAATTATTGTTTTTGGTCCAAATGAAAACACACTACTACAAGTTATTTTTCTCAAGAGACTAAGAGAGTTCCCTAGGTCAACACATCACTAGCAATAGAAAACATACGACTCTCTCAATTTATTACTATCCAATTTACTTGTACAATCAAAATCCAAATTTACCATGTTACAATTAGCTTTACATAATAAGATTTCAAAATTCACCCTCTAATGATTCAAATACTCTCAATAGGTTTCTTTTTACATATGTTTCCATAACAACAAGGTACAATCAACTTATTTTACCCAACCCACATATAAACGTACGACCAAGTAGGGAATTAGTACACATAAAAGTGCAGCAAGCTACACAAATAACACAATTTCCCAATATAATAACAATGTCATATTCATCATGAAGAACAATAAATGGCATTTCTATTAACAACAATAGCGTTGATATCATAGTTCAAAAAATCGTTATCAGCGATTTATCGACAAGCCAAATTTTGCCTTGGAAATTGGGAATCGGCAATTTATCGGCATTAATCGGCAACTTTATTGCTACTTTAAAAAACATTTAAATTCATAAAATAAACTTAAATTAAATGTAAAACTAGAATGCCATAGGCCCATAAGTATATTTTCTATTGAGTTTTGACCAAAAAAGAATATTAGCAAGGAATATTAGCATGAAGGCACTCGACAACCTTAGCAAAGTCTTTAACATGAACACTAATAATCTCAGTGATACATGTTCAGCCTTGAATGGTAAAAGTCGAAGGTCGTGGATAATGCATTCATAGGAATAAACTTCGTGTGTAGAAAGATATGGGAAAATATAGGTTGAGAGTACTCGACTTCTCTAAAACAGCATTTAGTTTACTGTCTAAAGTTTAAACTTTACCCACGTGTATTCTCTCCAACAACCCTGATAAAAACATGAAGGAAGTTCGAACCTACTCATCCAGTGAAATACCCTAGGTCGAAATTGCGCAACAAAAAAAATGAGTCAAAATGCATTGAAAATGGCACTTTTAGTTATGTTTTTCTGTCTTACAGTAAACCCGCAATTTTCCGTGATTTTTGGCACGATTTTTCACAATTTTTACCCATAAAAATCATCGATTATCGTTGATTAATAGTTGTGTCAAAAATCTCGATTTTTTGGAAGTTTAATCGTTTTCCCTATTGTTGGCGATTTATTGGCGATAAATCGCGATTTTTGAATCAGAGCTTGATATATCATATACAAATACAATGTTTTCAAAATCACATGTTATTATTGCAAACACCAGCAACACTTCACTTGTCCTTATCCTAGTACCTACAACCAACACATGGTCGGCACAAACTGCTTGCATAGCATCTACCCAAAAGCTAGCATAATTCATGTTTTCATAGGTTTTCCATTCACGTGATTATAATACTTAACGCGCAACTAGAGAGAGTTAGAGATACATTCATTTCATTTCAACAACTAAATTTCTCAAAACAAGCAACAAAAAAGAGTTCCATACAGTCATATATAAGTGTCTACAAGTTTACTCGTCAGTTAATTGACTTGAAGTGGGTCCTACGACATTCTTTCACAATTTTCTACCAGTCTCCGCAGAACATCCAATTTTAACCCGAGGGCTAAGAATCCGCGTTCAAAAATTGATCTTCGATTGTCGAACGCACCATGAGACAAATCTTATTCGCTCTCCTATATACAAGGAATTCACAGGAGTTGACAGAACTTAGAACTAACGAACAGGGTACAAATGGCGACTACTTTTACGGAGTCATCGGTCGTAATTGGGCTAGTTTGACCTAATCAACCAGTGACCGGAGGCCTACAAAACCCCATTGCAAAACTAATTGACGGGGTGTTTTTCTCAAAACTATGGGTTGCAAGAAATTGTCAAGGATAAATACTAGAGGTTTACAGAGACTGATATCCATTTCTTCAATCAGGGCCAAAACGGCAAGCCAAAACTATACCCGCCTTTTGATTTTCAGCAGCTTCCCAAAGCCGCAAATAGGGTTAACAGGGATCCTAGAGAGGAGACGAAAAGTATACAAACTGTCATTCGGGGGAGTTCTAAGGTTTGATACAACACCCCACATGACAGGGATTATAGTCACAACTCGACTTTCCCATTTCGGGGTTTGGAGGGGTGTTTTACAAGTCATTGAAAATAGGGTTTTATTAACTTTGCAAGGTAAACAAAAGAAAGGTAGTTTAGTTGAAGACTCGACTCGATCTTGCAAATTCAAGCCAACACGGATATCTAGTTTGATACCTTGGTTTTACAATGTATTAGGTCGCGGTTTGCGAGTACGGTTGATGGTCAAAACACTCGATTAGCTTGCATAGGAAAAAGACCTTTTTTTGTCGTTTGAAACTACGATTTATTTAATTAAGTCGTAAACTTGTCCTTAGTTTTTATTAGAAATACAATTTCATAGCAAAAGAAAAACTAGCGATACAAAAATTATGCAAGTTCAAGGTGAGAAAACCATGCCTGAAAGGAAGTCGAATCGGGTGCACTGGCTCCAAGCGGTCCACATTCACGATCTGCGAGACCATGCAATAAAAGAGGGCTTTCGTCAAACAGTTCACGAGCATTGTGCTAACCTCCACAACTACATACATATCTTCTTGATCACTTGCAATTTGTCAACAAAATCCGCTACCCATTATGTTTTGATGATTGTCTAAGGCCTGCTCTAGGCTCCATACTTGACACGGGCTGGGAGAATGTAGGCAAGGTCGTGATGTTTTTTTTGCTTAAACTTGCCAACGGATTTTTCTTGAGCAACCAAGGCGTTTATAAACAACCAAAATTTGTGCATACAAAACAACCAACGTAATTCAGGGGAAATATCTCCCTCTCTAAGGCATTTTATCAAACAATTCACATGACTTGTGCTGCCCAAAATAGCGTATGCTTCCATGTTTAGCTTACATAACTATTAGAACCCAACAACTACAACTTCTGACAGAATTTTCTCAATCCTCCATGCTAAGCAAATAACTCTCAGTCCTTGCGCAAGGACTGGCTAATCTTCTCTGCATCGTTCCAATTTTTCCTAGCCGTCCAAGTACCCACGTCTCTGGCGCATTTCCCTTGTGCCATTTTTTCAAATAGTTCAAGTGTTAGGCATATGCTTCCATAATATGCTGCCAGAACACACACAACCAAGATAGCTAACCTCACTCTCTCCACTGCGCTTTGATGGGGCGTCCAAACCTGTTTCGCAAGCTCCCAATTTTGACATTGGCAAAGAGGATGCTAGCAGAGGTCGTGGAGTTTGGCTTTACACCTGTCAATTGTGTGCTTGAGGTTCCCAAATCCGTTTCAACAAATTTGTTTTGTGCTTAACCTGCAAACCAAAACTTTGTGTAAAACAGTTTGCATGCCTTTTCTTAGCCTCCATGTTTGTAAACCCTCCCAGCACAGCACCTAAAACACCAAAATCTGGCATTCCTTTACAACTAAAACCGTTCTCGAATGAGCTACAACAAGGAATGCGTGGGAGGGAGAAGGTTTGGTTGGGCGAGCACTTCCCAAAGCATTTGGTAGGGATTTTAATGTCACTAAGAAGATAATTAACTACATGTCTTTTGAAGTGTAGATATTGTGTCAGGAAGCAGTAGAATGATTGCAAAACCACCCATCCCCGCACTCAAGGTCCACCAACCGTCATCAAAGCCTAACCACCCACAAACACAAGCCTTTTTTATCTTTTATTTAATATTTCATTTGTTTTTTTGTTTTTTTGTTATTTTATATAAATATTTTGTTATTATTATTATTCTATTATCCCTTAAAACATAACGAGTGTATATAAAATTTTATTATTCTTTTGTTTTATGTATAATCTCATTAAATTTTATGTTTTTTTTATAAAAATATTTTTATTACTAACCATATAACGAATTTTACATATCTATTATTTTTATTTCGTCTTTGATTAAAAATGACAAACACATAGTGCTCAGGAAGAGATCAATGCAGCAATAGACTTGAGGCACTTTATCGACAATCCGAGAAAAAAAATTATTAACAAACCACAACAAACTTGGGACGTGGTCCAGCAGCTTTGTCGGTCAAGTGAAAAAAAGAAGGGCATTACACACTTTAGGAATATTTTAGAAAATTATCAACCAAGAATTCAGCCTCTAAACACTGCTGGAAATTAAATAAATGACAACAGAGTACGCCCTTATGAAATTTCTGGAAATGAATGATTCCAAACCCTAAAAATGAAGTACAAAGTAGATTCCCGCTGCCAAAAATATGGAGAATGCAATGATGGCTGAGTTGAGTGGTGTCGTGCCCAAGAAACCACCAATCTCTTCCCCGAGGTGGGTCGCTCCCCTAGGAGAGGGGCTGAATTTCACCTTAGAACCAAACCCTCACTAAAAATAGGCCTTATCCACCTCTTTGAAGCACTTAGAACAATTAATTGAAGAGTTTTCATCCTCCAATTATCAAGGAAGGGTTTCGTCTTCCTTGTGAAGCCACACCAAAGGATTTTCTCCCTCTAGTGGAACGGAAATAGAGCAATCAACCCCAAAACCAAGTAATGTAAAATTATAATAAAGATGCATGCCCAAAATGAGCCCAAACAACTCCTTATATATCCTTTTGGTGATGCCAAACCTCACGAGGGAGTTTCCCCCATGACCAACCTCATAATGAAGTTGTTTCTTTTTTGTCTTTGCCTTTAACTCCTCCAACCCAGCCGACCTAGCTAATGAGAGAAACCTAGAAAGAAAATGGTAAATGCTCAAAGAAAACTAAAAAACGTGAACAATTACTTCCCTTGTTCACCTTCTTCCGGCCCACGGGAAGGGGAATGAGCTAGAAGTCTTCGAAATGGATTAATTCGAAAAAGGGGACATTAGAGTCCTCCCTTCCCAAAATTGCTTTCCCTCAAGCAATTGCAAGCTCTCATCATACCAAGGTTCCCATAATCTAGATCCCGTGCCTATCAAATGAAAGAGCTTTTGCCCAAACAAGTTCAGACAGCCTTTCTTCATTGAACTTCCCTTCATCTTCAACTTCAAAAACAACACTAACAACTTTTGCATACTCAGTTGTATAAAAAACTTTCCAAACTGTTGTAATCTCAGTCATAAAGCAAAAAATTAATAAATAATCAGCAGTTTGACAAGCTAATCCATGTCCGAATGTGGCATCCTCATTCTTCGTTCCATCCTTGTCGATTAAGGTGCAAGAACACTCCATATTCCCATATACAAATGCAACTAAATTTGTGGGGGCTGTTATAAATGATGACAGCACCATCAATGATGGTAGTTTGGCTCATGGCTACCATTCCCTTCTCACTTAGGGTAGATAAGACCTCATTCCCCAACTCTTGAGTACATTCTTCACTCAACAAAAAACTTGGAAAGGCAAGCTTGAGCATCAAAAAGAAAAGAAAGAGGAGTGAAATAGACGACTACAATAGATTGCCTCAAAAACCAAGCAAGCTGAAAAAGGCAAGAAATAGAAAGAACAAATGGAAGAAAATGATTGGTAGGTGATGCCACAAAGAATTACAACTAGAAAAAGACTTCCGAAGTCAAGAAGCAATTGAGGATGATGAAGCCGAGAGGATTAAGGAAGTAAAACAACAAAAAAGATCATGGAAATGAAATAACTAGAAATGGGGCAAGTACTTACTTCCAAGTAGGTGAACAAATAGGAAGAAAAGAAAAAAGAGACACAAGCTCAAGAAAAGAAAAATGAGGAGCAACGAGCAGAAAAATAAGAAGAAATGGATAGGTATGGAAGGAGGTACTCACTATATGTTAGATAAGGAGGTACCTCTCTTTAATATGGATTAGGATATAGTAAAAGGCCATACCAGAGCCAACACACAAGCAACAATACAATAAAGGGTGTACTAGTCATGGATCTGGAAGAGGGTAACCCCCACTCATATCAAAAGTATAGTGTTCCAAAGCCTATATCTAAGATATGAGGATAGGGTTTTGCTAGGATCTTTGTAATGCCTTTAGGTAGTAAGCACGAACTATAAGGAGAACAAAAATGTAAAAAAAATGCTACAGTATCCTAGTCTAATGCATGACACATCAACATAATCAATCAAACCAACATAAAGGAAAGTGTTTAGGGTTAGGTATACTTATCATTGATAACACTTCTGATGCATTAATCCTCTTCTTGGGTTAGTAGCACCTTGTGAGAGACTATTGTAGGTGGATCACAAGAGGGATAGCTAAAAGCATTAAGTAAACCAAATATGGAGACTCCAAAGACTAAGATAGACCTCCCTGGTGCAACTCCTATACTTGATGCTCTTAGTAATCCAATGCTCCACTGATGATCTTCAAGTACAAGCTCCGCTAGACCCTAAGGTCTCTTAACTTTTATGGGAAAATTTCTAGATGTCGGAAGAGTAGACTATGTGAAGATATCTTTGAGAAATGACTACAATGATATTTATAAATAGGGGGAAATAACCTAAAGCCGTGCTTAGCTAACGGGTAGATGCAGTTGGCTGGAAAGGGAATTGCTACATCGGCCATTTTGTATCTGATGTCCAATGCATTATAAACTAGAATGCATAATTGCATCAGCCATTTTGTATCTGACGGCCAATGTAGTATAAACTAGAATGCATAACTGCATCGGCCATTTTATATTTGATGGCCTATACAACATAAAATAGAATCTAACGGTGAATTGCAATGCAAGAATGCTTGGAGGGAGTGCAAAACCATGAGGTCATCTGAGGGGGATATGAAGGTAGTAGTGAAGTGGTGGTATAGTGGTAACATGATGGCTAAGGCACACTAGGGGAGCTAGGGCAAGTGCCATGAAGATCTCTCCTAAGATGTTAAGAACCTATCCAAACCCCGCTCCCGGTGCACCCCTTAAGGCGTTGCACTTGAGGGGACTCATGTGCCAACAACAAGCAAAGAGAAATCATTAGTAAGTGTGAAAAATAAATGTTTTTGTTTTTGTTTATGTTTGTGTTTCAACGGTTCTGCAATTTTAGTTGGAAATGTCAAAGTTTACATTATTAAGGTTCCACATTTTCAAATTTTGTGTTTTGATATTCTTACATACTTCAAGATGTCAACTTCAACAATTTCAAGATTGTAAGATCAAAAAGTTCATTTTTAGACAAAAATGTTAATGTTTATGCCTTTGTTTCAAAAATCGCGATTTATCGGCAATAAATCGTTTGCCTTCATGAAAACGATTAAACTTCTAAAAAATCGCAGTTTTTGTTATCCCAATAAATCGGCGATTAATCGCAATAAAATACCCTGCAAAATCGTGGTCAAACTCGTCAAAAATCATGGGGAAAATTGCAGCCTAGGGTTAAATACGAAAATAGACCAAATCGATTTGTTTTTTCTACTATTTTCTCTTTGCACGACTCGTTTTTGCTTCTGCGGCTTGCATTTACTCCATTTGAGGGCATCCGACGTGGGTAGGAGGGCACGCAAGTTCAGTTCGTCTACGTTCAGTTCGTGGCCAATTTTCAAACAGTTTGTGGCCATTTCGTGGTCAGTTCGTGCCCTAGCAGGTATTAATACAGTAATACTAAAAATACAGTAATAAGTTACAGTAATATTTATTATTAATACAGTAAAAATACAGTAATATTAATATTAATAGTAAGTATTTTTTTTTCAATATTAATATTAATATTAGTATTAGTATTAATATTAATTAGTAATAAGTATTAATATTAATCGAAAATATGCATATGGGCCTATGGCATTCTATAGAGTCACTTCTTGAATCATTTAACATTAATTTTACATTTAATTTAAATTTATTTTAAGAATTTAAATGTTTTTCAAAGTAGCGATAAAGTTGTCTGATAAATTGCTGATTCCCGATTTCCGAGTCAAAATTTGGCCTGCCGATTAATCGCCAATAAACGATTTTTTGAACTATGCTCAAAACTTTCAAGATTTTGCAACTTTAGTTGGAGCATCATAGAAGTTTACATTGTATAGACTTCAACAACAGTGCAGTTGAGTTTACAAACCGAAATGTACAACCAAGGGTGGCATTAGTAGACAAACCATTGCAATGTAGCAATTCCAAACTGGTCCTCATTGGTGTCTGGGATAGAAAATTAACAAAGAAAAAGACTTTTTTTTAAGTACCTCCGCCGCCAGACCCTTGTCGGGTATGTCTTCAGGTGTACCCAGAACGGATCCATACCAGGTACATATCCGGGGGGGGTCACAGGAGGGTGGGGGACAAACCCTATGCTTCCCAGACTATGAAAATTGAGAAGCTATAAGCTTTATAATCCAGACAACAGGATCTGTAGCCCCTTGTAGCTCCTTAGCACTGTAGCCTATGGGATAATTAAATTGATACATAACCTAAGCTTGCAATTAGAAGTTTCAAAAAGACAGATGATGGCACTAAAGAGTCAAAATGAAACAACTGGTAACTTACAGCTATTCCCGCTTCTCCATCTTCGACTTCTTGTTTTATTTTCTTGGCAGGTTCGTCTGTTAGGAACTGCTGGACACTTCTGCATGAAGATCATTATCAAGAGGGATAAGCAAAACGTCTAAATAAAATGAATGGAAAGTGCCACCTAGAGGAGTTCTAAGACACTTCCAGAGAGGGAGATTCATAAGACACTCACACTGAATAAGATTCCATATTGTTTATGACAATCAGGACTTGGCGAGAAAAACATTAAGGTTGAACAAATACTGATCCAGGCTCCATTGTAAAGGGAGTGCGAAAATTAGACATGTATACTTGGCTCGTCAAATGTAACAAGAACATCTTTCTTGAACAAGATTCTGGTTGGTCAGCTCACATACTGGTCAATCAAAGGAAAATGTGGCAAATAAAGGATCTATTCTCCGACATTTGTACTTTTTTTCTAGCTTGAAGAGTTTTAACACATCTTTGCAAACCAGAGCATGATAGGCTTCATGAGTGCTATTACAAACCCCCTGTTTGCATGCCTCATGAAACTAGGTATTCTCAGTAACATCTAAATCACGATTGCGAGGTTTCTGATCTTCTTCAGATTCTGAACCAATGAGTATAATCTCCATCCCATCTCTTGGTACCCTTAGGTCGCATTTCTCCATAATCCTCTTCCTCCTAATCATGCCAACATTAAGTTGAGGTAAGAAGAATGATGTCATCTATGCTGGACTGACTAATGGTATATATGCATACAGACTAAATTTTTAGTCTAATTTTTTTAGAAACTTGTTTATATTACAGACGTACAAACTTCAAAAGTATGAGATATTCTCACTATGCCAGGCATGGAAAGCTATTAGTGTCTGGAGGCCTTTCCTGAAATTGTACACAGTCTAGGATACATGTTAGTATTCTATTCAATTGTAAATCCAGCAATCTAGTATCTTTCTCAAATCCCCTTGAATTCCATGGTCATTGACCAGTACATTTGTATGATGGGGGGCACAATTACAAAGAAGGTCATACATGTTACTAGAGCCCAACTAGCTCACACATCTTGACACTTCAAAAACAAGAGCAGTAAATCTCAAGGAACATGTCCAGCTACTTAAAAGTTTGGCTATTCCTCTTGCTAAGAAGTCCTACATACCTATGAATTCTCCCTAAATCTCATTAAATAAAATCAAATTGTGTACCTTATTTCATTGTCAATTCCTTAGCATGAGTTCTGGTTCTCCATATCTAACAATGGAGCAACATGGAGCAGATATAGTCTTGGCCCAAAATATTCATAATACTCAATTATAAGGCAATTTGCCTCTTGGGGCTCAATACCCTTTACAGCAACTGCAGTCTATCATCAAGCTAAGTTGAAACGTCCATGTTGCAAAGGCCGTAATGATTCAGAAAAAAAGGCTAAATAGCTGCTCAGAAGACCTATGCAAGTTTCCTCTCATACTAGCCTGACCCGAATATACACCTCATGAAGCACCAACAACGGGCAGCTTACCATATGCGAATTGGTGTAACCCCCTATTGCCTCCAACAAGCATTAGTGGAACATTGAATGACCTGAAGAAATCGAACACAATCTTGCATGTCCTTGGGTACCGACAAATTAAAGCAGCCTAACCTATCACCTGAGAGGGAATCTGCATCCACATTCGTAAGACAACTGCTTCCGAGTTGATATACTTCCATAACCTTCTGAATGATAGGTTCTAAAAAGATTCCTGTTTAGCTCTTCCGAAACAAAAGTCAATATCCATGCATGTCAAGTTGGAACATTCAATTGAATAATACGTTCCCTTTCCCATGTGTTCCTACATCCTTAAGGGTGATAACTGTGCACATAACTGTTAAAAGGTAGTCTCCAAACTTGGTGAAATGACTACTCGATTCTCTAATCAGCTGCTCGGTTGTGTAGAAGGCCTCCTCCACACCATCTCAAACATGATGTATCGATCAATATGCAACCATAATTGAACCACAAAGCTGTCATAATGGAAAAAAAAATTATTAGAGTTTTGTAGTCCCTCAAATGATCCAAGCACATTTATGCATCTGATATAATTATTTAAACAGTTCCGACTTATACAAGAGTCTATCTCTTATTACCAGACTGTTCTCACATTACAAGGAGGTCGGGCAAAGGCAACATCAGACAGAAGATCACCTTGGAAAATAAAACAGGCTGCCAGTTCTTGGCGAAAAATACGTACACTCCTCAAAGGAATGATGATAATACCCGGTCATAGCAGAAGCATAATTGTTAAGACACTGTCTTTTGGAGCTATAGTAGCATTGTCATTGTGGGGCCGGGGGACTAAAGTACATTACTCTTTGTTGGCCAGTTGGACAATTCTGTCAGGAGCTATTTTAGGGCGACCTCTGAATGATGTGAAAGGAGAATTTTAATGACTACGCTTCCAACAGTTCACTTGGAGGGATCTAGCAGTGGTAGTTAAGCAGTTTTTAAAGCTGACCTAAGAGCTCAAGTTTCACCTATGATGACAATATTTCAGCAATCTTATGTACACTCTCTTGAGTTTGGTGCTAGACGCATCCATGTGTTGGACCTTAATCTCATGTGTGCTGAAAAGAGGAGAGCCTGTAAAGACAGATCCATATTGTGCTCTAATGAACATCAGATGTATACTTTTCAAGAAAAAAGCAGATAACAACCATTAATCATGATATCTATCAACAGAAACAAGAATCATCCATTGTTTCTAATACTAAAGACATCATTCCCCTAATTTATAGAACAACATAGGTATCGTATTGAGAATTTCAGATTTGTAAGGGAGGTGGGGAATCCGAAATATCCGAACTCTAGGAAAATTATTCTCTGAAAAATCCTAGTTCAAATAGTGAGCAGCCCAGAGCATTACTGATTGAGGCAACACATGAGTAATCTCCAGTAAAGTTGGTTGCTAAAGCCCTGTCCTGTTTAGATGTGGATTTGATTCCTGGTGTACCTAGATTTCATCCTAAAATCTGTGACTACCCTATTCGAAAAAATTTCGTACTTTTAAAATAATGGGTCGTTTTGTATTTTTATTCCCTGAAAGTTTTTGTTTTGTGATCAGGATATTCCCAAAGAGCCATATTAGCCATTTTTCGCCAAATACCCAGATGCCCAAAATTGTTATATTCTGTCGTCGAGGCTTTGTTTGCGGGAAATTTGTATTTAATTATTTTGAGCCCCGTTTGAGGCAATTTGCGCTCCGATTTTAACCCTGTTGTTATCGAACATATCATTATTCCTGTATACCAAAAGGGTTTTAACTAGGAATGAGTTCTGCACTTTATTTGTGATTTTTGGCAACTTTTTTGTTTTTTTGTGTTTTCCCGTTTCATTTTCTATGAAATTTCTCTAGATCAATTACTTTACTGGTTTGGCCTGAATCTTGGCCTGGAGTAACTGGGGATCACATACACACGTTGTGTCCAGAAGGAATTCGCCATCGGAGATCTGGTTCTCTTGGAAAAAGACGAAGTCGTGCACCAAAAAGCTTCTTCTGGGCTGGCCGCATTTTTGGAAAACAGAGGGTTTAAGCTGGATCAGTGAGAATTTTTGGAAGCAGCAGGCAGGTGGAAATTTTTGTACCTACCTTGCAGGGTACTTTTTCCCATGATAGGCAAAGTCACTTAAGTTGCATGATGGGAAAATTAGAGGCAGCAAGCAGGCGGGAATTTCTTACCTGCCTTGCAAAGGTAAAAATTCCCATTGTGAGAATAAACGAAAAACAACTTAAGTGAAATCATGGGATTTTCTTATCTGCCTTGCAGGGTAAATAATCTCTATTATGAAAGTCAAATCGACTTAAGTGAATCAAGGGATTTTCAGGACTGCCTTGCACGGTAAATAATTCCCATTGTAATGTGACTTTTAAAAATAAAAATTCTATTATTCCAAAAAGTGCGACCCACCTTGGGTGAATAATAATGCATTAAATAAATATTTGTTAATATTTATTCACCCAATTTTGGCGCCCAGGCTTGTGGAAAAGTCAACAAAGGGAAGTGGACAAAAGGAATTTAAAAATAGAATTCCAACATTAAATAAATTTAATTTATTTAATGTAGCCCCATTTGGGAGAGAAATTAATACTTTTTAAAGTATTAAATGATTAAATTAATTCCTATTTTCAGTGGCTAAGGTTAAAGCACACTGTGAAGCTTAAGTGGAGTGAAGGGTGGATGATGAAATTGATTAAATCTAATTTATTGGATGGTTGTCCTTAAACATGCAACTTTAGCACACCAGTTAAAGAGAAAAACATGATTTTTAATTAATTAATTGCCAAGAATAGGAAGGGCAATTATTAATTATGGAATTATGAGGGTTATATAAGCATGGGCTGCCATAAGGATGAATTAATTAATTCACAGGTAAAGAAGTGCAGCCCAAAGGAAAAGTGCACCCCATTTGAAGAAGGATTTTTGCTCAGGCAGAAGTGTGAAATCAAGGCTAAAAGCTTCCAATTTTGGCACATGCATTGAATGAGGTTGATTTGTGTTTGCATAAGTGACTACAGGAGCTCAGGTGAAGTTGGAAAAATTCATGTTCACTTTGCATGCAAATAAAACATCATTTTTTGGGGCAGCAGGCTTGAATTATGCAGATTTTTATGTGATTAAAATTCACTGTTCATGTTCCGGTTGCCATCTTTGTATGAAATAATTGCATGAATTCGTTACAGGTGCTTTACAAAAGAAAAGGAGTTTTAATCAATGTCCAATACATTTAATATATCCTCCGAATCTGAAGAATTATCCAGATTTGCACCAGTTTTGAAGAATTCCGGACAAATAAGAAGAAAAAGAATTGTTCAAACAAAGATAAACAAAACTATGGCGAAGAAAGATGAAAAAGAACGCACAACGAAGTCATGCATCATTTCTAAATTTGCAGATATTGGAGACACGAATCTAGGCTCGGAACCTCTTGCTGAATTGATAAACAGATCCAGAGCAGGAAAGACTTCACTCATGCGTGCAGGAAAAACTTCACTCATGCGTGCAAATTCAAAGCAGTGGAATTATTCGAGCTACAGCTTTTCCATCCACAGCCCAGTTGCCAGAGTTTTTTATGCAAGTGCAGATCCATATCCAGATGCAGATGCAAATCCATATGCAGATCCAGATCCAGATCTCATAGTTGCAAAAGCTTCCGGCACAAAGGCTTCATCCTCTTGTTTCGAATGCAACCCGTGAAAAAGTCAGTGCGTGGAAAATTCCTTCCAGGATCTTGTGCATGTGCTTCCAATCTTCCAGTTGAAACCTTCATTGAAGTTGCATTCACCCGGAGTGCTTTCCAGAATTTTTAATTGCTCATATGCAATTAAAAATAAAAAAGATGAGTTATTTACGGCAAACATTGCATTGATGCACGTACTGGAGAAGAACTGCAAAAGCTTCAAGGATAAGAGACGAAGACATGTCAAAGGCAATACCTGCAAGCAAATCCACGGTCCAGCTTGCTTCCAGCTGCTTCCAAATCCAGCCGCTTCCAGATGTATCCAAATCCAATTTGTTTCCAGATCCAGCTGCTCCCAGAGTCCAGTTTGGTGAGAATCAAAGGCAAAAGAATCAGCTGCATGCAGACATGAAAAAGGACAAGAATGCAGTTTTCCTCTTCCTTCTTCTTTCTTCTGACAAAGTAATTGAGCGATCAATTAAATTATACAACTTAAGTGATTAGTTTAAAAACCATTACTTGAAGAAGTCAACTACTTGGAAATAGGTGGCAAATGTGCAAAATAGAAGGTTCTATCTTCAGTTGCAAATTATGCATGTCATGCAAAGAGGAATTCCAGGAGGGAAATTGTCAGTTGTTTCCTTTCCCACTTCCACATGTGCCAATTCAACTAAAAGCTTCCGACTTGTAATTGCCCCTCTACATTCTATAAGTAGAGGAAGAACCTTCAGGTTAAAGATTAGAATTTGTAAGCAGCATTCTTGTGTTCTAGACTTTGTGCTGAACTCCTGAGAGCCACTTGAAGCAAAGGAATATACTGGAGCAGATTTCCGGAGAACTTTGTATCACGGTGTATTTTGTTTCTTAGCTTTCCATTTTAGATCTCTTGAATAAACTATGTGTTATTTTGGATCTAGATCTAGAGCTACCTTTGCTTTATAATTCTGTGTTGATATCTATTGGTTTCTTTTATGTGCATGCAACCAGCTCTGCCATCTACTGATTGGGATGTACATCTTTCCCTATTTCTTCTCTGTGTTGATATAATTCCCTTTCCTCTCTTCTATAAATATTTCCTTTCTTTAAAACAACTGCTTACTTGCTGCAGAATTGTTCAGTTATGGTTCATGAACTGAGTAGTTAAAGTAAAACCCCATTTAGATATTAGCATACTTAAATTGACAAATCTGACACGGGAGCCTCACTGGTAAAATGAGGGAGATTTATCTCATGACTGCCTAGGTTTTGTGCTATGCAGAAAATCTAGCCAACAAATCCTAAGCCACCTTCCTGCTTAGGTTGACAAAGAGTCTCCCACTTAACTAGAGACTATTTTCTTTTTTACTATAAGCCACTTCATATGAATTTCTGACAGAGAGAATCCAATTGTTTCAGAATTTCGACTAGAATCTTCAAGATAGAAGAGACATATATTGAAAAGGCTTGGAAAACTGCCTTAACCAATGTTATTCTTCCTCCTGAGGAGATCCATTTATTTGTCCATTTCTGCAATTTCATATTTGCTTTGTTTGTGAACCAATGTCAATCTCTTATTTGTTTACCTACTAGAGGAACCCCCAATTATTGGAGCGGAAGACAGCCCCTTCTGAAGTGAAAGATGTTAAGAATTTGTTCCTCCTGTTTTTTAGAGCAATGAAAGAAAATGATGTTAGATTTGTCGTGATTGACCGAGTGACCAATAACTCTAGAAAATACCTGAAAAAAAAATTGCATTTGGTGGACTTCCAAGCAAGTGGCTTTGCCTAGAAGCATACAGTCATCCACAAACTGAAGATGTGTGAGAGGACGAGCTCCTTTGGCCATTTTAATACCACTGACCTTTTTATCCTGAGAAGCTTGAGTTGCCAATCTACTGAGACACTCCACCAAAATGATGAATAAGAAAGGAGATAAAGGATCTCCCTAACATAACCCTCAAGATGTTGAGAAAACCTGGGAGGTGGTGCCATTAACAAGGATAGAAAATGAAACTGGTGATAAACATGCTCTAACCCATTCAATCCATTCCCCAAAGAAGCCAAAATGAGCCAAAACTTGACATAGAAACTCTCAATCCAGTCTACCATAGGCTTTGGAGTGTAAAGCATCCTGTGCTAGCACAATTTCGTCGTGGATTTGCCGGCCTAGGACAAAGCCTCCTTGTTTTAGAGATATGATCTTATGAAGAAGAGGTTTCATCCTTTCCGCCATAACTTTGCTGATGATTTTGAACAAAACATTACACAAAGCTATGGGTTTGAATTCCACTTTTGTTCCTTTAGGAATAAGAGCTATGAAGGTTTATTTCCTTTAACATTGTTTTAGCTTTCCTCACATCTTCCACCACTTGGAGGAGCTCCCCTTTAATAATATCCCAGAAGGTCTGGTAGAATTTAATCAGAATCCATTAGGTCTTGGAGTTTTTTCTTTCTTCATACTAAACACCACTCTCTGCAGTTCACTTTTCGTGACTAGAATGGTAAGCCTCTCATTATTCAGATTTGAGATGAGTCTAGGAATATTATCCAACACTATTTGTTGGGAAATCTCATCAAGAGGTTGAGCTATAAATAACTGATAGAAATACTAATTTGCAATTTGTTGTTTTCCTTCCAAAGAATACTCTTTCTTCTCATCTTCCATAGTGACAAAGTTGATGTAGTTATGAGCTCGTCTAGCCAGCAAGGATTTATGAAAGAAGGCAGAATTTTAATCGCCTTCTTTTAACCTTTTTATCACCACATAATCTTTTCTCTGGCTTCCCATTCATGAAGATGAAGCTCGATATAGATTGTTGTTTCCATGAACAAGTGTTTTACATATGAAGACTTACATAAGATTATGGAGCCTTTTATAAAACAAGGATCTCTCATAGTTAATGCTTTGCTGGGAATTACAAGTAACACGCGTGTTGTGATCATTTAATTCAGACTCGCATACAGTGATCTTTTACAAAATGGAGCAAGTATAGGAAGTTTACAAAAAAGGTCGTTAAGTGGTGGCATTGTTATGCATACTAAACCTGAATGGCAACTCAGAAAAGCCTAACAAGGCACGAAACTTGTAGAACTTCACAGCACATAGTGGCTTCGTGAAATGTCTACAACTTGATCTTCAGTAGAGTAAAACTTAAGATCAATATTGCCATTTAGGACTTTCTCTCGAATGAAGTGCATACGAATCTCTATATGCTTCGTTCTCTAATGCTAAACTGGATTGTTCGCAAAAGCAATGCAACTTTGGTTGTCACATAGAAGAAGAGTGCTTCCTTTGACGCCCATATAGAGTTCATCTAGCATTCTTTTCAGCCACATGGCTTTTTTTGCTACTTCCATGGCACTTCTATACTCAACTTCAGTAGATGAGATAGAAGGATCTAGTGTAGATGAAGCTCGATTTGAATTGTTGCCCAGTTAGTTCGGGAGTTTGTGGATCTTGGGGACTATACCCTTACGAAGGTCATGAGATAGCTTGATGGAGCTTTGTGGATGTTGCTCGATATGGATGGTTGTCTAATAATTTGGAAGGTCCTAATTTGAGAGTTTGGAGAGGTGGAATCTAGGAACTTGGAAATTCTACTTGGGAGCTACACCTTTATGAGGGTTCCAAGGTAGTTTAATGGAGTTCTTTTCGAAGAGAGAGCCTCTAAAGAATGCGTGACTCTGTTTAGCTCTATTATTTTAATCTTTTGTCATTATGTTTGTTTTTTCTTTCTGTAATGTAAGCCTTAAGAGGGGTTGTAAGAATATAAGGCTTATAGTTTATTATTAAGTCACTATTAGTTAAGTATTAACTAATAAACAGTTGTAACCACTTCAACCATTTTGTAACAATCTCTTACATAAAAAATGATGAACACAATGAATAATGTGTGCATTTAGATTCCTCTTCATTATTTCTATGTTCACGTCTTCCAACATCCATTTTGTCGCTTCATTTCAACAATTTCTGTGTGCCCTACTTTATTAACTTCACTCTTTTCATGTTCTTTTCTTTCAAAACATGTTCTTTTCTTTTAAAACATGTAGAGGGATTGAAAACAACTTCATGAGAGTTTGATTGCTCTCACTTCCTTTTTGTAACTCATTTTTCCTTTTCTAGATTTGATTTATCGTTGGAACCCACCATTGATTAGTTGTTGATCAACAGTCACCCCACTTTTCCTATCAACCACTAAGGGTTTACATCAATTATTTTCTTCATGTTACCTTTTCACACTCTCTTATGTTTTGTTTTTCTATTTTCATACTTAGAGACGTTTCAAATTTGGGTTTGTTTATGCCACCATCCACTCATTAATTCTATGTTTACTTTAGTGCCAATTTTTCTCTTTAGACACAGTCATAGCCCTATCATCACGTTTGTTTCTTCCTTATGTTCTCCAGCAGCAAGAGTGAGCGAAAACTCACCCATATTGCCTATTTATTCAAGGCATCCTTTTAGATTTTCACCTTTGATGTCTTTTTTCCATGTTTTATGTTGAATGGTAAGGTTTCAGGCTTATGTCATTTACATACCCCTCCTTCGAGTTGCTTGCTAGGGTTTTCAACTTGACTACACCACCATATATTCAATGTGTGACCATTGTTTATATTTGCTATATAAAAAAAGTGCCTTATCACTTGACACCATGCACTTATCTTTTGTATTCCTATCATGCCATGCCTTTGCCTTTGTTGTTTTTTCTTAGAGGCACATATAAGAAAAACTCAGAATTTCCACACTAAAATATCCAACACAACATTTCTTTATTCAAAGGTTGGAAGAGCTTATATACAGAGATTATGTCCTATGATTTAGGACATGTACTCTAATCGCATCCGCTTATCTCTCCAACAAGATCCTATTAACTCTCAACTATCCCTGAGCCACTACTATTCTACATGGGTATTGTTATAACAACCCAATGACTAACTATAACTATTTAATGTAACCAACCTATTGTATATAATAAATAATATACTATGTATAATAATTTCTAACATCATCCCCCACCTTCCTCCCACTTATTACATATAGGTCAAAGACAAAGAAGAATCAACTTCATATGTGAGTTGGAACATACTCGCAATTCAACATACTTACAAACAGTAGCAGGAATGAAATCACTACACCTCCAAAGCAGGAAATGGCATCGATGAACAATGCATACGAATGGAGACATACTCCACCATTCGCCAAACATAGGTGTGGCCTCACAACACGCATATGAACAAGAACAACTCAACTGTCTATAATACATAAATGCAAATATGGACACCCTTTGATCATTTTGGATCCGTACGAGTGTAAATTCTATCATCTGGACACCTCTGCAACACAGCAAGAAAAATTTAAGCTTTTCACATGTTCCTTATTTTCGTGCTGCATTTTCAGCACTCTTACACGTCTGCAATCACATCTTTTTTCTCCCACGCACCTAACGGATTCTCCTCACGACTATTTTGTTCTTGCTAGGCACTCTCCTTAGCTTCTGCTGCAGCGTTCACACTCTTTTCAATATTTCTACCACACTAACACACAAGGCACACACAGAGAAACAAGTGCATACAAGAAAAACTAATGGCTGTTAACAAATTAAATAAACTGAGTTATTATCACTTGGGGAAAAAACAATTAATTTGGCCCTATACTATTATCAATATTATAATTTTCCTTCCATCAGAGACTCTCGGCTCTTACAGGCTCCGATAATAAATGTTGTTTTTGGTCAGTGACAAATATACAAAATACACAGGATTTCCACACTCAAATATCCGACACACTAATTCCTTCAATCAAAGTTTGGAAGGGCTTATATGTGCAGATCATGTCCTATTATTTAGAACATGTCCTCTATCCCATCTACTTATCTCTCCAACAAAATCCTATTAACTCTTAACTATCCCTAAGCCACTACTATTTTATGTGGGTGTTGTTATAACAACCCAATAACTATCTCAATTTATTTAACTAAATATGTTATAAAATATTATTTTAGTGATTCCTAACAGCCTTCTTTTCTCATGTTCAAATCATAGGCACCTATGAAAATGGTCTCATCCAATCTTATCAATTCATGCAAACTTTCTTTCAATGCTTTAGTAACTCAAATACACACTACATTACTTTATTCAAAGTTTGGAAGGGCTTATATACACAGATCATGTCCTATGATTTAGGACATGTCCTCTATCCCATCTGCTTATCTCTCCAAAAAAATCACATTAACTCTCAACTATCCCTTAGCCACTACTATTCTACGTGAGTGAAAGTTTCACTTGGTCACTGACTCACTTGTTATACTCCTCGACAAACAAACCATGTTATGATCCCATTTAAACATTTTGCAGCTGGTTTTACAGAGCAATCCCTAGTCAATACTTTTTTCCGTCTAGTTAACTATTCTATCCATGTTATGATGAATCTTGTTTTTTTCTTACCATTGGTGTAATTGACGCCGGAGAATCAATGGCCCATTTTTCAAATGACATTAACGCCAAGATCAATCTTTGGGATATTTCATCCCTTTTATTCTAGGCAGTCACTACGGGTATGGGTATAGGGACTCGATACGCCGGTACAGCAATTTTTATTTTTATTTTATTTTATTTTATTTTGGGGGGTGGGTTAGGTATGGTTGCGGATACGGCCATACAAAAATATTAAAAATACAGCCAAATAAGTAAAATTAACCATATAATATGCGTAGAGTAAAAACAATAAGTTAAAAACCCACAAAACATATTGATAGTTTACTGACAAATTTCATGATATTCATTTGTCGAACTTAGAACAAGCACATTGTGCAAATGTTACAACATATACACAAAAATCAAGATAAATCAACATATTCATTATATTCGGTCATAATGTGTAATGTCCCTTTCTAGGACAAAAACCAAAAATAAGGGTTTGGCCACAAACCCCAAGGATTAGATCTGAAAATATACCAACACCAACAAATGAAAATAATCTGATTTTATGACAGCAGTTCCAACAATAATATAAACCCTAGCAGCGAACTATAAAGGGGCTTAAATGCACCATAAAACTATGCACAATAGTTGAAAACACTTCTAAATAATTATTTCATGTACGGCAACACTTATCCATTCAATTTGCAATAAACAAATGGACAAAACCCAAGATAACACATTGTTGTAATTAAATTTGGAACAGCAATAGGACAACCACAAACCAAGGCTGAAAATGATAGATATACTCCAAAAAAATCACAAAAAAAAAATCCGGCCTTATAAGTTATGCCGAATCAAAATATCACACAAAATCTGAATTTTGTGCCCTAAAAGGCACCCAAATGCTATCAAACCCTAGTCGCTCTAACTAGGAAGAGCTCAACAATGCCTGCAAACCCTTGTAGATGTCTTCTTTGATATTCTAATGTCCAAATCTGCAAAAGGTCTTCAAGATGTCTTCACTTCACCCCAAGAAAGGAGGGCTTTTGTCCTCCAAACAGCCACAATGAAATTTTTCGTCTTCCTTGGAAAAAGCCACACAATTGGATTTTTGCCCAAAAGTGGAATGAACTAAGAGCAATCAGCCCAAAGATCAAGTGTAAATAAAATGCGCCAAGATTGATAATGAAAATGAAGTCTTTAATCTCCTTTTATATCCCTCCTTTGGTGTCAAAAGCCAAAATAGAGAGACCGTCCTCATAAAGCTTTTTGGGGGCTTTTCATTTGCTTTTAAAACTCCTCCAACCCAGCCGACCTGCCTAAATAAAAAAAACACTAAAGTAAACATTAAAAATTAGCAAAAAGAAAAATGAAATGCAATTTCTTCCCTAGCTCATTCACTTCATTATCATGGAAAGGGAATGGCAAGAAGTCCATAATTAGGCTCTTAAGATGAAAATAGGGACATTAAATAATGCTCCCATGAGTATTCATTAAGAGCATAAATGCCATCATGTGATTCATTAGAACCACATGGAGTAGCAGTTTCATTTCCACTAGCTTTGTCATACGAAGTACCCTCTAGCCCTAAGCAATTGAAAATCTGAAGGTGAGAGAGAAAATTTGCAATGAGCAATAAGTATGCAATGTGGTGTATGTGTTGTCATTTAAAAATAATTTAAGGGGTGTTTTTAGTGTTTAGGGTGTTGTTTTTGTTTTTTAAGTTGTTTTGATTTCTTTTGCTATAAGTTTTTTAAAAAGTCCTTGCCGATTCGTGTTGGATATGCATAGGGTATGCCAAAACATATCTCAGTGCATCCAGTACATTTTGGCATACCCTGCACATATCCCCCACAGACGAACTCGTATCGGATACGAATAATACTCGTGCATGGAACCTGCATCAGCATACCCATTTTCCTAGCTTTTATTTGGTTAACCAACTCTTTGACAAGTATCTCGTTCTCTCACATTGTGGTATATGTCCTTGAACAAAGTTGGCCACCATATTCATGCATGTAATTATTTCCTTGTTTCTTCCCATGTGTTATGCCCTTCAACCATTCCTTCATGGGTTTCTCTTAGGAGGGATTCTCTTTTAAGGATGTGTGGTTATTGTTATCGGTATTTCATCTTTCCCAACCTTATAGAGCGGGCCGTGTATGAGAGTAAATGAATTTGCATGAACCACAAATTTTCTTCTATTTGATTTTTTGATATCCTTCTAGATATTCTGCTATGGACATGAACTTGGCAATTTCTTCCAATGCATCTAGTAGCATCTCGATTCTAAATAAGTTAGCCCTAGGAAAATTATCTTCTATTGGCCCCTTGTCTTCATTATTATCTACCCTTGACAAGTAAACTAGGCCAGGGTTGGATTTTCCAAGTTTTGCCACAATCTAGAATTCTAATTCTTGAAACAACATGAGCCTTTTGCATATCTTGCCTTGTATTATTGGTATATTGACCAAGTACTTAAGGGGCTCCTAATCTATGAAAAACACAAACAAACGTTGTCAATAACCTATGTCTAAAGTTTTGAATTGCATATACTATTGTCGAATCCTCTCTCTATTGTTGTGTAATTCTACTTTGCCTCGACTAATTTTCTATTAGCATACATATATGATGGTCTATATTGGACTTCCTTCACTCGTCCGAATCTACACCTGTGGCAATCCACAATTCATCAACGTGCATGTCAAATGACTTTGTCCAAAGTCCTAGAAGGAGAAAACCAAGATGAGAGTGTAATGTCCCCTTTTTGGAACATTAATTAATTAAAAATATTGGAGACCTTTAATCCACCCTTCCCATGGATTAAAGGATAAAAATTGGGAGAATGTCATTACTCCTTTTATGTTAAAATTAAATAATTAATTCTCCTCTTATGTTTCATTTTTTAAAATATTATAAAGAGGGAATTAATATTCTATTTGGAGTTTGACTTTTCAAGAAAGGAGACTATTATTAAAAGTGACCCTTTTACATGAAGAAATGCGCCATAGAAAGGAGGGAAACTTGAAAATTTGAAACGCCATATAAGGAGATGAGGCGACCCTTTGGGGGCATTTTGAGGTTTTTTATTAATATTTTCATGCTTGAAGAGGGATGTATGCCCATGTGATCACATTATAAAGGTGTTTTTCAACACCACCATTATTGTGGAGAGTGTGAGGCCTTCTAAGTTTTCATTGAAAGAATGTTGCATGATATATTCATTCTATGATTGGCGCATTTATTTGAGAAGGAAATTTGCATGTTATTGATCATTGTTGAAAGGTTTAATAGTGCTTTATGATCTGTTGTTATTGCTGCAATTATTAGATCCGTTGCGACTTGCATGAGAGGTTGTTTTGGCATGTTTAGATGTCTTTTGAGCTAGATCTGCAATCTTATTTGTATTGGCATATTTTTCCAAGTTTGGGGCAGCTATTTTGGGTGTGTCGGAAGGTTAGGAAGAGCTGATAATAATTTATGCAATTTACTCTAACCCTAGCGACTTGATATCAAATTTTTGGGGCTGTTTTGAGGTAGTTTCAATGATCAAAAAATTCAAATTCATAGTTCATTGGAAAGGCCTTGATTTCTAGTTTATTATGCATTTTATTTCAAGCAAAAATACCAAGTATTGAAGGAGTTATTAATTTTTGAAGTTTCAGTTGTTCTGGGTGCAATTTTAATTAATTAACTACTGTTATAAAATCATATCTGAAAAAGATTAGTTTTCTAATTGGTTATCCCATCTAACCCACTACTTTGGCTTACTCCAACCCCATTTGGGTTGTATTAATGCTGACATTGGATTATTTGAGGTCGCACTAAAAGAATCTAATCCTTCTAGAGTCGATTTGGGTTAAGTAATTTGCATATTTAAATAATATCCCAAAAGGGGATATTACAATGGTATCAGAGCATCTTTCCTCTACTCTTGTGGGGGTATTTTTTGGATGCAGGGAAACAAAGAGTTTTTGTTCTACAAAAGGAGAAATAAGGGATCAATGGAAGACGGGGCTTTCACTTTGGATCAAGTGAAATTCCTTCAAGAGTTGATGCAAAATTGTGGTATGGAACTTCAAAAAACTATGAGTGAACAAATGACCAAGCTCATCAAGAAAGCTTTGGGTAATGACAAATCGCCAAACTCCAATGGAGAAAAAAGCTCACATAGTGGGGAAAGGGGCTCTACACAAACCCCCTCCCAAGATCTTCAAAGGCACTTCCCTTCCTGAGGAAACCCATAGAGAGGATGAAGAACCATCAATGGTAGAGGCCATTAAATCTTGCAACGTTGAGTATGGTACTTTGCATCCGGCCACTAGGGCCATATTGACCTTTGATGAATTTTGTGCATTGAAGTTGGGCAACAAGACCAAAAGGGCCCATAAACAACCCCCTAAGGACCTTCAACAAAGATTGGGAAAATTTTCACTTCCGAGCTTTGATGGATCTAGCAAGATCTCAGTTAGAGCATAGTTGCAAAAGATGAAGACCTACTTCTCCCTTAACCACATGCATGAAGAAGAGGCCCTTAAGTTTGTTACTCTTCACTTAGAGGGTATGGCACATGAATGGTGGTTCCACGGTATGCACACACAAGGGCGTGATTTGATCCACACAATAGAGGAGTTTAGCAAGAGGATCATGGAAAGATTTGACCAAAAAGATCCGGAAATACACTTCTGGGAACTTGCACAACTCAAGTAAGTTCATGATGTTGAGGAATATGTGGCGGATTTCCAAAGAATTGCAATCTACCAGATATTATTTCAAAGACCTTTGAGAATGAGCTAAAAAAAATGGTTGTGTATGCAAGCCTTGTTGAGTCTATAAAGGTCTACACAAATCCTTGTTTCCTTTATTTTCTTGTTTTGTATAACCATTAGAATAACCCAATCAATGCTCCTTAAGCAAACAAATGTGTCTTTCCGCTAGCATTCTATTAATTCCATTATTTACTTTTACTCAATGTTGCAAGGAGGCTCGTCTCGGAGACCGGTAGTCATTGGTATCTGTATCGTAGACTTGCATTTTGAAGTTTTTTTATTTTAACTATATTTGCACTTCTAATAAATACAGATTTAATCAACTTACATATTACATAATGTTACAATAAATATTTAAATAAAGATTACATCATAACATAAGTAAATAAAGAAATACTTACAGGAAATAAATAACACAGGTGACACAATATTTATAGTGGAAAACCCCAATAGGTAAAAACCACTTTGAAAATAACCTTTTACTTCAGAGAACTTATTTTACATCCAGTAAGATCACCTCCTCCTTTGAAACCCTATTTACCAAGGGTAAAACCAAATCACTTGATTTGCACACCTTTGATATATTTCCCGAATATATCAAATGAGGACCTAAAGTCTTTTTTATATAAGGTGATCAGGTATGTCTCCCGACCCACCTTTTCAACCTAAAATGGTTGACACATACACCTAGGTTTATAATATTTAATATTATAAATATAATCATTTCATGATATTAAATATTTAACCTAAAGTATATACCTAGGTTAGCATATTTAATAATAGAAATATAAATATTTCATATTATTAAATATTAACTTATATATTAGTGATGGACCCATATACATTAAGGGTTGGCCAGACCACTTAATCATTATGTTCCAACACTCCCCCTTAATGTTAAGTGGGATAACATAACATATGCCAATAGATTACCTACCCGTGGTACACTACAGGATTTACAATCCTTAAACCATAAAAGTTTTAGGCTAGCATATCGGTTGAAGGAATTATAACACCTTCATCATACTCAATTTACCTTTTGGTACAAAAATATTTGGAATCCCAAAGATCATCCCATGATCAGTGGCTAAGTATGATTTGTGAGTTTTACATGTTCTCACAGGTTCTCATAAAAGGTTATTGAACCCAAGCATATAGGAGCCTTTTACAACCAAGGACCTCCTTAACAATATGCTTGTACTGGATGTTTACCAGTAAACTCAATAGCACTAAAGAGTTTACTGAAGACCGCCTTTAAGATATTTCTACACTTCTTTCTAAAAAGAAGTCGAGGAGGTATACATGCCCGAAGGTCTTTTTACACTTGCCCGAAGGTCTTTTACATATTCCCAAAGGTCTTTTTACAAAAACCAAGTTCCATTAGGAGGTGACATTGTCATGCACACTCCCCCTCAATGGAAACTCCGACAATCCAAGTTTTTTCACGAAAGTGACAAAACTTTGCAGCACTCAGGGACTTTGTGAAGATGTCAGCAACCTACTCTTCAGTCAACACGAACTTGAGATTTATCTCATCACTTAACACCTTCTCACGGGTGAAGCATATATGTATCTCAATGTGCTTCGTCCTCTGATGTTGAACTAGATTCTTAATCAAGAGTAATACAACTCTGACCACCACATAGAAGAGGAATACTTCCTTTAACTTCCATGTGTATCTCTACCAATAGCCGCTGCAACCACATGGCTTCTTTACTTCTTCCATTGTACTTCTCTACCTCAGTAGAAGAAATGGAGACTGTTGATTGCATTTGTTATTCCAAGTAATGGTTCCTACACCAAAAAACTTGAACACATATCCAGTATATTTTATAACACAACATCAATATGGTTAGAATCACAAAATCCATATAAGATAGCATTTTCATTCTTAGTATAATGCAACCCATAATTGATTGTTCCTTTAATATATCTAAAAATTCTTTTTGCAAGATTTCAATGATCTCTAAAAAAGGTTCCTATATAAACCTTGAAGTAATTCCTACTATATAGGAAATATCTGATCTAGTTATAGTTAGATAAATCAAACTATCAACTAACAACGTATATAAAATAGGATCAACCTTTTTCATATGCAGATTTAGGGTCAATATTTATTCCAACTTCCATTGAAGTAGAAAATGGTTTACAATCAATCATAAGAAACTTTTTCAATACAATGGTTGCATATTGTGTTTTGAAAAATAACAATAGAATGAAATACAGTCATACAAAGAACATGATGTGAGAGACCTAACTCATTCATTTCAAAGTACTGCTTCAATTTCTCTTTAATCCTATGAATTAAATCAGAATTGTCACCAGACATAAGAAAATCATCAACATATATACATATAATGATAATATGTGAGCCTTATTGCTTAATGAATATATCATTGTTAGAAGAACAATTAACAAAACCTAACAGTTTAAAGAAGGAAACAATTTTCATATACCAAGCTCTAAGAGCTTGTTTTAAACCATACAAGGATTTCTCAACTTACAAACATAGTTTTCTTTACCAGTTTCTTCAAATCCTTTAGGTTGAAACATGTAAAGTTCTTCTTTTAAATCGCAATTCAAAAAAATATTTTTCTTATCCATTTAGTGGATTTCCCACCCAAATTGAGCGGCAATTGCAAATAAGGCCCTAACAGTACTCATTTTAGCTATAGGGCAAATGTCTCAACATAATCAATACCAACTAAGTGAAACCTCTAGCAACAAGTCTAGCTTTATTTTTATTAATACTACCATCATTATTATATTTTACTTTGTATATCCACCTAGACCCTATAATACTTCGCGGCTCAGGTTCATACAAGGTAATTAATGCATGGTACATATGATGGCTTCTGGTCATTTTCCTAAGGTTAATAGGATTTGAACTTTCTAACATAGATTGAGCCCAATTTAATTTCTTATCTAGGAAGATAAGAGTTTCAGAAACATCTATAACATCAAAACATCATCATGACCATTTACTAAATCAGAATCAAAACCATCATTTAGAAGCATTTAATGAAGTAACTTCAAGAGAAGAAGACAACACATGTAAACCTTTCACTAGATTATATCTAGACATTTCATATAAGCTTTGATAATTAACATGTCCTAACCTTTCATGCCATAGTTTTGAATTATTCAAACTTTGAGATATAAAACAAGATGCAGAAGAGAAATCATCAAAAATATACAAACCATTTCTTTGAATTCCTTCAGCTATTATACTCTCATTACTATCCTTGATATACCAAGTATCCTTCATGCATGGATTCTAGTTGTGTCCATACCTCTTTCGGATGTTCGATATTACCAATGTGTAGAAGGTACTCATTGTTCACATTGCGTAGAATCATAGAAAAAGCCTCCTGCATTCGTTGCAAGAATGTATTCATGTTATCTATAGTTGCTTGATGACCGGTGGGAGAAACCTCAGATCCAGAAACAATCGTCTAGAGTTTCCTCGCCATAAATTATGTTTTGACCCAAATGTTGTAGTTGGTTTCATTCAGGATCTGGGTTTTGTCAAGACAGAAATAGTTGGATGCCATTGTTTTCCTAAACTTGTAAAACACACCCCATTATAATATACAATGTACCATAGAGTTAGATACATATTTATCGATAATAAAAACAACACTTTTAATAGAATTAGATCTAAATTTTATAGATCTAAAGAAACTATTTGATCATAACTAATTATGTCATTACAATGCATACTAATTAACCTCTCATGATCAAAATAATAACCCACAATATAAAGGGCTCTGCATTATACCCCAGATTTATATAAAAAATATTTCCGACCATATAGAAGTGAAGAAGAGACCCCTAAGAATGCATAACAACATCAAATTTTAAAAAAAAAATTAATATAGACAAAAATCCTAACCAGCTTAAATTTGACGTCTAAATGACCATCATAATGGCTTATTTTTTGGTCTGTCGTGACAGTCATTTGACCGTCAATTTTAACACAATGAAAGTTTCCTGGAACCTACGAGCTTAAATTTGACGTCTAAATGACCATCATATTGTCTTATGTTTGGTCTACCATGATGGTCATTTGACCGTCAAATTTAATGAAGCTAAAACTTGTGTATTTCCAGAATGTGAAATTCTAGAATTTCTTCTTCTGTATAATATTAGGGAGGTTATATTTTAATACATTATAATAACCTATTATAATTTATAATGTAAAAATATATACACTTTAAAAAAAAAAGAGGTATATATTTTATAGAATGTAAATAAAAAAATACAACATATAGTTCATAAAAATTATAAACTATAGTATATTGTTTTTATATAAAAAAAAAACACATAACCCTTATTAAAGGGGTTTAAAGGACATAGACCAGGTTAAAAGAATTTTACTAAGTGCAAGTAGATTTATGAGAGTATAGATTAACCTGCATATTTTACAGAGGGGACAAGTAATTTCACCCGACCAATGAAATAAATTGAAATCCCTATTTTCATGAACCTTGTCTCCTCCCTTCATTTACTCTTAATTTTACCCCGCACACATTTAAAACTATGGAAATATTGTAAAATATTTTATATAATTCCTGCAAGCTAAAAACTTTAAAACTTTTATGTGGCTATAACTACCAATATTTTAATAAATATTTACCACACTTCACGTGGGCCACCAATAAACTAGCATTTTTTAAAAAAAAATCTCCATTTATACTTGAGAATTCCACATTTATACCTGAGATATTATCTCATTTTATTCTCCACTCCCACTCTTATATAAAAGAAAACCTTTAAATAAGTTTATTTATATAGTTTTTATAAACTATAAGATATAAATGAATGGGGCTGCCCCCTTACATGGATAATATAAATGGTTAGGGACACATGTTAGGTTTTATTTAATAAGTATTAAGATTTAAAAAGTAATCCCTTCATGGCCAAGCAATAAACACGAGCCCCCTTACTAAAAAAAATAAGCACTTAGGTTTTTTTTTAAAAACATATATAAACCAAATCTAATAAAATTTATATTTTAAGCGGTTTAAACTAACCATATATATAAAATATGATTCAAACTTAGGTTTGTTTCTTTTTTTAAAAACTATATATGCCTAGATTTATAAGTTAAGTTTAAATATGATTTAAACTTAGGCTTAGAATATGGTCTATTGACTCTTCCCTCAATCCCATGTAATTTTAATATGGTTTAAAAAAACTTTAATATATAGTTTTTTTTTCAAAACTATATAAATTTTAATATGATGTTTATATAAATTATTATATAAACCTTATTCTATATTATATATATTTTTATTTAAAAATAATAATATAGTTTTCAAATTATATAGGATATAGTTATAGATTAACTATAAACTATAGTTTTTCAAATCGAATCCTTTTAGAGGGGACCAAAGAACATGGGTATGAATTTACCTTCCAAAATATTTAACCTGCAAACATTTGAAATTATAGAAAACATGAAAATTATTTCATATAGTAATAAATCCTTTCCTTTTCTGTATGTGATTTTCATGCAGGTAAATATTTGAAGCCCCTTTCACCTGTGCACACATCAATCTCCAAAAAACATTAATTCCATATAATTTACAAAATGTAAATGAAAGTAAGAATTATATCATATTACATCTCCCCCCAAAACAATTAGGGATTTAAAATTGAAAAACCCTAAAATTTTTAGCAAGAATTTAATTACACAAATGTAATGCCAAAATAAATTGGGAAAAAAAGAAGGGGACTAGATACTTTTAAATACCCTTCCGGGTTGGTTGAAAAAAAATCGTACAAATTAAATAAATAAAATACACAACATTTGATCTTAATTTATTTAATTTACCTCGCTCTGTTACCATGTTAGAATTTGAGGATTCTAATAAATACAGATTTAATCAACTTACATATTACATAATGTTACAATAAATATTTAAATAAATATTACATCATAACATAAGTAAATAAAGAAATACTTACAGGAAATAAATAACACAGGTGACACAATATTTATAGTAGAAAACCCCAATAGGGTAAAAACCACTTTGAAAATAACCTTTTACTTCAGAGAACTTATTTTACATCCAGTAAGATCACCTCCTCCTTTGAAACCCTATTTACCAAGGGTAAAACCAAATCACTTGATTTGCACACCTTTGATATATTTCCTGAATATATCAAATGAGGACCTAAAGTCCTTTTTATATAAGGTGATCAAGTATGTCTCCCGACCCACCTTTTCAACCTAAAATGGTTGACACATACACCTAGGTTTATAATATTTAATATTAGAAATATAATCATTTCATGATATTAAATATTTAACCTAAAGTATATACCTAGGTTAGCATATTTAATAATAGAAATATAAATATTTCATATTATTAAATATTAACCTATATATTAGTGATGGACCCATATACATTAAGGGTTGGCCAGACCACTTAATCAAACTCTTCCTCACACCAATAGTCTCCAAACGCTCTTTCATGTTTGTGTTTTCTTGGCTAATCTTGAAAGGATAATAGAAATACTTTGTCTTGACTTCTTTCACATTTCTATCAATTTTCTCTCAACCTTTTGTACCTCAAAATTTATGTTTTTGGATCACCTCCTAGATATTTTTCTTCTTTATTTTATTAGATCGCAACTTAACATATTGGCATGCCTTGGTTTTTATCCTTACAATTGAATCCAGAGCATATCACCACTTACTCCAATATATAGTATCTTTATATAGCCTCTCTTTACCAACATGAAAAGGAAACCTCTTATTATTTACAAGGCCCTATTGATATGTAGGTACACCTCCCAAAATTTACAAATGTAGCAAAAATATTTTGCATTTTGTTCCCAATTGCTTGTTCCTTTCCCGCATGATGATATAGATGGTGGAAATCTAGATAGATGTGGCAACAATCCAAAGTGGCAGCACATGAGAGTGGATATTAAGAGGAGGAGGATGTAGATGATGAGACACAAGGGGGGCATGATGGTGTGGAGGTAGTGGGAAGTGATGAGTCGGATTGTGTAATGGATGGCATAGATGAGGGGACACTAGGTGCACATGATGATTAAGAGGTAGTGGGAAATGATGAGTCGGATGATGTAGACACGACACATGGAGAAGAAGTGGGAATAGTACCAAGCTTTCAGTATTAATTCCAATTTCCAATAGAAAATTTGCACCCAATTTCTATTTGTTTTCTAAATGTCAACCATTATCTTTTGTCATTCTACTATATGTGTTCTTAAATTTTTCTTCCCATCATAGGATTTGATCTCGTAATGCCATCCAACTTCCTCAGTGCACCCTAACTTCCCATTTCACAAATCTAATTTTGTGGATACCCCACAATATTGCCACTATTATGAGAAGTGTATCATTAATAGATTCCACTCTTGTTTTCACACTCATGAAGACCTTTCTCATTTGTTGAAGGCAATTCAAGTGATCCCCTTGGTCTGAATATTTTGGAAGTTTTTCATGGGATTGCCTCCTTCCTATCCTACAAATTCCTTGTCATTCTTTGTGCTATCAGGTTATTCTAAGCTACCTTCATAAGATCTGCATTATCTTTTTTTCCTTATCTTGTTGTTTCCTTACTACATAGGCCTTTCTTACCCCAATCTCATGGTCGTCAAACATCTATGCCTCAACATCTACCTCAAAGTTTCCAAAGTCGAACAAATGACTGATGAAAATTAATTATCCATCTTCTAGGTGGTCTACATAGTCTTTTGTTGGGCCTTAAATATTGGCGATTTTGTAAACTCCCTTAATGTTATCGTAATCATTGTCTTCGTCTTCATATACTTCCTCTATTCATGCCACTGGCATGCCCAATTCTGGGGGTGAGTATGTTATTAGGTCATTACCTCCATTGTTATTTTTTCATCCTTATCATTAAGGGAATTGCCATTATTAACAAACCACCCTGAATTCAGGAATACATGATATGAAGGCTAATCCTCCCACATGTTAGCTACTTCAAAGCCTACTTTCTTCTTAATTCCCATGAAATCCAACTTTAACACCTATCAACACACCTAGAGGAGATCTCGGGATGTCATCCGTTGATGCTATATCATGTGTGGCCTCGTGTAGTTGTGGTCTCCCTAGTGGTTCCCAAATCTTTCTTGGGAGTACATTTATATCAGTCCCAAGTGTAACAGTCCATTCCTAACTTCCTATAGATTAACTAATACATTTATGCGAACATAATTTTCTTCCAAGTTTTTGTTGTTCTAATAAGTGTTTTTTGTGTTATCTTTACTAATGGGCCTTCTTCCCCTACCTGTCTTGTTCTTTCTATTTTTTTTACTCCTAAGAAGTTCGCTTGGGGCAATTTGACAGTTCATTCCTGAACTAGCTTGTTAAACTCGCTCCATTAACAAACTCCTTAAGAAGGGTGCCTAGTTAGAATGGATGAGGACTTTCAACGAGCATTTGATTCTATGAAGAAATCCTTATTTAATGTTCCTACTGACAGTCCCCTCATCCTTTGTACCTCATCTACCCTCATATTTGTTACGGCAACATTGGCACAAGAGGATGAGAAGGGAAAAGAACACGATATCTATTGCATTAGTCAAGCACTCCTCGATTCTAAGACATGCTACACCAACATAGAACGTGCTTGCGTAGTTATATATTTTGTCATTTTTAAACTTTGACACTATATGTTTTATATAACCTATGTTATTGTACATGCTAATCCCCTACGCCACTTCTTTACCACAACCATCCTACCTATAGACCACATTAGAAAAAGGATGGCACTCCTTGTGTTTGACATGCATACTGTATCGTAAAAAGCAGTCAAGGGATAAGTGGTTGCCGATCAGCTTTCCTCCACTCCAATCCTAGCCGACCAAAACATATAGGACGTCCTACCCGATGAAGATGTACTCATCAACGATATGAACCAAGTCTGGAATTCCGCTCCTATTTTGCAAGCTATTCCCATGCTCATCTCAGTCCTCGTTGCACTAGTAAGCGGTTGTCAGCGTGTGCCGATGTGTTTTGATAAATGATACCCTTGGTCAGCGGTTGAATGGTGATGATGTATGTGGCAGTAATGTGTGATCCAGTTTAAATGTTGCCCATTTGACTGCGATAACCTGTCCCTCATTTCAAGAGCCAATCAAAATCATAATATCTTAACCTTATGATAAAGTCGAATTTGTGGAGTGGGTGGATTATTGATGCAAAACTTTCTTCACATGTTATGCAAAAGCAATTATTTTAACATATTTAAGATCCTCTGTCATATGAAATTATCTTCACGTTGATAATTAAATTTGGCGGTGCTTTGCCAAGCACTCTGTTGATACTCTAGTGTAGGTTGTTCTCTTACGGGGTCTAATCTTATGAACCACATGAATTTTTTTATAAATAATAATAATTAAATTTGTGAATAATAATAATAATACAAAATTAAAAGGGAGGGCACATTGTGGACTGCACGTTTTCATGTGGCTTGTGAGAGACAACTCACCCCACCTCCATATTCCATTTTGGAAGTTTGTCTCTTGGTGGATTTGGTGAATTGGAAAAATATTTTAAAATATTTGAAATGATGGCTAGCATGTGGTCTGATTGCAAAATGTTGCACCATTGTCAAGGCATGTGGACAGCTTGACAAAATGCCAAAGAAAGGACACATCACATGGAATCTGATGTCTTTTATAGACCTATGCAAGTTTGTTGAAAGGCCTTTAGAACTTTCAAGCAAATGTAATGAGCTAGGGTTATACCAAACGCCACAGCCCTTGCCAATTCCTCCCAGTCATGTAATGTCCCCTTTTCTAAATTAGAAATACTTAATAATATTTTTAAGTTGAAACCAGATAACTCTCTATTTATGGACAACTTTATAATATTATAATTAAAATAAAATGTATTTTTAAATATTAAAGCAAAAAGAAGACCCTTAGCCTATCTTCATTATCTTCAGTCACCTAAAATGTAATGTCCCTTTCTAGGGCTGAAACTGTAAATCAAGGAAATCACACTAACCTCAAGTGAAGTAAATTCTGATTTTCATAACAGCAGCTTTAAAATTCCTTGAAACCCTAACAATGAACTATATAGGGACTTTTAATTCACCATATAAACATGCACAACAGTTGAAAATACTTCTAAATAATTATTTCAAGTACAACAACAATTATCCATCCTATTTGCATCAAAGAAATGGAAAAAACAAGAGATGATAACCAACTGTAAATAAATTTATGACAACAGCAAGGCAGCCACAAACAAGGGCTGAAAAAGATAGATAAACTTCTCCAAAAACAACCAAATTATAGATTCTAGCCCTTATAAAATATGGTAAATCAGATTATCAAAGAATAAATGAGTTATGTGCCCTAGAAGGGCACCAAATCACACTCAAACCCTAGTCTCTCCCAGGAGAGGGGCTCCAAAAACATGTCAAAGCTCTTGTAGGTCTTCTTCTTGATGCCCTAGATCCCAATCAGCAAGAGAGTCTTCAATAGATGTCTTCAATTCACTAATATGGAGAGTTTTCGTTCTCAACTAAGCCACAAGGAAGGGTTTCATCCTCCTTGGATGGCACACAAGAGGGTTTTTGTCATCAAGTGGAAAGGTATTGAGCAATCGCCCCAAAAAACCAAGTTTAAGTGTATATGTGCCAAAGATGATGTCTAAATGAGGCCAATCGACCTCCTTTTATATCCTATGGTCGGTGCCAAGACCCTTTGGGTGAGAACCGACATTTTAAAGCTTCACTTTATCTTCTAATCTCTTGTTGGGGTCTTATAGCCCAGTCGACTTGCGTTAAGGAGTGAAACACCAAATAAAAACATAAAAAATAATAAAAGAAAACTGAAATGAAGTTCAATTACTTCTCTTGTTCACTTATTCTTTTTGGCCACAAGAAGAGAGTGGCAAGATATCTCCATTTGGCATTAATTCGAAAAAGGGGACATTACATACATCACTTACAACAATGGCAAGTTCCCCTCCTTTGCTCCTTCCTTGATACCCACAGGACGAATGGGCATAAGGTCTTCTGTAGTGACTAGCTTGGATGAAGGGGACATTACACATAGTTTCTTGAATGATACTAATTTTGGCTAGTCATTACACTACCTCTTTTTGACTGCTTCAATAACTAGCATTGAGTCCCCTTCTATTTGAAATTTTTGTCATCCCTTTTCCTTAGCCAGTCCTATTTCTTTGAAGAAATCAAAAAATTTGCCTTATTATTTATATGTAATCCCAAGTGGACCGAAAACATTAATAGAGGTTGTCCACCATCATCTTGTAATGTCCCTTTCTAGGACTGAAACACTCAAGCAAGGAATTCAAACAAACCCTCAAGTGAAGGAAACTCATATTTTTATACCAGTCAAATGAAATTAGGAAACAATGAACAACAATTCGATTTTTAGGAAAACAACTTGCAAAGAGAGCAAATTCAACCAAATATCATCATAGAAACCATCCACAACATAGATAAACACTTTAATAATATTTTAGGGCACTTTTTACCCTTAAACTCAACCAAATACTCAACTCGAAAGTTATTTATTGACAACCAAAATACAACCAATAGAAGTGACCAAAAAAGAGGTCATCAAACCCCAACAATGGCAAAATATGGAAGATACCAACCTTATAAATTATGATAAATCTGAATATCAAATAATAATGAAGATTCGTGCCCTAGAAGGCACCTGAATGCTCTCTAACCCTAGTCGATCCCTAGGAGAGGGGCTCCAAACAATGCTGAAGATATGGACCCTTGAAATGACTCCTTGTTGCCTGAGTTGGACGATACCTAATTCCAAGATGGTCTATCAATACTGTTGTTCACCACCACCAATTTTTTTGCTCCTTATGCCATCAAGGGTTTCAAGTTGATATATTGTTTAAGCTCCTTGTGAGTGCCACATGCTAATGGATCTGAATTGCCCCTTAGGTCGCAATGGAATTAGAGGACCTAAAACAGGTCGCTGCCCTAATTTTTTCATAAAATCAAATTGTTGTCATAAACTTTCAGGTTTACACATGTGCCTTTCATAAATTCCAGCAATGTTCCATTAAGGTTTTAGGGAAAATCCAAATTCCTCAAATACAGTGGTATCAGAGCGTTGTTTCTCTCCTCATGTGTGAGGGTGGATTCGGATTTTCAGATTTGCATGACCTTCCTTAGGGAGGAAGGATACAAAAGAAAAACATTAAGGAGCAATCGAAAAGAAGAACATAATTGAAATCCAAGGAGCAAAATCCCTTGTTCAATTTCTTCAATGGCGACGGGAATAAATATGACAAGAAGTCTTCATGTTGGAACTAATTCGAAAAAGGGGACATGGTACACATCTTTCAAAGGTCAACGAGGGCTTGCAAATGATTGGATTTTCTTTTGCAAGCTTCATTAAAGGTGCTCCGAGCATTGAACCAAATCCTCGAAGAGGGCAGTTCTTTTCGGCACATCCTTAGAACTTTATTCGTTTTTTCCTCCCACCAGAACCCCTTATAGTGCTAAAATTAATCAGCATTACATTGAATAATTTCCTCTTCTTGAAAATTTTTTTGATCCAAGTGGGCAAGAGGCAGCAAATTGGAGACGATGACATGAGTTCATTCTATGTGGAGTACCAATCTTTGAGGCCAGCCATACGCCAAAAACTATCTTTCTTTGATTATAGCAATTTGAAGTCAAAGAATGGTCATAAGGGTGGAAGAAGATTTCATAATGACCAACCCCGAAAGGATACTCAACAAAGGTTGAAGAAAAACCGTGAAGAACCTTCTTGAGCCAAGCAACAATAGCCTAGCTTCCATTTTGATTTTGAAGCCAGTGCATTGCTACTTCCGTTTTCCTAAAGAAAGGTATGACTTGTGATAAATCTTGACATTTGCCATCTTACTAATGTAGAAGGATAGAGGATCCATATCTTTTGAGCTCCAAGAAAGCGAGTAGGAGCAGCTCATGAAGGGCTATGAAATCCATACTAGAGGTAGGGCATCACATGTTGGTAACGTGCTTGAAATTGTTAATTCATAAACAAGAAATAGTTCTACATCATACACAGGAAATTCAAAAGCTTGATGCTACAGTCATTGGCTAGAAATTGGTCCTTCCGCATCTGTTTTTTGAATGAACCAATTGATCCTTTTATCCACCAAGAATCGGAAAAGTCACTTAGCCTACCTAACTCCATCAAGGAAGAAAAATGTCCAAGTATTTTAAGCATTTTCTTCTGAGTGCAACTCAAGATATGAAAGAGACAGTAATGAGTATAGTTCTACTTAACACTTAGGTCACTTCCAAGTTGTTTTTTCATCATGGACCCTTAGCATTCTACGCAAGGGTCCTCATTTTTAGATCAAAGTAGCTGACAACTTGTAGTTGAGCGCATGAAACAAGTCTATACAATCATAATCCGAGATTGCCTCGGTATAAGGATTTAGCTGACCATTCTAGATCTATAAGTCACTGTATTCCTAATAGGAAAAATGTAATAATATGTTTGCTGTTCAAAACAGTCCTAATCAACATTCGTTCCTATTCGCAACTTAAATTGGACATATGGAATGGCAATTTCAAACACTAGAAGAAAACAGTAATGAAATGGGATAATTGTAAAACTATTTTAAATATTCCCAAAAAATTTTGGGTTGTTTCCAACCCCCATATCATTGACATTATGATATTCCACGAGGAATTTTCAGTTTGCCAGCTGTTGTACATTTTGTTCCACTTTTTTGATAGTCAGAGATGAGTATCCAGCCATGTGGTTGAAGGGTTTCCATTATTGTATCATCAATAGACAAGAGTTTTCATCTGTCATAGGACGAATCCTACGATTGTAGTTCTGCGTTTGGAAGGAGAGAACACATGGTTACAGAAAACCCTGGGACATCTTGGTTCAATTTTTGAACAGCCATAACTTGAGTACACAATAGCCCTACAAAATTGCAAGCAATGAGAGAGAGTTTTACCCTAATGACATATCCATGCAGACATGAAAAAGCAATGATGAGGGAAACTGTGCGCTTTGTTTAATGGAGATTTGTTCCATTGAGTTATGTACAAAACATAACAAAAGAATAGAGTTTATGGAATGAGATTAGGGGTTAATTCCCTGGAGCAAATGATGCAGTTTATGAGTTTGCAGCAGATGTTGATCTTATGACTTGAAAAAAGGAGAATACCGAGTTTATAAAATATAGCAAAAAGTTTCCAATTTTATAAAGCATGGAGTGCATTTTGCGGGATGATGTGTTGCTACCACCAAATGTTAAAAGAAGTGCTTACAAGACAGCCATGCATCAAATTGCCACCATTAATGTTGTTGTCATCATTTTTTGCAGCCCCCACATTATTTCAGTTGCATTCATGTGTATGGTTAGAGGATTCGTCTAGATCCAACACATAAGTTTTCCAAGGTCCATAACGAGAAGTTAAGATGCCACATTGAAATGTGTATTAGCTGGTCAGAGTTGCCCAATAGAGTTGTCCCCAATTTTTTGTTCTATGACTAAGGAGGTACAGCAAATTGGAAGGCTTTTTGTACAACTGAGCCCTGCAAAAAGAAAAGTTGTTAATGCTAGTTTTGCAGATGAAAGCTTCACAGAGGGCTGGAATTGAGGTGACTCAAATGTATTGAACTTTGTCAAAGAAGCTACAAATCTTCAAGTAGGATAGACATGCTCACATTAAAGTGGGACATCAATAAGACGAGTTGGACAGCAGATATATAGACCTCCAGGATTGTTGGCAAGACCTCTTGCCATTTGCCTCAATTCTCAAGTTCTAGATTATTTAAGAGCATTACAACATATTACAAGACACTTGAGTTCACTTTATAGTGGGATGCATATCGTAAGGAGTTGGCATGATGGTACTAGGGCATGAGAGCTTGCATTTGCTTGAGGGTAAAGCAAATTTGGTGAGGGAGGACTGTAATGTGCCCTTATCTAAATTAGAAATACTTGATAATATTTTTAAGTTGAACCTAGATAACTCTCTATTTATGGACAACTTAATAATATTTTTAATAAAATAAAATGTATTTTTAAATACGAGAGTAGAAAGAAGACCCTTAGCCTATCTTCATTATTTTCAATCGGCTAACAGGAGGGTGAGGAAGGAAGTAAATTAATAATTTAATTTTAAGTGCTAAAGTAATTTTAATTATTGGCACTGTAATTAAATTATTAAAAAGAGGGAAAAGTGCATTTAATTAATTATTTTTAAATGCCCAAGTGGAGTAACTTAAAAGGAGAACTAAAAAGGGGAAAAGAGATTTAATTTATTTTAAATTAATGTCACATTGGAGCGACTTTAATTAAAGGGAAAAAGGAGGGAAAAGTAAATGATAAAAAGGAAATAAAGTGTCCCACATGGAGCGCTCCACAAGGAAAAGAAAGAAAAAGGCTATAAAGGTAAATGTTGGGGCTCATTGTAAGGATCATCTGGTGAATTGGATACTTCTCTTTTGGAAATTGGAGCATTGAGCTCTCATTTTCAGCCTTTGAGAACGAAAACCCTCATTGGATCCTATTGAGGATGAAAACCCTCAATAGTCACAACACTTGGGGACGAAAACCCTCATTTGTTGCATTGGTGGCTTCATCCGGGAGTCACAAGTGAGCTTCAAATTCAAAATTTCAGAACTGCAAGGGTTTCCATCCATGCTAAGGCACAAATTCCAGCTAGGCACGCTTTTTGGGGCTGCCACACTCATTTCCAGCTTGGGCGACCCATTTGGAGATTTCGGGATCACTTTTCAGTGGGTTTCTATTGTTGGAAAAATCTGATTCTAATTTTGTTTGATAGCTAACATTTTTGTGGTCATTTTGAGCTATCATTTGCATTTTATCTCCAAGTATTTCTGAAGATATGAATTTTTGAAGTTTCAGCTATGTTTTGGACAATAATTAATTCAAGCAGTCTATATTTTGTTGTTGAAGCATTTATTTTGCATGATTTCATCAAGGCTTTCATGTTGATGATGTATTTCTAAAGATTTGTGTGTGGGAAATTATAAAATCTGAATTTAACCTAGGTCGCTTAGGGTTTTCTGGACCTCAAAACAGGTTGCTAGCCTAATTTTTGCATAAAATCATATTGTTGTCATAAACTTTCAAGTTTAGACATGTGGTCATAAATTCCAGCAATGTTCCATTAGGGTTTGGGGAAAATCCAAATTCCTCAAATTTGAGCCCGAAAGGGACATTACAAGCCATGACAAGGAGAGTTCTAGCTGGTTGTGGACGTCCCTCAATGCATTAGGGGAAACCAAATATGGAAGAACTCACAAGGCATGCGAATTGTTTTACAAATCTATAACCCAAATGTGGTCTCATGGATAGATGATGGCTTTGGCATTGCATGTCCCTTGTGAAGGGGCTGGAAATGAGCAATTTATTTCAAACACACACACCCCATCTGTCATGTCCTCACAGCCATGATAAATCAAGAACCTTCAATCAGTATGGGCACCAAGAAAAAAAACATAATGGAAAGGAGATTTTTGTCTTTTGTTGAAGCTTCCAATGCCTAGTTTTTTGTTTGTAAAGGTGTAAGCTTGCTCAAGCTATGAACCGACTGGAAAAATGTTTCAAGGAAGGCGTTTACCATGGAACTAGTCCATAAAAATGCCCTGGGAAATTATCTTGCAAATATAATTTGACATGTAGAAAGCTAGGTTTGGCAACTTTCTCCAACAACCTCCCAGCCTGCGTCAAAATGGGGTCTTGTTTTGGAAAACATGAGGAAATTCTTCAAAGCAAAATGGAGTGTGTCGTGTCCCTTTTTGAAGGCTGATTTTTGAAGACCTTAACCTGTTCTTCTCCCCATGGGTCTTAGGAGGAAAGCAAGGGGTAGATCTGAATTATATTTTTATTGTTGTTTAGGTAGTTGTTTTATTTATTATCATGTATCCTATTGGGAAGCCTAGGGCTCCAATAGAAGGACTTAAGTAGTTAGGAAATAAAGGTATTATGAGCATGTAGGCTCCAAATATCAATTGAATAATTAAAAGCACTTACCTTAAGGGGTCGACCATCATTTTATATTGTAAAAGTACTCCTTGTGGTTATATAAGGAAGTAACTTAGCCATTATTGGATTATGTTTTGGTGAATCTTAATATATTGGTTAAGGTTTGCTTGTAAAGCACCTTATCTACCTTTCTCAAGGACGAAACCCCTTGAATTGAAAGGTAACAAATTATCATTTTCTTGCATGATTTATCTCTTTGGTTCAATGATCTATTTATTTGGAGTAAAGCAACCCACTTGGGAGTGATAATTTGGTATGTGTGATGATAATTTGGCAAATCTGAATTTATTGTCTCATTCTCCAAAATTTCTAAGGCCAAAGTCTTGAAATTTTGGAGGTGTTTTACTATTTTTCCAAGCTTGTTGATGTTCATTGCTTGAGGGTTCCATAATTAATTATTTTCAAGCTCAAATCTGATTTCTAACAGCTGATTGTGTTTGTTGAGGGTTTCCTAATAATTTTGGCATAAGATTTTAAGGGCATTGACAAGGTTTGACCCACCTTTGAGGGGTTCAACCTCTACAAGAAAGTCGCTGCCCTACAAAGGGCCTAATTTGGAGATTGAAGGGTGTATATCAGCCATTTACAGCAACTCCATAATCTAATTTTTAAGTTACATCTCAGCGTTTGGTAATTTCCTAAGTCCCCCTAAAAAGGGAAATTACAGAGGGTGGATATTTGTCAGACGTTGTAGTTGCAAATATAGTTGGCAAGTGTAAAGCAGATTCCACAACCGCTGCCAGCATTCTTCCAGCCATGCCTAGAGAAAAATAAAAAACGAAAGGAAAGGAAATAATATAAAATCAGGGCATTGAGCAGGGTAGGGACATCCACCAACATAACTGGCAGGTGTAAAGCAGATTCCACAACTGCTGTCAGCATTCTTCCAGCCATGCTTGGAGAAAATACGAAAGGAAACGAAATAATATAAAATCAGGGCCTTGAGCAGGGTAGGGACGTCCACCCAAGATGGAAAGTTGTTTTATATTGTCAGATGAGTAAGTTGCTTGTACATTGGCAAAACAATTGTGTAGAAAATGGTGTTATTGTCAAGTCTCTAAGGCAATGCAAAGAAATTGTAATTTCCCTTTTGGACTCAAATTTGAGGAATTTGGATTTTTCCCAAAACCCTAATGGAACATTGATGGAAATGATGACAGCTACATGCAGAAAACCTGATTTTTTGCCAACAATCTGATTTTATGCAAAAATTTGGGCAGTGGTTTGTTTTAGGTCCACAAAACCCTAATCGACCTAGGTAACATTCATATTTAGCCTTTCCCACACACAAATCTTCAAAAATACATCAACAACATGAAACACTTAATGAAGTCATGCAAAATAAATGTTTCAACAATAAATCACAAATTGTTGGAATTAATTATTGCTAAAAAACAATTGAAACCTCAAAATATCATATCTTCACAAATACTTGGAGATAAAATGCAAACGATAGCTCAAAACGATCACAAAAATGGCTGCTATCAAACAAAATTAGAATCAGATTTTTCCAACCACGGAAACGCACTAAAAAGTGATCCTGAAATCTTCAAATGGATAGATCAAGCTGGAAATGAATGAGTCAACCCCAAAAATGTGTGCCCTATTTGGAATTTGTGCCCTAACACGGATGGAAATCCTTTTCATTCTAAAATTCTAAAATTTTAAGCTCACTTACAACTCCCAACTGAAAACACCAATGCAACAAATGAAGGTCATCGTCCCCAAGTGTTGTGATTACTGAGGAGTTTTGTCCTCAATAGGATCCAATGAGGGTTTTCGTCCTCAAAAGATGAAAATAAGAGCTCAATGCTCTGGTTTCCAAAATAGAAGTATCAAATTCACCAGATCCTCTTTACAATGAGTCCTAACATTTGCTTTTATAGCCTTTTCTTTTCTTTCCTTGTGAAGCACTCCATGTATGCCTCTTAATTTCTTTTTTAACATTTACTTTTCCCACTTAAAGAGGGACGACCTCCCCTTTTAAACATTCTTTTTTATTTTGAAGTCGGTGCTTGCACTTTTGGCCACCAACCTACTATTCTAGTGTTATAAGTAGCAATTTTCCTTTTTACAAAAAATATTACAAAGCTAAAAATAGCAAATTATAACACAAATGTACTTCCCTTATTTCCTCCCTTAAAGCCCAAGGGAAGTAGAAATGGGCCCCAAGGTCTTCAAATCAAACTAGCTTAGAAAAGGGGACATTACAAAAATGCTTCATGTGGGTATCATCTCATTGAATTGTCATGGTTATTGGATGCACCCAAACGGGTTTGTTAAAAATGGTTGAGGCATCTAAGAAAGTGTAGTCATCAAGTTTAAAGCCAAACTCTGTAACCTTCTCTTACATTTGTTTCACCTATGTTGGAACTCGGCGGATGAGGTGTTTGTTAATTGGTGGCAAGGATAAGGGCGGGAGCATCCAAGCTCAACTCGATTGCTTCCAAACATGGATTCCTTTCCTCTCTCTAGTTCATCATTGTGCATTGTTTTTTTCGTGTTATTAGACATTATTAAATTCTAAAGAAGTTTGCTTTATTTGGATGAATACATAACGATATATCAATTGTAAGTAGTGGTGAAACAAACATCAACCAATAGCGATCAGTCTCCAAATTAATTGTTTTTCCAACATGTTACTTTATGAACTACCTTAAAATGCACACTCACCCCATATTTAAAACAAAATGGTACACTAATGTGAAAGTTGGAGCTTAGTCTTGTCATCAAGAGGATGGGTGTTAAAAAACAAATATAAATTTTAACCACTTTAAAATAACTCTCTAAAGTGTAATGTCCCTTTCTAGGGTTGAAACTGAAAAAAAAGGAAATAGCACAAACCCAAATGAGAGTAATCTGATTTTTATAACAGCAATTTTGAAAATATATGAAACCCTAGCAGCGAACTGAATCTATATTTTTAAGGCATCAAACAACATCCAATCAAGCTAGAATAGGTGTTTAAATCCTCCTGAATATTATATTCAATCAATGGGATAAACATCAATCCAAAGGACTCCAAAACATGTGCAAATTATGAAATTATACCAGTTGTAATTAAATAAATGACAGCAGAAATACAACTCACAATAAGGGCTCGAAATGGAGATTCAAGTCACCAAAAATATCATAAAAGTGTGAAATCAGCCTCTAAAATTATGAGGAAGACAAATATCAGCTCCAATTGCCAAGATGTGCCCTAGAAGGCACTCAACTCCTCCAAGCAAGTTGCTACCCTAAGAGAGGGTCCAAAATTGATGTAGAAACTTTAGTAGCTCTCCTTCTATCAAACCCTAGCTGAAAACTAACAATGTTGCTTTCCTTGAAGCCCTAAGGAACCACCAATTGAAGGGTTTTCGTTCTTCAATTTGAACAAGGAAGAGTTTCGTCCTCTTTGTATGTCACACCAAAGGATTTTTTCCCCCTAGTGGAAATGAATTGAGCAATCAGCCCAAAAACCATGCAAGTATATTTTTATGACAAAATAGATGCCCAAAATGAGTCCAAACGACCCCTTTTATACCCTTTTGGTGGTGCCAAAACCAATTAGGGAGTCTTCCCCCATGACCAACCTCATAAGGATGTTTGCTTTTTAATTTTATCTTTGGCTTTTCACCTCTTCAACCCAGCCGACCTGACTTATGAGAGAAACTATGAAAGAAAAATGAAAATGCTTACGAAAACAGACTGAAAACATGTGACAAACACTTCCCTTGTTCACTTCCTTCTTGCCCATGGGGAGTGGAATAGGCTAGAAGTCCTCCAAAACGATACTAGTTTGAAAAAAAAGGGGACATTACACAAAGCTATAAACTCGTCTTGGAATTGACACGTGTTAAATACCATCGATCTTCACCTTGGTAGGTTTTCAACTCGTTCATGTTCCCTAGGGCAAACTACAAAGTTAAGATTCAAAGTAGTTACAACAAGCAAACACTAGAAAGTGGGGAAATTTACGTGACAAGGGTGCTAGGCTTACTTTGAGAGATTGGGCAATGCACGAGAGGTCCAAGCTTTTATTGCGCAAAAGGGACTTGGAAGCGCCCTGTGAAAATTAACCGTAGATCAAGGAAGCACCCATTTTACCGGCAATGGAATGTCCTTCTCCATTAAGTGTTGAGAATTGAGAACGATAATTGTGTTGTCACCATAGGATTTATTGGAAAGCACTTTGGAATGGACCAAGCCAAAGTTTAGGGGCAAATTTGTTGTACAAGTTGCAAGTGTAAACTTCTCAATGTGCCATAATCCCATAATAGTACTAGGTCAGCTATTCTAAAATGAGTCTTGCATGTCGGATTCTAGCCCCGTCAATTTCCATGTGTTCTCACTATATGTGAGAATGGATTGTAAGTGTGAGAACTCCCGTTGATTGCTTGATAACTCTTTTTGTAAGGCCATCTTGCGTCCATTTGAGCTACTTTGAACTATAGTGTAGATTGTTCAAATATGTTGTTTCGCTCTGAAGTAGTGCCTCCAAAATGCGTGTCGGTTATCGAATCTTATCACATTTAGCTCCTCAGTGATCTTTACTAGAAAGAACAAGAGGTCTAAGAGTCATAGCTTCCTAGGTGATAATGGCTTGTGCCCCAGCGCGGACTTGATCCTTTTGTGGCCTATATTACCAAAGGGCGTATGTTGAGTTGTATTATGCTTGTCTCCTTGGCCTAGTTTTTGACTCTAGAATTTAAACCTTACATTACATCCAGCATAGATTTGGTGTGTTGGAAAACTTGATTCTGCCAAGCTTTATTGCTCTGCGGAAAAAAGCTATTAGAACTTGATAATTTTGTGGACATGACAAATGCTCTATAACTCTCTATGCCCAATTCAAGAAATCTGCACAAGAACTGCAAATAGCAATGGCCATTGTCACATACCAACGCATAAAGTGCATTCCAAACTCTCCCTAATGATGAGGTCTCTCTTTAGAACTTGATGACAAATGTTTGAAATGTGACAATTTTTGAAGATGATTGCTCACTCTCTTTCTATTCATGTAAAGTAACGTTTGTTGCGGTGAGGATTGAACGTGTGAAAATAGCTGAAACAGTTCTCATTAATCATGCTAACAAAGTCTAAACACCTCTTTATTGGCAAAGGGGCACACTTCAAATGACTAGTAAATGTTTGGGGCATGGACAGGATTGCACTCTCTTGAATGCATAACTAAAAGGGTATGTGTGGCAGTGAATCCTTACGTGGGTGTGTGCGTCTTTGAGCCTAAAACGAACCAATAATAACCTGCCCCTAGGTATTGCTAGTGCGTAGAGGAATATGACCTAAAGTCGTGCCCAATGTCGTGTTTCTTGTGGAAGTCCCTTAATTGTACTATTGTAGCTTCTTCTTATCGTTAAGGCATTGCAGAAAGATGCCTTCATGTTATTCTTCCTAAATTGAGTAGCGGTACCCTTAGTACTCTCGATAAGAAAATGAGTTGTTGATATCATGCATTTGCTAGTGTGTCATATCTAGTTACATCTTTAGCTTGAGGAAGTAAAATATTATGTCCTAGTACCACTCTTTTGAATGGTGAAGATGCTTATTCAACTTGATGATACTGTTGGCAGAACACTGATTTGGAATGTCATCGAACATGTCCATCATTAAAACGCGGCTTAGACCCATGTTTTCAAACTAGCTTATCATTAGCTAGAGTCTCAAGTTCGCACTCTTAGATGGATGGTCAATCCACTTGTCGCGGCTCTCTCCAAGCCCATTATGCATTAGTATTGTTTTTACTACGGGGTCAGACACAACAAGGAACCACGTCTCTGTTTGTAATGTCCCCTAATATTCCCAACCGAGACCTTTGTAGCCCATTTCGTCAACCCGACGGCTTCAAATGTTGAGTAGATTTCTACAAGGTGGGACACCAATATATCACCCACTAGTGGCGTCATCCTTACGAGCCCCTACTTGGGTAGTGTTCCTCTAAGGACTCTTTGGTAGTTTACTTTAATCCAATGTTTTTTTCAAACCTGAAGTCTTGGTAATTATTGTTATTGTAACTCTATTGTATGTCATCTTGTTGGTAATTATTACTATTGTAACTTTATTATAGGAAGTACACATGTATTGTAAGGAATAGAATATCAATCTTGTTGGGAATAAAGAATCATCTTAACTTGTATCATCATGACACTCTTGATGGTTATACCATATCATATTAATGGATCCTAGATATGCGAGAAAGACTAATATTGTTCTACACATTGTATATTGTATCATATGTGTTCGATGGAACTTGAGCTCCACACAATGAATCCTTCATTCCTTACTTGGCTTATTTACAAGAAATGTTACCACCTCCTCCCTATAGTGACCATGTGAAGGGCCCATGTAATTATTACTATTGTAACTCTATTATAGGAAGTACATATGTAGTGTAAGGAATAGAATATCAATCTTGTTGGGAATAAAGTATCATCTTAGCTTGTATCATCATAATACTCTTGATGGTTATACCATATCATATTAATGGATCCTAGATATGCGAGAAAGACTAATATTGTTATACATGTTGTATACCATATCATATGTGTACGATGGAACTTGAACTCCACAAAATGAATCCTTCATTCCTTACTTGCCTTATTTACGAGAAATGTTACTACCTCCTCCCTAGAGTGAACATGACAAGGGCCCATATCTAGGTGAACCTCCATTTTTGCCTAGGCCATCAAACCTCAACCTTGGGAGTCATCTCTTTTGTAAACTTCTTGTAACTAAGTTGAAAATCAACATGTTGCAAATTGTACCCTAAACCTAGTTTTGGAAAGGCCTCCTTAGGAGGAGAGTGTGTGCACAACCCTCGACGTTTCTTTAAGCGAAAAATTAATCAAGAAATAAAATGTTCCCTAGTTATGTAAGCTAGTTTTATCCTAGAGTTGCTAGTGTGGAAAATGAATGTTAAAAGTGCAATATTGTACAAGAAAAATAAATCTTTCACTATTGTATTTGAGTGCGGTTAAGTAAGGACGAATCTTCGTGCAACCCGCACCCCTATTAGGGAGTCAAACAAATCAGAAATTTGTGTTAAGTGTTAACAACATTTAATAATGTAAACCAAAAATACCTTCCCATGGTTTTAGTGGTGTTTTTTGGGTTGTAATAAAAATTGGGCATGGCAAAGTCCTTACCCTTAAAGACTACTTCCATAACTTCACTACTGACCTCAAGACCTGAACCCTCGAAGAAAGTGAAATAGAACCTAAACCCAAGGAGTTAAAATTGAAGAAATCAACATCGACTTGCACAAAAACACATGGACTCTCTACTTTGACAGAGCCAAGTGTCTAAAAGAGGCCATGGCAAAATATGTTCTTACCAATCCTCCAGGAAAGATACATCCTTTCTCTTTGTGCCTTGACTTCGACATCACTAATAACATGGCCGAGTATAAAGCTCTCAACCTTCAAATGTGAATCGCCATTACTTCTAACATCACCCATTTGCATGCTTTGGGCAATTCACAGCTTGTCTACCGACAAGTGATGAGTACGAGTGTCGAAGTGCAAACCTTAAAACCTATCACGAGATAGTCACCAAGTTAGCTATGGAATTAGCATCTTTCACAATTGAGTCAAAGCTCAAGAGCACAATTTGTTGTCAATTCCCTAGCTTCCTTTACATCTCATTTCCAACCCCAAAAATCCATTTAGGATAACCAATTCAAGGTTCAAATCCGGAGATCTCCTTCAACCATACCCTGCCCCGATATATGTCACACGAAGGCAATCACGGAAAGGTAAAGTCCATGTTACAAGGATATCATCCAATTTCTTAAAAACTAGACTTATCATATTGACACCGATTATCAAGAGAAAACTAGAATCTACAACAAAGCTTACAAGTATGTGCTTAGAAATTACATTCTATATTATCATAGATTTGAGGGTACTCTGCTCCATTGTGTTACTAAGGACAAAGTCCCTCCTCTCCTCAAGCAAGCATATAGGGGCATTTGCGGAGGTCATTCTAGTGTACATGCTACAACCCACAAATGCCTACATATGGGTTAATATTGACCTACCTTATAGGTGGATTCATATGTTTTCGTGTAACGCCCTCTTTTGGGTAAAAATTGGGAAAATGGGATTTCCTAGAAAACCCCCCTTTTTCTTCTTTTTATTTTATGGCAGCAAACTAAAAAATTTACAAGCCCTAGCAGCAACTAATTTTTTATTTATTTTTTTATGGCAACAAACACATTCAAATAGCTGGAAGTTGATGTAGATACTAGAAACCCTTAAAAAAATGTTGGAGCCAATGCAAGGCAAAGGAATGCCAAAACATATGTTTTTGGAATTTTTCTAAACAAATGGACCTGAATTATGACAGCATAAGTACAGCTTACAAAAATGGCTAGAAATGACAATTCCGAAACCCAAATACAACACTCGAAAAAGCAAACAGCCTCCTACAAACCAAAGAACCCAAACACAGATGGAGAATGAGTTACTATACCTTCTAAATCTGCAAACTCTTCCCAGTTAGGGGTCGCCACCCTAGGGAGACGTCTGAAAATCTATGAATAACCCTAGCAGCCCTTTACAACTGAAACGCCAGCTGAAAATCAACTGACAATTTGTTGAAGCCCAATAGAAACCCCTAGAAGGAGAATCCTCAAGGGATTGAAGGGTTTTCGTCCTTCAATCTAAAAACAAAGAGGGTTTTCGTCCTCACTTGCAGCCACACTCAAGGGTTTTCATTCTCAAGTGAAAAACGTTGATCAGCAGCCCAAAAACCACATGTAAATTTTGATATGACATAGATGATTCCAAAAAGAGCCAAGCAACTTCCTCTTATAGGAAAATGATGGCACAAAACCCTAAAAGACTCCCCCAAATGGGTCGCCCCACTTTGGGATTAATTCAAAATAAATTAAATGCCTTTTCCCTCCTTTCTAATTCCACTTTTGGTCACTCCACTTTAGCGTTTAAAATAAATTAATATTTTAATGCTTTTCCTTTTCATGATTTCACTTTATTTCATAAAGTCCCTCTTTTTAAAAAATAATATAATTAAAGTGCTTATAATTAAAATTACTATGCACTAAAATTAAATTATTAATTTTGGTCTCCCTTTTATTCACCCCTTTAACCGACGGAAAACAATGAATAGGTTATGGGTCTTTTTTATACTTCAAGTATTTAAAAATGTTTTTTATTTTAATAGTAATAATATTATTAAATTGGAAAAGATTTAGAAATGATCGGGCCCAACTTAGAAGATTATTAATTATTTTAATCTAGAAAAGGGGAAATTACAATCCACCCTTCCCAAATTTGCTTGCCCTCAAGAAAATTCAATCTCATATGCCCAAGTATCCTCATGCTAAAACGATGAGGCATGTTGAAGTGTTTGAAGAGCCTAGATCCCAAACCTGTCAAATGGGATAACTCCTGCCAAAGAACATGGTCTGATATATCCCAAATGGATAATGAGTGCCATCCAACCTCAAGATGATCCCCTAGAATTTGTAAATGCCTACAAACATCCACAAAATCCCGCAAAGATGAAAGTTGTCATATGCTCACATCATTGTGTTGTTGTTGTCCCTCTTGCATTCTTTTATGCTAGGACGGTTTTAGGATATCAAACCATTGGGCTCTTAAGGTTCCTTTCATGACTTAGCGAGTTGTTCCTCCCAATATTAAATAAAAATCAGGCTGTAGATGAGCTGGAAATGAGTTGCAACAGCCACCAATCACTTGTATTTCATCCAACAAGGTACCCGTGTGGCTTCCATTAAGATCTCCTTCAGCTGAACCCTTCTTCCAACTTCTTTCTTCAAAGATTTTCCCTCATATTCTGCAATTTTACAGCTGTCCTTAGCTGATAACAGCAGACCTATACCTGTTATTGTCAAGACCAGCAACATGAAAAGGGTACAGCAGGTGCAAAAATGAAATTTCCTTGCAAAAATCAACAGCTTGGGCAATGCAGGGGCTGAGAACAGCCATGCAAGAACTGAAAATATCATATTAGCGATCACCAACTGAAAAGAACTCCTTCCCATGATTAAAGGCTCTTGTAAACCTATTCGTATGAAAGCAAATGGAGTAACCCGGTGGCTGGTGATGGTGATGACAGCAATACAAAAAATCAGTCTCATTGCTATCCCAAACGTGTCAAGAAATGTAATGTCCCCTTTTTGAAATTAAAGCAAAATGAAAACCCTTAGCCTATTTTATTGTTCCCACAAGCTAATGGGATGAAGGAAAGGGGAACATGGTAAGATTAAAACGCGAGCCAAAAAAAATAACTTTATGTCAGCCACTTATGTTTTACTTTTTTTACGAGTACTTTTCTAATTTAAGTGGGCCGACACTTAATTTGAAATTAAAATAAAGGGAAGGATATAAAAGAAGATGGAGGGGTTCATTTGTGGACATCTATCATCTTGATTTTATGAGTTGAGCATTTGTGCTTCTACTTTCAACTATTGAGGACGGCAACCCTCTTAGCATTCATCACATGAAAATGAAAACCCTCGTTGTGATCAAAATTTGGGGACAAAAACCCTCAATTTCTCCTTGGTGATCTCACACAGAGATCTCATTTGAGCTAAAGATCAATTTTTCCGAGTTAAAGGCCAGATTTTTAGAGCTAAGGCACAGTTTCATGGTGATTTCAGAGATTGGCAGCTAGGGCATCATATGCAGATCAGATTTTCAATGTTTTCTACAATGGAGCAGCCACCTATCAACTGGAATTGAATTTGGGAAGGTCTTTGGCGACATTTGCAGCCATTTCTAGGGCTATCTACACCCTTTGGGGTTTCAAAACTGCGTTTAGGGCATCGTTCGTGGGCAGATTTCTTCAATCCCGAGTTGCATACAAGTCATTTGGCCTCTTGGTTCTGAAAATCTACTTGCAACCAATTAGCTTCTTCCCTGGTGGAAGATCTACAAGCTGCCATGTCTTGTTCTTCATCAATGACTCGTAATCTACTTCCATGGCTGTTTTCCAAGGTTGAGACTCAAGGGCTTCCCACCCATCATTGGATTCTACAACGCGATTCATCAAGGCCATGTTGACATATTCGCGAGCTTTGCTACATGTCCTTGGTCCAGAAGTTGATGTGCCTGGGACTACATCTAACTTTGCATCTCGTATCACATTTGTACACCATCTTGGCATACATTGAGGTATGGGTTGTGGAGCTTGATCAACTCCAATTTTCCAATTATTACAATCACCATCATTTTCATCTTTTGTATTCATCACAGGTTTGTCTTCTACATTTTCTATTTGAGAGTCTATGGACGGTTGACTTGAAGCACCTATCTCGTCAAACTCAACATCCCTGCTAATGAAGACTTTCTTTGTTTTCGGATTAACCAATTTGTATTCCATTGAATCTTCACTATATCCTATAAAGATGTATGGAATTGACTTTTTGTCCAACTTTGTCCTTTTATGCTTTGGGATTAGCATATGAAAACTCGAAGATGAGCAATAGAGGATTTTCCTTGCCATGCTTTATATGGAGTCATGTTGTCAAGTGGTATTGTTGATGGCTTGTTGAGCAGATACACTATTGTTTTGGGTGCTTTTGCCCAATAAGTTCTATCCAAGCTTGCATCCTCAATCATGCACCGCACCATTTCCATGATTGTGCAATTTCACCTTCTACAAGACCGTTCTGCTATGGAGAGTAAGGTGTGGTCAATTGACAAAGAATTCCTTGTTCTTTCAGGCATGCAGGGAATGTATTATTGGTGATCTGAGTGAAGGACCTTGATATGAGGACCAATTTATTTTTCAACGAGAGTCTTGAACTCTTCGAAGGCTTCGAAGGCTTAATGTTTGATCTTAAACAAGTATATCCACATTTTTCATGAATAGTCGTCAACAAAGAGCTAGAAGTATTGATATCCAGTATAGGTTTTTGTCATCTTTCCGCAAACATCAATATGAATCAAGTCCAACTTGCTCGGCGAGAAGCTTGAGGAGCTCGTGCAAGAGCTCGATGGGAAGAGTTGAGCTAAGGCAGAGCTCAATTGGTGAGGGGAATTCGGCAGAGAGCCGAGTCGGGTATTCAGGAGCTCAAGGGTCAAACTAGATGCAATGCATGCAAAGGGTGGCAAGTTGGTTGGGTGGTTAGCACTGCACAGGCAGAGCTCAGATCTGGGTCTGCAGCTCTACAACACAAATCTGCAAACCTTCAAACCTGTAACACTTTTAACAGCAACCCTTCAAACCTCCTGACACATGCAAAATAAAAAAAGGGCTTTGGCATGGGGAGTGCTTGGTGCTCCTCCACTAAAAAAAATTGGCCCGCTTTTCAATTTTTTCCAATCTGCAACGCAATGGCAGATTTTTGTTTTTGATGACACCCTCCCTCTCACTCTCCGCTCTCTCTCTCTCTTCATCTAATCAGATGCTTGCACAATATGCCCTAATACCAAATGTTGTAAAACCAGAAATCAGAGTGCATGAAATTAAAGCTGATCGTTCTGTTAATAAAAACCACACTGCAATATTTATAGATATTGAATAGCTGATTTTACTTTGTAAATATCACCAGATCAAGATTACATCTAGTGTTGAAACTGACCCCAAAAAAAGTAACGAGATTACATAGCAATTAACTCCCTTATCACAATCTAATATAATCCTAATCAGAAGTACAAAGAACTCCTAGTTAGACACTACTTGTATCATACTATCAGCGCTTTGAACATGATCTTTATATCCATACAATGCTAAATTAATACCAAAATAAACTAATTTTATCATAGAGATCCCAAAAATATCATAATGGACCCCTCAAAATGGAATGCCCTCCATACTCAATTTTCCTCCCTATTCATTTTAAGTGAAACCCCTCAAAATATACTCATAAAAACCCTTGTAAAAATGACCACAAATCTATAAAGCACCCAATTTCACACATAAGAATTTGCGAGAAGAAATAGGGATGAATGGGTATAGGGAAGGAAGGGAGATGGGAATGCTCGGAGGTGGGTGTAACTGTCCATGATAGGGTTGCTAAAATGTGGTTACTCAAATGAAATTTCATGTCTTATTGAGAGGAAGGGTAGCAGCCACCTTGTATTTTATGACAAAGTGGGTTTGGTCTTGTCACAACAGTGATGCAAAAACATTTTGACCCTACAACTACCACAATCAATACCCTCTATAGTCGTAGGGAAAGGTGAAAATATCTTTAGAAATGGTTTATAGAATGCATAAGAATAAAGAGAGCACAAAAAAATATATGAAGGGATAGGTGAAAGGAATAAACAGACAAAGTTTGATGCTACACATTCAGGTCTTTCCACACTGATGAGAAAGCTTTTTTCCAGAATCAAACAGTATAGTCTCTTACGTGCATAGAGATGGATGAAATTTATTACTAAGGTACTATGGACCATTCATAGTTAGAAAATCATTAAGTTACAATTTCCTGCTTGCATAAAAATGTCCCGTGTCTTTCATTTCAACAAATAAAATAGAAGGCATTGTCTTAGTTTGAAAAATATTTGTTTAGTCATGTGGATGTGTACGAAGTAAAGCAAAAGATCCTTGATCCTACAAGAGCATGGATGTAAGGGAAAGAAAAGAAAGAAATAGAAATACTAATGAATATCTCACTAAATGGTATAATAAGTCCATAAAACATATTACATGGAAAAAAACAAGATTTATGGTGAGATAGATCTGATTGAGGACGATTAGCTCTCAAAAACGAGAGCAAATGTTATAGGCTAAGCGTTTAGATAAGAGTTGTCTGTTCGTGGTAACAAATAATTAATGAACATGAATTCTTTCTGGTATTTGATCTTATTGACTATGGTTGGATTTTAACAAATTAAGAAAGAATAACCCCAAAATCCATAGTACCTTTATGGAACTCCTGTAGGTTGCAGACATTATTAGCCACAGGCACTATAGATAAGGGGAGGAATGTTGGTCGATAAGTGAAATGTAATTAGGGATAGGTGCAACTACTCCTCAACTAGCCTACTTTCTCATTCACCAAAAGAGTTTGACTCTCTCTCTAATGTGCATCTCTTGTTTTAGGTCCAACTTGCACTTATTGTACTGTACCTTTCATTTATGAAGGACCAACTTCCACTTATCCAAGGATTACACCTTAGCAGAGTTCACTGAATGGTTGCACAGTACTTGGTTAGTGGTCTGCAAAATATAGTTATTTGGTGTTATTTTGTCGTATCATAGGTCATGATTATTTTTGTGCAATAGAAGTTTGATTGGAAGAGATGTGATCAGATAGTAATCATGGTTCATCCAAGTGAATACAAATACCACAACAGATTTTTATGCAGCATTTTGTCAGGCAAAATGCCCACGATAATGGAAACTGGGTTTTGTCATTGCAAATGCCCCCTACTTATCACTCAAATATAGGCTTGTGGACATACAAATCATCAATATTAGCGAGCAGTAATTTGTTGGAGTAAAATTTAGGACCCATATGTCGGCCATTTTACCCCAAGTACCACAGAGAATTCTGGGTGATGTTTTATTACTTCCAGGATTATTAATTTATGGGTGATGGTGTGATAGAAACTTGCAATGCTATTCCACTGCAATTGCAGTCAAATTCTTACTTGTGACCGCGAAATGAAATGATAAAGATTGCACTTCAATTCCTAATTCTGAAAAACATTGTCATCTTCCTCTCATTTCCAAATATTTATAGAGCCGATTTTAAGCCCTCAAGCCATAGCCCAAATAAAGCTTGGTGGAACAGAACCCAAAAGCAGAAGAGGAAAACATTCATTTCTATAGACTTACACCCTCAGCAGTGTCCAAGATGTTGATTCCTTGGTCGAATGCATAGCCGAGCTGTTCGTGGGCTTCCTTCTCAGTGTTTTGATTGCCCCAGGTCATCTGCCATGAATATCATCAACCTTTATTTCAGAAATTTATTTTAAAAAGAAACAATAATAGAGAGAAGGGGAGGTGAGTACGGTTCCAAGTGTGATTTCACTGATAAGCAGGTCAGAGTCTCCGAGTTTTTTGAAGTCGAGAGATGCTTTAGACATTACAGCTGCTCTGACTTGCCTCCTGCTCTTCTTTTGAAAGGAAGGAATACATTTCAGATTTCTACTTCCCTCTCCATTTCTCAAAGAACGTTCCGTGCTGCTGGCAATTGCTGAAATCAAAATGGCAATGCCATTGAAGCATGATGCAGCCACAGCCATTTTTCAAACTTAGAAATTGCAAAATGTATGTGAGCCAAACAGTTATGATCTGAAATGAGTTGCTGGCGAATTTGTGAACGGGTTGTTCCGGGATAAAAGTGGGTGGAAATTCATTATGAAATGAAATGAAAGATTTTAATGACGTCCACGAGAGTGAAGAGTGGGACCAAACGAAACCGATACATTAAGCAGTTTTCAGACTCTTTGCTATATCAACTCTTTTACTCTGAATCTTGAGCACTAAATTAGCGATCTTTTGAAGTTTTGTTTCTACAAATAACCCATTTAAGTTGTCCACTTTTAATTCGCTTTTGTACTAGATACGGATATCATCATACGTTGAACACTCCATAATGAAATGTCATTCCGTTTCGACAACCTCTTTGCTGCAAAAAAGATAAATTCTCCTTTCCCAATCCTCTTTGGGAATAGTCCATCTACCGGTTTCACAACGAAGATGATGTGATCCGGTCCTCAACTGGGCCACTAAAATCCTTGCCTTACCTTTGATAACTGCCCCTAGATAAGTTTTTTCATCATGCTCCCAAGTGGGGTTGAATTCTTTGATATATTGAGTTTTCTTACGACCCATCTATTTTGTCTACATGGCAGTCCTAAACTTCTCCATTACATAATTTTTTATTTCCATGTTGCTGTCAGGACACTCCTAAAAATTGATGCCCCATTTGTTCATCCATTTGTTGTTCTATTTCATCCAGGTTTTCTTTCTGCGCTCTAGATTATCCTCTGTAACCATTTTGGGCCAGCGAAGATTGTCCATGCTTTCAACTTTTTTCAAATAGCTTATCAGCCGAGATATTGTCGATGCTTCCATCGGGAAGGTACCTGCTTCAGCTAACAAGATCTCATAAGGAACTATTGATTTGACTTTAAGAGTGCTTGTGATTAGATATTTCTGGATTATTTTGTGTTGCCACCATCCATGTTTTGACACACTACTTCCCCAAACCTCGCAACCGTAAAGAGCAACCGAAGTAACCAACAGACCAAATAGGGTTTTCTTAGTTTTCCAGTCCCAGAGCTCAGCTTTCCTACCCCTGTTATGAAGTAGGTAAGATGTTTTCCAACCTCCTTATATCATTTTTGCTTTGCAAGTCTCCCAGCTCATCTTGTTGAGGAAATCAATCCCAAGATATTTATATTTTGTAACAATTTCCAATGTACTCCCCTCAAACCGAAAGCTAAATTGCCTCTCTTTTCTTTTCAAGGAAAAAATCATGATTTTTGTTTTGTTAGGGTTCACTTGTATCCCGACTTCCTGGCAAAATAATTCTAAAGCTTTTAGATGCTCCCTCAATCCTTGAGTTGTTGAAATTAAAATAAGATCATCGGCATATAAGAGTAACTTTATCACATACTCGGCCAACTGAACACCCCCTCCTTCGGTTTTATGTAACCATTCTTCAAGCTTATCAATGTATAAACCAAACAAAGTGGGACAAAGAGGGAAACCTTGTTTGACCACAATGTCACTACCAAAACATTCAGACATACCTTCTCTTGTTCTGATTTTAGCTCTGCCCTGCTCATAAAGTCTAAGTACTGTTGCTCTAAGCTCATATGGAATCTCAAGTTCCTCCATCCTGTTCAAAAGTTTGTCTCTAGGAACCGTGTCAAAGGCTTTCTTAAAATCAACAAAACAGCAAAAAGTTTCATCCCCTTGGGTATCCCATACCTTTTCAATCAAGTGCCTAAGAGTGATGCAATGATCAATGGTTGAATGTTTAGATCGAAAACCTGCTTGTCCTTTTGTCCTCTCTTTCTACCCAACAATTGATTCTACGTTCTATCATGCCCCCAAATAGCTTACCAAAAAGAGGATTGATCATAATAGTGCGATAGTTATAAGGATTATTGATATATCCACTTTTAAAAAGAGAAATAACCACACTAGTTGTCAACTCTAGTGGGAACCCAACCTGAGTTACATTATTGAAGATTAAACTGATATGCGGAGTGAGCACCTCAACCCCCCACTTTAAAAATTCAGTTTACAACCCATCAACATCTCGAGCTTTACCATTTGTTAGATTCTTTATGCCATGTTTGATGTCTTCCTCCGAAAAAAGTTTGATCAAAGTATGAATGATGGGAGGAATATCTTCTGTTGAGAACGCCCGTAGAGAGCCTTCGCATATTCTAACCAATGAGCTTCTATGATATTGTTTTCCATATATGTTTTCTTTTGTTTCAACTCCCTCCAGAATCCCTTAGGATTGTGTTTTCCAAGAGAAATTAATTCAGACCTTCTCTTATTCACATAGATTTATTTTTTTTGTTAAACCAATCTCTCGTATTTTTTTTTATTTTCTTTTTTGTTCACATCACTTTCCCTCATAGCTCTCTTGGCTGCCTTACAATCTTCGTCATACCACAGATTTGTTGGAAAAGTATTTATAGCTCCCTTTCTAGGCTTAGATTTTTTGCAAGCACTTAATGCCTTGTGAATTAATGGTATCGACAGCTTACTACAAACATAACCCCTTGCCCCCTTGTTTGTATTGTTTTGATATCATTTCTTGCCATCTGAAATTGTTGTTCAAGGGCAGCCACAAAGATTTCCTAATTTTCTTTATTTAAAATGATTTTGCCTTGTTTTGGAGATTCCTCTTGCCTGCGATGGACTTGTTTTCCCTGTTGCTGATTTGAAATGGTACCAAGCTTGACCAAGAGAGGATTATGATCATATTTGAGTTCAATAGGACAATCTCCAATTTCAAACTCGAGCAACCTACAAATAGCACTCTGAGAGTATATTACATAGTCCACTACACTTTGTCCATTGTAAGTTTTGCAAGTGATATTGCTAGATCTGGGCCAAGCCTTCATGCCATTACAAATAACCATGTCGTATAAGGTATATAGACCTAGAATCTCAACCCCAAAATGATTCACCCCTCCATTACCATCTTGAGATAGTCTTTCCCAAAACTTGTCATTTGCTTCATTAAGCCAAAGCAGATTGTCATCTCCACCTTTTTCGCTACCCAACTGAAGAGATTGATTATTTGTAGTCCTTGCATTAAATTCCCCCATCAAAATAATTTCCCCAGATGCACTAAACACAAAGATGTCTTTTTTTAACGAAGCATATGGGTCTTCCATATCCAAATTTCTTTTGTTATATGTCTTTGAGCCTTTCGGTGCAAAGTTGCAAGTAGCCAATCTAATTGTTGCCTTGTTATCTGATATTTTCAGCCAAATGTATTGCTTATTTGCATCTTCATTTTCCACTTTGATGATCCCTAACCACGCTTCTTTGATTAGCACTATAATTCCCTCGTGTCCTTTCCCTATTTCACTTCCTTTGTTCCAAACTGAAATTTTCTTATACCCCTCGAAATCTAGGACTTTGCAACCATGGTGCTCATGAGTTTCTGTAAGAATAATAAATGAAACAACTCTTTTAATAATGTCCACAGGACTAAGGAGTGTATGGGACCCAAAGCTGCAATGGGAGTATGTAAAGTTAGTCAAGAGATGTCTTGACAATTTTGTAAGGAACCCACTATTTTTTTGATGTTGTATTTCTTATTGTAATTTTTGTTGTGGATCTTGACCGAAAGATTCTTTATTTTGACAAATTTTTCTTCCTCAAACAAGAATGATAGGTTGTCTACTTTCAAATTGTGTGCATACATACTACGAATGTCATTATATGTTGTGCATTCCATGATGTAATGTCATTTTGTCTCCACTAATCATTTGGTGCAAAGCATGCATATTCCCTCTTCCTACTCTTCTTTAGGAGATGTTCATCTACCTATTTCACACTTAAGATGGTGTGAATGACTCCTTTATTGGGCCATCAACATTTTTGCCTTCCATTTATTTTTTTCCCTAAGTAGACCTTCTCCCTGTGGTCACAAGTTGGATTAAATTTTTTGATGTAATATTGTTTCTTCTGCCCAAGTTGTTGTGTCCACATGTCTATCCTAAATTTTTCTTTCACATACTTTTTTATTTCCTCGTTAGTGTTTGGACACTCTTGTATGTTAATATTCCATTTGTTGATCCATCTAGTGTTATGTCTCATCTACATGTTTTTCCTCGTACCTAGGTTTTCTTCTATAGTCATTCTAGGTCACCTATGAACTTCCATGTTTTCTACTTTTTTTCAAATAAGTTAACAATCGAGTTATCGTTGATGCCTCTAAAGGAAAGGTTCTCACTTCAGCTAACAAAATCTCATATGGAACCGACATTTTAATTTTGAAGTTGATTACGATTAAGTGTTTTTGGATTCTTTCTATTTGTCTTCACTTAAGATTAAACACATTGTTGCCCCAAACTTCACAACCATAAAATACCATCAGTGTGACAAGTAAGCCAAACAAGGCATTTTTTGTTTTCCAATCCCACAATTTTGCATTTCTACACTTATTTTATAATTAATATGATGTTTTCCATCCTCCTTGAATTCTTTTTGCCCTACATGTTTCCCAATTAAGCTTGATGTGAAATTCCAACCCAATATATTTGTATTCTTCCACTACTTCCAATGGTTTTTCATCAAAAAGAAAGCCAACTTGCTTCTTTTTTCTTCATAAAGAAAAAGATTGCGACTTTGGTTTTGTTGATGTTTATTTTCATTTCAAGCTCTTGGCAGAAGAGCTCAAGGGCCTTCAAGTGCTTTCTCAAACTATGTGGTATTTTTTACAATTAGGGTGAGGTCATATGTACACAGAAGCAATTTTACTAAATAGTTGGCTAAGTGAATGTCTCATCCATCCATTTTGTTTATCCACTCCTCTAGTTATCAATGTAAAGCCTGAATAAAGTGGGTAAAAGTGGGCATCCTTTCGTAATACCGATGTCGCTCCTAACACTTTTAGACATTCCCTCCCCTATTATGATTTTGGCCCTGAATTGCTCGTAGAGCCTATGAACAATCACTTTATACTCATATGGAACTCCAAGTTCCTCCAATCTGCTCCAAAGTTTATTTCTAAATATCGTGTCAAAAAAAAAATTAAGTCGACAAAGCAGCAAAAAAACTTATTCACCTTAATTGGCCCATACTATTTCAATAATCAAGTGTCTAAGAGTGATGTAATGGTCAATAGTGGAGTGCTTCAACCTGAAACATGGTTGCCACTTTACTCTGTTTCCCTCTTTTAAGGCCCAACTGTTGATTCTACACTCTATCATGCTCCCAAATAGTTTTTCAAGAAGAGGGTTTACCATGATAGTCCGGTGTTTTGACGGGTTATTTATATCCTCACTATTGTATAGGAGGATAACAACATTAGTTGTCTAGTCCAACGAGAAGCCTTCCTGAATGATACTATTGAATATATATTTTATGTGCAGTGTGAGGACTATCACACTCCATTTAAGATACTTTTTTTGCAACCCATCTATATATTGGGCCTTTCCCGCTATTACTCTCTTTATGCCTTGCGTGATATCCCATGTGGAAAAGAGCTTAATTGTTGTGTTGATAGTGGGGGTGTCTTTATATTGTTCCACTTCATATAGAAATTTTACATATAATAGACATTGAGTGTTTGTAATATTATTATCTATTTGTTTTCTCTTCTATTGAAGTTCTCTTCCATAATCCTTTGGGATTATGCTTTCCTAGGGAAATCAACTCTTTTATTTTAATGTTAATGTAACCCTCCTTTTTAGATTGAATCAATTTTTCATAGGCCTTCTTGTTTTTATTATCTTTTTTGAGATCTATCAACGTTATTTTTGTTTCCTTGCATTCTTCATCACACCACATATTTGCCGAAAAACTTCTTATGTTTCTCTTCTTGGGCCTATAACTTTTACAAATTTGTAGTGCTTTGTGGATGATGGGAATTAACATATTACTTTGCATTGGATAATTAGTTCTTGTTGATGCTTTATTGCATATTTCTTGAAGGTGTTTTTCAAGGGTTGCCTTAAAAAATTCTCTATTCTCATGAGTCATAAGAATTTTACCCTAAAGAGGCACTTTTCTTTGGTTATGGTGGATTTGTTCTCTTGGATAATTATTTATATGCATGTTAATATTCACATAAATTGGGTTATGGTATGATTTCATCTCTGTAGGGAAGTATCCTATTTCCAATTCCTTAAACATTGAAATACACCCCTATGAACAAATAGTGTAATCTACTATGCTTTGGCCATTATATATTTTGTAAGTGATCTTTCCTAAATTCACCCATTTCCTCACGTCATTGCATATAACCATGTTATAGAGGCTACATATCCCCAACAATTCCACCTCGTATTGTGTAGCACCCTCATTATCATCTTGTGAAGTCCTCTCTCAAATTTGGTCTTCTTCTTCCTCCATCCATAATGGGTTGTCCCCCCCCACAACATTTTCCAAGTTAAGGGACTAGGTGCTTGTTGTTCTCACATTAAAGTCTCACATTATTAGGACTTCTTTTGGCACACTATATGCGAAAATTTCATTTTTGAGTGACGCATAAGGGTTGCAATCTAATTGTTTTAAATATTTTTTTTATCCTCTTGGTGTAAAATAGCATTCAGTAAACCACATTGTTAGTTGATTTTCTATTATATTCAACCATATATACTATTTTTTACATCCACTTTCTCCACTTCTATAATTCCACGCAATGTTTTTTCTAATCAACATTGTTATCCCTCCATGCCCTTTTCCAATTCCACTTGTTTCATTCGAAATTTAAATATATCCTTTGAATTTCGGGACTTTGTAACCATCATGTTCACGGGTTTCAACAAGAATGATAATATCCTTTTCTTTTGTTATAGGCCCTAACCCAAGACCTCTTCTCCAAGGGTATCCTCTACAATTTCAACTTATCAAGGCTAAGTGCTCCTACGGTGCTTTGAATCCCTATTTTGTTTGTGTGATTTGGTGGTTGATTTGGGATTTTCCATTGTATAATCATGCCCATTTTCTTGTTTCCCTTTCCATTTTCACTTTCTCCCATTATTTCAATCTCTTCTAATTTCTCGGGTGTTAGCTATTCATCCATATCGAATTATATCCCTAAAAAACTTTTTGTTCCTTAGTATCATATTCTTATCTTCTATGTTGTGCAAGGTAACTCTAATATGTCCTTTCTTTCCCTTTTATATAGCTCTTCCAATCATGTTAGCTCTTCTAATATACCTTAACCATTACAACTAGCTATCAAGAAAATCTCTTACCAATGTGTTGGTATTCTCAGTTTCTTGGTAGTCTTTCAGTCCCTTTATGTTTATTTTTGTAGCCCTTTTTTCTATCTTTTTATTCCATTATGTGGAGTTTGGCATGTTTTTATATGAGTTATTTTTGTTTGTCTAATATTCTTCCTACTATTTCTGCCCAAGACTTGGGTTCCTCGGTGGTTTTAATAAGTAATTGCATAAAAATGGTGTAATAGGGGCATCAAAAGGGATGTGTCAAAGAAGGTAAACTTGAGGGAGAAAAACAATGAAGGAGGAAGAGGGGAAATGAATAAGGGGTTTGAGGGAGGAGAAGTACAAGAATGGGTTAAATGTTGGGGGAAACCTATGTGAAACTTTAATTTCTTACGACCAAGGACATATGAACCATATGCTATTTTTATCAATTGTTCGAAGGAGAAAGGGGGTGAGGTGTAGAGATCTTCGATGTAACGTACTTTGGAGATCTCTCAAAATGAAATGAGTGGTCGATCAATTCTACCAATGTTAATTGTTATTTTTTGCAATGTCAACCATGGTGATGTGTGGGTAGTTAGAGCACACATCTATTTAACAGAAATTCACAATGTCTTACATAGAGAAGTGAGTCAGTTGGGTGCACTGCAGAGTCTTTTACCACCACCTATAAGTAGGGAAACTTACATATGTTTGAATCCCAAACTCTACATATGTTAGTTACAAAAACTTTACATTTAAGGTTCACTATGTCAATAAATTCATGCATATTTATATTTAGAGTTTTACGTCATTTGTCAATGACCACCAGCACAAAACCTTGACCATCCATTTCCCCTACTCAACCATCCATTTCTTCGACATGTATCAAACACAACCACTGAGAATCCCACTTGGATATGCCTATAATTGTAATTAATGTTTGAAGCATTGGAAAAGGAGAAAATATATTTTTTGTGTGCTCATAGATCCTCCTTCGATGTTCTAGCTCCCCCAAGGTTATAAAGAAGGATTGTTGTTGTTTAAATGTTATAATTTGCTAATCATTTTGACGATTGTAATTTGGTTAATCGGTTTGAAGATTATAATTTGGTTGATGGGTTTAAATTATAAACCTTTTTATTTATCATGGCGATCTGTAATCATTTGAGATTTATCAGTTTGGTCACAGTAGTGTGGGTCATGAATTAGGGAGGGGAAGATGTTATGTCTGCATGTCCATCACTAAATTGAAATGAAAATGAAAATTTTGGAACATTCATCTCACATTTGAGTGGGAGTGGTATAAAAAATGCAGCATTGAGAAGCTCATCATCATCATCAATAAACTACGATTCCCTACTCAAGTTTTCTCTTTAAAATTTGGGGTATGTGAAATCAAATGTGCCCAAACCATATGCTTTGATTATATTGGATAGGAGGGAGCATGTAGTGATATCAGTGTAGTAATGCATACAACATGAGTGGGAGACTCATGTGTGCAGTAGAGGGCACTATGGGGGCCTTTTCCCTATATCTTACACCCCTATTTTCACCATCATCAACCTCATGAAATTGGATGCGATATAGGTCAATATATTCCATGAAATTGCGAGTAGATTTGGGCACAACTATAAACTATTTGTACTCTATCATCGGATTCAAGATGACACAATTTTGATTTCCCTATTGGAATGTACCTGACTATAGGTGTGGGATACTATTTGAGTGGCGGTGGATTAGGTTTTTCTCTTCAATAAATAATGGTATGATACAAGGTTGTGACATGACATTCCCATCACCCTCTTCAATTCCATTATCTAGAACACTGAGTCTAGGTTTAGGTACAATTTTTCTGTTCTAAACATTGGGATCTATAGCCAAAACCATCCCCTATTTAAAACCATGTGTGGGGATTTGTGTAGATCAAAATGGTTTTTTTCAAGTCAAACTCTGTCCCATAAAAGGAACATCACTATATAAAAGAACATAATCACCACCATGTTACCAACCTCATCCATTACGATCCCAACCCTTACCAACTATTGGAAAAAATTGAATGTGTGCTTTAGATAACTATGACACAAAAAACATTTGCAAAACATTGATGAATGTAATTAACCTTCTTAGATATTGTCAATAACAAATCACAAATAATATCGAAATGAACAATGAACAAAAAATAGAAGAGAATATAATAACTTATATCACTTAGCCACTTTGAAGGGGCAACCTCCAAGACCTTACAATAAGATTATAATGCTCAATATGATCCTCAAGTACTACCCCTACATTCTATATATATATATATATATATATATATATATATATATCTTACTTAGGCAATTGTTAGTCCATAGGTCAAACCTACTATAATATGAAAGCATAGAAAGATGTGAAAAGACCAAGGAGAGATTATGCTAGCCACATGTTGGCTAATCATATCCCATTACAGAGCAAGTAGATGAAGGGTGTAGCATGCCCCTCCCCTTGAAACCAACGTTGTCCTCAACATTGAGTAATCATTGACGCTTCTAAATGAATTTTTCATCCTCCCAAGTGGCATCCTCATTTGGCAGGGTCTTGCACTTGATCAAATATTGTTGGAGGATCTTGGTACACAAATTCTTTGTACGCATTTGAAGGACTAAATCTGGTTCAAGAATAATGTTCCCTTCGTCATCCAACTCTAGTAATTCTGTCTAGGTGGGTATCTGTTGTCCAATGACCTTCTTTAAGAAGGAGACATGAAAAACAAGATGTATTTTGGTTGAAGGGGGTAGGTTCAATTTGTATGCCACAGTACCAATCTTTTATAAGACCTGATAAGGACCATAATACTTGGGATCCAACTTGCTATCCTTCCTTTTTGGTTTCAATGACATATTCTTGTATGGTTGAAGTCTTACAAATACCTAATCACCTTATTCAAAATTCCTTTCACTTCGATGTTGATCCACTTGTTGTCTCACTCTATTTTGGGAGAGATCCAAATTTTCTTTGAGGGTTGTTAGGATTTCCTATTAATGTTGGATGTGATCCTCTACTGCCCTAACCTTAGGATGCATCCTTAAAGTTGATGTGATGGAGGGTGGTTCATAACCATATGAAGTCTAGGGAAAATTTTAAGGAACCCCCCCAAAAAAAACTTATAGCAATTGTGGTGAATATACATTTAACTAGTTTCATGGTTTTGGCAAATATATCTATAACCAGTTTCATGGTTTTGGTGAATACCCCTATAACTTGTTTCATTCTTTTAGCGAAAATGGTAAAAAATTATTAAAAATAGTTGGAAATCAAATGATGAATCTCCTATAAATTTTTTTTGTGAATACCCTCTGTCGAATTTGACTGTAATGAGGCCCAAAAAATTTCATTTCTTTGTATGCCTTACCTTTATTCTCAAGTTCTTAGAATGTGTGACACTTGTCCACTTGGAGGAACATGAAAATGACATGTGGTATCTTGTGATTGCTCACTGTCACTTTGCCTTGCCTCACCGACACCGCGGACCCGAAACTTTATTGAATTGGTTCATTCCGTGGGCTTGGAGTCCGAGGAATACCTTTGACTTGGGGAGGCCCAGGAATCCTTGTCATGTGTCTTTCTGATGGGCAAGGGAAGGATTGAAAACTTTAATAATAAGGCACAAATAAATTATATTTAATAATTAAGGATACATTGTTTCCATTTAGTTGCTATTAATTTTTTTATGTCTGGTATGTGCAATAGTAAGAATGTGTTTTTTTAATAAAAGGAAGGGGGTAAATGTAATGATGTGGAGAAGTAGTGCTCACAACATGTGAAGCATATTTCTACACTGGTATTTGTACATGTGTGTGCCAAGAAACATGATCAATATTTTGAATTTTGAAACTTAAGTTTAATTCAAGTCCAAGAAGATGAATTTATTTCAAAGGAACACATTGGAAATTTGTGATCTCATAGGAAATAACATGTAGCAGAGGAAAAGTTATCATGTCTTAGGCTCATGTCATTTAAAGTTTGTGACTGATTATTTCTTTGGTGTTATTCCCATAGTTGATTACAGGTTCTTCTACTTAAAAAATAACAGACAATTCAATGATTACTCTTGCTTATAAGCTTTGGCAAAGAAAAATAGAAAGCTTGATATATATTTACAAATATACATACATACATATACATATGGATATATAGTAGGAGCCAAGTAGTTGTCTCAAATCAACCTAGGCTCAAAGGCGATGCCACTGTTATAACACATGCCAGTTGTGTTTATATATTCTGGCAGCCACAACCAAGACCCTTGCTTTAAATGAAAATAAAGGATGAGGCTATTTCTGGAAACACCTTTATGAAACACAATAAATATCCCACCATGGTGTAACTAAACAAGAACATCCTTTTCCTCATAGAAAAACATTGGAACATTACGTGGGGCATCCTTGCAATTTATTTTTCGAGACAAAACATTGCCTCTCCTCCTTCCAAACTCAAGCTCTAGCTCAAACACAATTGTGTCCTTCAAATGGTCCCCATCTATAATTGGTGGTACAAGTAGCATCCTTTCTTAATCTACAACCAACCTTGTTCTGTAGTGAGGGAAATGGTCTCTTCCATATCTTACAGGTAGCAACAAAAAATGCACAGTAGCATAATCTTGACTGTTATAAATTCTCACACCTAACACAGGTTCATATGACATTAAGAAGAAAAAATTATTACTGAAGAAAATGGGTCCATAGAAGAAAAAATCTCTCAATCAATGTCACAATCCTCTAAGTCCCCATAGAATAATCATAAATTTCTATAGTACCATATCCTGCATTAAGATCATATCTATTAACACCTTCTTGAAACACTTTGTAACCTTTGTTGTCATCTACCACCAGAATGCCCCACACATAAATAAAAAAGTGTCCATCCATTAAGTTGAGTTGATAACATTTGAGGAAACTTGAAGGAGGTTCCCAGCTTTAGTGGATTACATACCCTTGAAACATTACTGTCACATGAACAAAAAAATATTATCCCTCGATATGTGAATCTTCAAATCATACCCAATCAAAGCATGATAACCACTAAAAGTTTATAATTTTCCATGTTCTACTGTAAAAGTCGTATCTCAACGAATGATCACCACGATCATGATTTACAAGTATCCATGGATGTTTGTTCCTTGTTTCACTATAACACCTAAAGAATTTGGTGGAAGTTCATGATTGTTTTCCATTCCTTAGAAACTAGAGAGAATCTGCATATTGCTTCTAATGGAATCCAAAGAAATACATTTTCCCAAACATCTTGAGGTAGTAAATGATCCCACAGAACACAATTTCCATGTTGCATTTGAAATAAACTAAAATGAAGAAGAAATTTGGGTGTTTGAAGAAGGAGAAGACAAATCAAAAGGTTCAAACACTGTAAAAATGCAAGGGTATCCATAAGAACAAGTGCTGGAAAGGAAAAATATATTTTTTCAAACATAAACAAGAGTATCCATGGAATAAAGAATTACATTATCATAAACTATAAAATCTCGAAAAAAATTTTTGAAACATAAATATTACATTAAACATAAATAAAAATACATGATAAATTTCTCCAAATCCAATTTGGTAATTGTGATAAAATAGGCATACAAAAAATTTATAATTGTAACTATATTATAACATAAATATTACATATCATAATATATTTCTCAGTTCTTGTACTTTTTCCTAATTGCATATATTGATCTTCTCCGCTAGAGTGTTAGCTAGGTTTATATCCTGACACATTCTTTATCAATGATAGCTTTGCTGGTGTCTATTAAGTCTCTCCAAGTTTTAAGTTTCAAAAGATACAGTTTGCAAAGATGGAAGACAACATGATTTTCCATCTGAAATATGGATTGATTCAGATTTCCATCAATTTCCATATCCCATCGTTTCTAGAAGTATGTGAAGAATCCATAGGTTCTGGGTCCAATATTCTAGTAACTAATAGAGAGTTCATAACACTTTAAGAATTGGATGCTTATATAAATACAGACTATAAGCCAAGAGAATGAAGGGAAACAACTATATTAAGTACCATCAGAAGGAGAACTAGAATAGAGAGGGTTAAGGATTTCCCAAAAAATAATTTCATCTAAGTCTGTTTCAGAACTAGAAGAAACTAGGACGTATTCATGGCTTGATATCTGGTTTGATGTGCTCAATTTGGTCCCCGCATGATTTTGGTAAGTGTCAAAAACGACCATGGGCCTTGAATTTATAATTTTTGAGTGAGTTCTTCGACTGGACTTTGTAACTGTCCACCAAATCCTAGGTATATATTGGTTAGTATGTAAATGACACATTGTGGTTTGGCAAAAAATTTTCAAACTGATCACTCTCTACTGCCTCCGCCTGTTAAAGTTATTAAATTTCCTTTTATCACGATGAATAAAATATCATTACAGATAGACATATGGAGATATGAGCAATTATTAAGGGAGAGGAGCCTACCATCAAGCATGGAACAAGAAATTATAATGGTATTGGTTAGGGTAGATGTACATACTACAGATAGAGAGTAGTACTTGCCAATTTATCACTTAAAATTTGATAAAAAAATTAGTCAACAAATTGTGTCACATCAAAACTAATAACTCTGAAGATTGGCACAGGTTGTAAAGACTTATTTCTCATGGAAGGAAGGCATATGACTATTCACCTAAGGGATCACATTTTGTGGCCAATGATCCAACCATATTTATTAAATATCTTTGGATTTCCTTTCCCCACTCATCCTTATAGAAGAATTAAATTTGATAAGACATGTGGAGAACTCCATGAGGGGATTAATTTTAATTCTCTTTGGCCAGGTCCCATGAGAAGTTGATTATGGATAAAGAAAAGCTATTGAGTGTGTGTTAGAGTTCCTAGTGATACTTCAAGATAGTACTTTTCTCAAACATCCTCTCTGTTTTCAATCAATCGTCTTGGACATCGAGGTAATTTTGTTGGAGCTATGGATAGTGAGAAGGTGCTAAATGTAGGCCCTCCAAGAGACCATGAAGGGAAATAGTGGCAGAAGGACAACTGACTTTGGGTGTGCAGGAGAGGGGGGGTGGAAGCACTATAAGAAGGAGAACTAACAGAATGCCACTTTTCTAGCATGGTGGGTGATCCTGGTAGATTGCTCAAAATTTTTGAACCTCATTTGAGTCTATATTAAAACTAGAAGAAACCATTGTGCCAAAGAATGAAATAGACAAGTATTCGCGGCTAGTCGGTGGCGTTGGTGCTTGATATCTCTTATAATGAGTGGTTTACTCTAATCCTTGGGTGGGATTTCGTGCTCATTTCGCGGGATTTAGGCCATGTTCCCCATGATTTTATCAAAATCCTGTTAACTAAGTGCCGGAATGTCTATTTCTTCAGTGTTATATTTTATCTTGGGTATAAAGCAATATGAATATGTATTTTGTAACATCGTGTATGTATGTGTGTGTATATGCGCTTTCAAGGGAAGGGGATCCCGTAAAATACAACCCCATTTTGTTATGAAAATATTGTTGAATAATTGCTCACAGTTGTAGTAGCATTTGATTGATGTCTTTTTTAGATTTGTTTAGAGTTCATCACATATATGAGGAGACACGTTTGGAAAAAAGAAGAAACTAACTACATATATAAAATATAAGAAATGATATTTTAGAAATTATGGAAGTGACCTATTTCAATTATCATGTATATTCAAAAGTTACTAAGCTTTATGAAAAGCGCACTTGCCTACAAAATATATTGAAACAAACATCATTAGCATTTAGTGATCAAATTTGAAGGGCTCACCATACTTTAATTTGACAGGCTAGGTTAAGCTTTACCCAAATAAGATATTAGAAAAACATAAATGAGATGTTAATATTATTTCAATATATATTTGATTAATTTGAATAAAATAAATATGAAAAATGTCAAAATTATGAAATATATAACATCTAAAAATAATTTTTAAAACACTATATAAATGTGATAACACCATATTTCATCAGTAATGACATTAACAATTCTGAATTCTTTTAAAAACCAAAAATTTTCTTTAGTTATTTCAATTCAAATAATAAATAATATCAAACAACATTTGATTTTATTCATATTCATTTTCTTTAGAAAAACTTTCTTTGATCTATTCTCATCTTAGATCTATGGATATTTGGTTTGGTATTTTGAAAATTGAAGTTGTGATAGCTTTTTAATTTATTGAAAACTTTAAATTAATTTAGGAAACAAAGAATCTAATTTACAGAAATCAATAATGTGTATGTGTGCGTGTGTATTATTTTAATATTAAATATATCATATATATATATGATATATTTTATATCTATATAATAATATAAAAATAATATATATAATATAATCCTAAATAATATATTTATATCATAATATATATATTGGAATTTGGGATTGTCTCGAAATCATCTTAAATATGGAAGGGTCTTAAATATATGTTGTCACCAATCTTTTCAAGTGTGTGATAGGCCTTGTTTTTTTCCTATTTATTGTGGGTTGATTTTTTTCATTTTCACCCTTTTTTGTCAGTGATAACCTATGGATTCCCATCTAAGTTCCCCTGTTATCTTTATTTTTAAATAAAAGAGAAATGGCTTTCAGGTCGTCTATATCTAATCATTGTATGTGACAGATCTTTAAAAATTGGTAAGGGTAGCGATTTGGAGGCAATTTAATTGGTTTGGGGGAAAATATCTATTTGAGGATGGATGGTGTAGGTTTAATAGTAGTGTGGCATCAGTTTTTGAGGAAAATATTCTGGTAATTGAGCCATCGAAGCCTAATTCGGTCAACCTTGCTCTCTGCTGGGTTCAACCATCTTTCTGCATAAATTTGGTTGCAAAAGTGCAAAAGTGTAATGTTGCTTTCTGGGAAGCGGGGCAGGAGGTGGAAGCTCTGGGGTGGCTTGGATTTGAGAGTCTTTAGGGAACTGGAACGTCACCATGGGGAGATGATACGCTTCACAGAGAAGTTGGTAGTGTTCGTCCGTGACAATAATGCTAGAAGTACGTGCTTGAAACTCCCTAATTTGGCTGCCCTCAATTCTCCCACCGATCCAGTGCCACTTTCATGGGTGGAAATCCTTGAAACTACAGGGGAATCTTATGATCATATTTGGCATGGTTGGGCTAATTAATTTTCTACTCAAGACTATGAGGAGGGTGTGGTTGAGAGGCACGGATCTCTAGTTGTAATTTTTTCTGTCTTCTTATTCAAGGGATTAATTCTCGATCTAAATATATGTTGTAATGTCTATAGTATAGTATATATAGTCTTCCTTCCTTCTCGCTAACTTTTTCTTGATATACCCAATAGTAAGGATTGAAAAGGTTTTTTTCATCTTCGTCTTGTATATGAGGTTTAACCTCTCTCTTTTGTAAATGGAATGAGACCCTTCAACCCTCTTTAAAACTAAATAATAATAATATATTTAATGTATTTAAATTATATTAATTAATTCACGTAGCATGGGTGAAAGTGGGTGTGATAACTTTTAAATTTACTGAAAACTTTCAATTAATTTAATAAAGAAATAATATAATTTAAGAAATCAATAATGTAAACACTATATAATATGTTGGGGCCCATCATATATTCCAACTCTAATGTCCATGACCAACAATGAACAAATAAACATGGACCTAAAATTATAATTCATCCCACCTAAATCTGGGAGGTTCACATCCCTAGGGGAAGGAAAAAAAATCATTGAATTCTTCTACTTGGCATGGGAAAAAGTGGGGGTTTAAAATGTTTCAACAGACCACAAAAATTTTGATACCCAAGTCATTAAATGCCCACACCTGTCACTGTGGAACCGATAATTTATTGAATCAGATCATTCCATGGGATTGGAGTCCAGGGAATGCCTTTGTCTCAAGGCTTCCTAAAATCCTGCCACGTGATCATCTGCTAAGGAGGCTAAATTTAATGTCTACAAAGTACATTGAAATACATAATCATTTATAGTGATGTGGACTGAGGTGATATTAAATGTCTGCTGACAATGGAAATTATGTTTCTGGAAGGCATAATGCAACAGAAAGCAGAATATATTCATAGAAGTTGCAGACTGTGTAAGACTCAAAATTTTCATATTTTTGAGTAAGTGTCGTCATAAATTTGAATCTTCATTCTTTAAATATTATATTTTTATAAGTAACACTATATAAGCCTTCGCTTTGAAATAGTTCAATATAAGGGTTGAGAAATTAGGGTCGAGGGTTTATAGAATCCAAAATTCCAAGCATGTCTACTTCCACAGGATCCCAAAGTAAAAGTAAAACCCAAATCCCATATGTCAAACTCCTTAAAAGTAAACCCCGTGGTAGTGATTTTACTGATGAATATCATGATTATTTATGATCCTATCATTGGCACAAAAGCTTCACAACTTAGATACACATCTGAGATGAAGATGATTGAAAGTAGACGTTCGGATACACCAGGTAATATTAAAGGACTAGGTTGGGTAACATGGGGGTCTGGATTGGGATGCATGATGCTCCATGAGGTTTTACCCTGCCCTGAATTTGTCAATATATGTGCCCAAAATTACGATGGGACAAAAAATGTAATTGTTGCAAAGGGCAACGGAGCATAAATTTTGTCCATTACAGAGGAAAATATAGGTCGTATGTTGGGGTTTGAAAGCAAAGATTTATGAACTGTCGGGATAAACCTAGACAAAATTGCTAGCAATTAACATGCCGCCAATAAAAAAGACAGATGATTTTTTGTGAAAATTAATAGTTGATGGAATGGTACCAAAAGGGAAGGCTCCGCATACAATTGATATTTAACCCATGGATCAAGGATACCATTTCTATGCTAGTAATTGGCTTCGATAGTGATGAGAAAGTGGATGAAAACCTCCTGGAAATGGTATACAATATCCATTTCGTTACTCCACCTTGTCAGTACAGATTTGTTGGGTATATTGCAGAATCTATGCATAAACAATTATCAACAATCAAAGAAGGCTCTGACACTAAGACCTTTAGGTTGACTACCTACTTGTGTTATTTAATTCTATGGTGGTTTTGTGAATGGTTTGAAAAAATCAAACTTGCAATTGAGCCCTATAATGTTGATGGTGAGCCAACAATGATGCGTCCATTAACTGAGTGTAACCCCAAGATAAAGATGTATGATAATAGAAGGGACTACAATCAATTTGTGGATTATTTTTGGGCTCCAATTTATGAAGCAATTATAAAAAGTACATTGCCTAGATTTCCTGTGAAATGTAGCGATTACATTCAACTCGGATCAAAAATACAATTAGCAAACTGGTACTTCATGGAGGAATTTTTTGGAATATATAGGGTAAAAAGAGGGTTTTAGAAGGTCCCACAACCTTATACAAAAAATCCCTTCAGGCCAGATTTAGCAATTTAGAACATAGCAAAAAAGTACCCATGGAGATTCCAAAAAAAGGGAAAGTGAAAAAGACAGCAGAAGAAGAGAGGATAACATCAGAAGAGCTTTTTCAGCTCAGAAACAACAGTTCTAGCTCTGGGAGATCCTGAATCCTCCGCAAGTTGTTCTGCAAGGGTGATGAGCTTTGAGCAATCTTTGGCAATGACACTCCTGGTAGAATCAGTGAAGGCCTCCCAGGCCTTCAAGGAAGTGAAGGCATGCTGGAGCTTGTTTAAAATAGATGACACCAAATCGACTCTGCGCTCATCCCTCTGTGAGTCAGCAATCGTAGGCTCAGTAGGAATTGAGTTCAAATTCGGAGAAGATTTCAGAGTGTCAGCAAGAGGTTCACTGTCGTCGAAGAGTGGATTGTCTCCAACAGTCTGAGAAGTGGGGTCATCCACAGGCTAGTTCATCTCCCTCTGTTCCGAGGCTGGGGAGTCAGGATAGAGCTTGGCGAGGCCCAGAATGTCGTCGGCAAGAGAAGTATCGGGGCTTGAGACCGGGGAGACTGCTTTAAAACTGGTGTCATTGCCTTCTAGTAATAGGCACGAAAGGTGGGGGGGAAAACAGGGGGAGCAGAAGGCTCGGAAACAACGAGGGGAGGGCTAAGAATGGTGACATCCGAGTCGGAGTCAGAGGAAAGGTGCAAACGACGGCGGCGCCGAGAAGAGTGGAGGGAGGTGGAGGAGGGGTGGGGGGAAGGCGAGGGAGAATGGTGATGGTGACCAGTTTTGGGGGGAAAGTGAATTAAGTTGGCATGCGAAGCAACATCAGAAAAAAGCAAGTACAGTAAGCCCTAGTGGAGAATAGCCCCTTCCCCGTCATGAGCCAGCTGAACAGAGTGCTCTAAGGATTGATAGAGGAAAGCCACCAGATTAATATTTTTTCCCCAATGCAGATGAGAAAGGATGAAGAAGTGAGGGCCGTAGACCAGATGATATCAGCCGTCAATGGTGAAATAATGCATTACAACTTCAATGACTCTGTTCCATGGAGGAGGCAGGGAATCACGAGTGTAGCCAGAGAGATATTTGACCGGCTTGTCCCCTGGAGTGATAAAATCCTACATTTTAGCATGCAGCGAGTGCTTGAAATAGATGTCACCGGTGGCAGGAAGACCCGTGGCATCAGTGATAGCATTGGTGGAGATAGTAAAATGTGTGTTACCAATCTATACACTCCCCTTCGACCAGGAAGCCATAACGACATACGAGACCAGGGCCGAGTAGCCACCATTCTCTCCAGGAAAGTCGTGATACCATTTTCTAGTAAAATGTTCCATACCTCCATATCTTCTTTAACCGAGTCGCAGGCAGCAGGCTCAATCTGCTTCAGTTGGCCACCCATTGTTGAGAAATTTGGAAAAGTGCAGAAGAGAGAGCATTGGAGGACCTTTAAAAGCCCACCCAGGGCATGGGAGCCATCGGCTTCACCATCATTGTCCTCCCGCTAGATCATCATATGATTAAGGAGAAGAATTACCCCATGCGTGCAGAAATCCTCCACATCATAACACATCTCCCTCACCAAATGGTTCAGCACCAAAGGTATTTTCATAATAAATGAAACATAATTGCTGCCACCTTTTGAGGAGGCCATAAAGGCATTGCTGAAACCCATATCAGCTCCCCCTTCCACCAGTCAGCATTGGGATAGATCATTCTGAGTAATTTGGAAGAGATCAGCTGAGAAGTTTTCTATCTAGCTTTGTTGACTCTCAAGGAGAACTCCAATGTTAGCTAGGTGGTCCACCACTTTATTCCCCTCTCGGAGGACGTGCTGGAACTGAATTTGATGGAAATTTCTTTGTAGAATTCTGATATCAGCTATGATATTTTGGATTGACCATTGACTAGAATCAACAGATTGCAGGAGATTGATGATGTTGAGGGAGTCACTTTCAACTTGGAGAGGATCGTCACCAAATTTGATAGCCAGCTCAAGGCCTTTGAGGATGGCCATGGCTTCCGCACGATGGTTGGTGCCATAGTTAAGATTATGAGCAGAGGCAGCAACGATGGAACCCGAGGAGCAACGAAGAATGGCTCCTCCACCTGATTTACCAGGATTGCCTTTCGAGGCCCCATCCATATTAAGTTTTCTCCAGCCCAGAGGGGGAGGAAGCCATTGAACTAATCCCCAAGTAGAGGAAGTGCCTTTACTTATAGGAAGAATAGCCAACAACCATTGCCACTCCCGAGAGTTACAGATTTGGATTTTTTGTTGATATTTGGACTAGAGGTGAGAGTTGAGATTATCCTGGAAAGTTAGAGCAATCTGGGTAGCCACCCGATTAGGTTCAAGACTCTGGTCTTTGAATATTCTTCTGTTCCTTTCTTTCCAGATGCCCCATATGCCATGCGGGAGGAGAAGTTTCCAGGCCAGAACCAGAGTTGGGTGAGTGAAGGGGGAGCTCCATTGAGAGAGGGTGTCCTGAATGGACTCAGGGAAGGTCCAGAACACACCCATCCTTGATAAGAACCAATGCCAGATAACTTGCGAAAAGGGACAGTGGATCAAAAGATGGGCAGAGGATTCCACCTCCTTAGTACAAAGCACACATCTAGTGGGAAGAGAGAAACCCCTCCTTTTCATATTTTCTCCAGAGAGGAAAGCATTCTTAGAAGAGAGCCAGGAAAAAAAAAACCAATTTTGGGGATGATCTCCTTCGGCCAGAATTTGGTGAGGGGGGGACCAGAGTCAGTACAATGCATTGAGAGATAAGCAGCCTTAACCGAGAAAGAGCCAGATGGGGAGAGGGGCCAAATTAGCTCATCTTCATGTTGGGAGAAGGGGATATAGATGGATGAGAGCACAGTTCTAAGTGAAGTCAGGAGCCTACTCTGTTGTTCACTTATATCATCCCAAACCTAAATATTCCATGAAGGAATAGAATTCACCACCTTCCAATAGCCAGAAACTAACCTCCCCTACTTATTAATGAGGCTTCTTTTCACAGGATCCCATGAGGGATTGTGATCAAGCGGCTCGACCCCAATCCAATGATCCCGCCAGAAGTCAATAAGTCTACCATTTCCAAATCTCCATTTAGTGCCAGCCCGGATAATGGGGAGGGAACTAATAATAGAATTCCAAATGGCCAAACCGGGAATTGGATTTGAAGTGAGGAAATCTTCATTATTAGCAAGGTACTTAGCTCTGAGAAGCTGAGCCCAATGAGAGTTACCTTTAGCAACGTCCCAGCCAAGTTTGGCTAGGAGGGCCACATTCATGTCAGCCATCCTTCTTAGTCCGAGCCCACCCTGAGAAGTTAGCTTACACACTTCCTTCCATGAGACAAGATGGATCCTCTTTCTTTCTTCCATCCCAGACCACAGGAAGTGATTTTGGATTTTTTCCACCACCTCCTTCACCGAGTTGGGAACTTTGAGAAGGGACATGAAGTAAGTAGGAAGACTTTGGAGGGTGGCTTTAACCAGTTGGAGTTTGCCAGCCTGACTGAGCAGAGCCCCTTTCCAGGTAGCGAGATTTTTTTGATATCTTTCAATGACTGGATTCCAGAGATTTTTAGATTGCTTACCATGGAAGAGGGGGATGCCAAGATAAGAGGTGGGGAGGTCCACAATATTGCACCCAAAAATATCCGCAATCTTTCTCTGAGTCCTAGGAGCAGTGTTGATGAAGGAGATGCTGCTCTTGTTGAAGTTGATTATTTGCTGAGAAGCTACTTGGTAAAGAGATAGGATATCCATGATAGCCCGGGCTTCAATCATAGAGGCAACACTTAACAGCAAAGTGTCATCAACAAACTAGCTATGAGTGGCAGAAGGGAAGCTGGAGGTGATTTTCAGACCCGAAATGACAGACTGAATTTTAGCTGCCTCCAGTGCTCTGCTGAGGGAGTCCGCCATAAGAACAAAGAGGAAGGGTGACAGGGGGTCACCTTGCCTGATACCTCTGCTGCTTTTGAAGAATCCTGCCAGAATGCCATTGATAAGAATAGAGAAGTAAGGAGTCACAATACAAGAGAAGACCCAACTACACCATCTTTTATCGAAACCATATTTTTCCAGGACCCTAATTAAAAAAGGCCAGCTGACTCTGTCAAATGCTTTTTACATATCAAGCTTTAGGATCATTCCAGGGGATTTCAAGTGATAGGCCGAGTGGATAGCTTCATGAATCGTAATGATACCACCTTGGATGAGCCACCCCTTAATAAAACCGTTCTGGTTTTGCGAGATGAGAGCATTCATTAGGGGTTTAAGCCTGGAGGCCAGCATCTTAGTGATAATCTTGTAAGCGGTGTTGCATAAACTGATTGGCCTAAAGTTGGAGACATCTTTTGAACTATGCACTTTTGGGGCAAGGGCAACGAAGGTGGTATTCCATTCTTTTAGAAGGTTGTTACTGATCTGGAACTCATTGACCACTTTGAAGAGATCCTGCTTGATGGTCTCCCAGAACACTTGGAAGAAAGCAGCAGGAAAACCATCTGGACCCGGAGCTTTGTCCCTTTTCATGGCGAAGACCGCTTTGTGAATTTCCTCCATAGCAAAAGGTTTGATCAGATTATTGTTCATCTCAGAAGACACAAGTTGTGGGATATGTTGGAGCATGGAGGCCATTGATTGCTCCGAAGGAGGATGATTGACTTGGAGGAGGTTAGAATAGAAGGAGATGAGCTCATCGGAGATATCAGCCTTAGATGTTAACAGGGTACCCGAGGACGACACCAACTCTCTGATCTTGTCTCTGCTCTTATGCTTAGAGGCAGTGATGTGGAAGAATTTGGTGTTACTATCCCCCTGCTCGAGCCAAAGGGCTTGAGAGCATTGCCTCCAATAGGTCTCCTCTTCTTGAAGCGTGTTGTGGTAATCACTGAGGAGGGAGGTTTCTTTTTAGTGAAGGTGATCCAATCTCCCTTCAATCTCCATTTGAGTAGAGACTTTAGCCAAATCCTGAGATAGCTTCTGTTTGTGGAGCTTGATGTTGCCGAAGACCGTAGACTTCCAAATTTTGAGTTGTTTTTTTAATTTCTTTGAGCTTGCTGGAAAATCTAAACATGTTAGTGCCCTCAATTTTGATATTCCACCAATTGGCAACAAGAGCGTTCAGGTGATTATTCTCAAGCCAGGCAAGCTCGAACCTGAAGGGAGGATTCTTGGTATTTAGATTGTGATTTGTACTCAGCAGGAGAGGGCTGTGGTCAGAGGTATCCCGGGGGAGGGATTTGAGGTAGAAGTCATGAAATAGAGAGATCTAGTCCAGAGAGCCTAGAGATCTATCCAGTCTGCTTTGAATATGGTTCCTACCCAATCTGTGGTTTGACCACGTAAAGGAGGAACCGTGAAGTTCCATGTCAAGTAGTGAATTCTCCCTGATGAAGTCAGCCAGAGCTTCCATGCTGGCGGTCATGGCAGGAACTCCTCCCTATTTTTCTGAAGGAAAAAGGGGACAATTAAAATCCCCCATTATTAATATGGGGATTTTACCACAAGTGTTGATGAAGTTTGTGATATCTTTCCATAATTTCCCACGTTGAGTCTCTAAGTTGGGGGCGTATACATTGATGGCAATCCAAGTGGAGTCAGATCCAACCTCTTGGAAGAGCATGCATAGAAAGTTGGGATGCTTGAACAAACAATCCCCTTTGAAGCTTCTGGGATCCCATAGGGTACAAAGTCCTCCCGAGTTCCCTGCTGAAGGTTGAGATTCAAAAGAAGCAGCCAACCAAATTTTTAGGAGACGATCATCCTTTTTTAGTTTAGTTTCCTGCAGCATTATGATATCAGGAGAGTTCTGGAATTCGATATCTTTGATGACTCTTTGCTTTTAAAGAGAGTTGAGCCCTCTTATATTCCAAGAGATGATCTTCATTTCTTTGATTTGGATTTTCTCCCTACCACCATGGGGATTGTGCTTTTCGTTCCTTGAGCAACATTAAGAGTAGCTTCTTGCTGGAGTTTGATATTGCTCGGAATCCTTCCCCTTAATTTTTCAGTGCCAATATCAGGTTTCTTGCTGCTGCTTCTTGTACAGCAGGGGTTAAAACTATCATCAGAAGAATGGGCCGAGGGGGAGATGGCAGAGTCCAAGGGAGGGGGAAAGAGGGGGGTCAGGGGGGAGACTCAAGGAAGGGGGTTCCGAGGAAAGGGGGCCAGAAGTGGGAAGGGGGGGGATGGGGAGGGATATATGAGAAGACAGGGGTGGAGGGGGGGGAGGAGGAAACAGCCAAGGAGAGGTTAACCTCCTTAGAGGGAAGGGGGGGGGGAGAGCCGAGGGAGACAAAGGGATGATGAGGGACTGGAGGATCAGAGAGAGGGGAACAATCTCAGAAAAAGGATCATAGGAAGTGTTTATTTCTCCTTCTTTCAGGAGATCAAAGGAATTAAAGGTGAGGATGATAGGGATCTCAACAGAGGACAATTTAGGAATAAAGCTTTTCTTAGTTTTTGGGGAAAGGTTTTGGGTTTTGGATTTCAATTGAGGTTTGGAGGGGAAACTAGAGGCCCGATGGCCAATGCTTTTGCAGAAGGAGCATGCTTGAGGAATATATTCATAGTCAATATTCTGTTTCCAGTTCCCAAGATCCGATATTAGCTCTATCTCTTTTGGGAGGGGACAACTTACGTCAGCATTAACACAAAAACGAGCATGGATGAATCTAGTTTTAGCTTTAGTGGCTTGATCAATAGCAATTAAAGATCCTATGGAGAGGGCAATACCTTCAATCACCACTGGATGCCAGAACTCCAGGGGGAGCCCTAGGAGGAAAACCCATATTGAGACCATTTCCTGAGGTAGAAGCCACGTCTTCCAAAAAACCAAGGGCCACCGAGAAGAAATCTCGCGAAATCTTCTTTCAAGCTGAAGGAGAATAACATGAAACCGTTAGGCATTGCCGTTATTTCAAGCACTCCACATGGTTGCCATTTCAACCGTGCCCATTTTTTGATATCCTCCAAAGGGGGTCTAAGACCCATTAGTTTACCCACCAAGGAAAGATCACGAGAAGCAGCAGCAGCCTTCGTGATGTGAGAGGGAATGCGTAGTGAGAGGGACCCATATGACAACGAAGGAGAGAGCTTTTCCGAACTAGGAGCGGAGGTGGAACCCTCCACTATTTTATTCCAGGCATCAGGTGGCTTTGGAGAGAGGGCCCCTAACATGAGGGACCCCTGATCCAGACCAGAGGGGTCCGACATCCGAGCTAACACTAGAAAATCAGCAGGCGGCTGCAGGTGGTTTCAACAGCGACCTAGGTTCCACTCATAATTTGGGTTGATATGTTATGTTGTACTAAATTTCTTAATATTTCAATATAATCTCTATTTTGTTACTCAGCAAAAGAAGAGCATATTTCCTTCCTTACCGTTCTCATGTGGAGGGTTCACTTTTGAAAGAAAAGCATTCTATTTGGCACATGGAATCTTACTAATTTTTAAGTTTGATGTTGATTCTCACTGGGTATATGACCCATATGAGGTGATTAAAGCAAGGGTAGTGGTGAACACGAACTGTGCGACTAAAATCCAAAATGAAAGCAAACCCTTGATAGAAAAATTGAAAAATAAGAACTCTTGGGATGAAGTACAAATAATAATGAATGAAATTGTTGTTGAGAAAGGAATTAGTTCTCAAGAATTGTCAAAAAACTATTTTTGATTGCCTATGCCTCTACAAAAAAGACAGAAGATTTTCAATTTGCAAAACCTAATAAAAATTCCTCTAAAATCATGCCAAAGGCATTACATCGAGAATTGCGAGATAGAAATTGGACAAGGTCAAAAATTTATGCCTTTTGGTATATGAGGCAGGGCCTAGGCCATTCAAAATCTATAAAAGACTATTATTCTATTCTAGAAGATGAAAATTTTAGAAAATTGTGGAATAAAGAGCATCTTGGAGAGGAAAGTAGTGATGATGATTCTTCCTCTGAGGATTTACACAGTCCCCCTAACACATATAAACTAAGTCTCAATGAAGGTTTGAAAAAAAAAATACTACAAGAGTAGTTATTGTTGAAAAGTTAGGTTTTAGTGGTGGTGGTTTGGGTTTAAGAGGACAAGGCATTTGGCTTCCACCAGAGGCACAATCTAGAAATTTTTTCGACAAGTCAGGCCTTAGAGATTTGCCTTCGGAGAAAGGACCACTACATACTACAACACATACAAGTGTTAATCCATTGTAATTTACTCTAGAGTCAAATCCTTAGTAAATAGTTCATCCACATGTTGAAAATCCTAGAGGAGAAGTTGGCCATGAATCTGTTACTATTGCTAAGTTTGGCAGTTCTAGTGATGATGGTAGTAGTCAACAAAGTGTTGGAAACTTAAAGAGACCAATAGAGACAGTTGAAGTTGCTAGGGATATTGTTCAACAAGGAAGCAAGAAGAGGCATAAGGTAGAGGAAAACATAGGTACAATTACTCTTAGCTCAAGGCAACTATTTATAGAAGGCGGTGCCACTGCCACCCCTAAACAAACTACCATTCCATAGGGAAATTCTCCCCAAAATTCAATTACTCCTTCTCCATTCAAGGTGGAATAGTTAATTCCTACAAACACCTCAGGTTTTGATTACCGAGTTGAGTTTTCTAATAAATTAGAAAGAGATAAAAGAAACAAGAAGTAAATTCTACAGGCTACTGGAACTTCAGATCCAACCATAATGAGGGTATTTCCTACAGATAACCAAGATACAAATATCCTGGAATACATGTATGTTGTGCCCAAATTTGTAAAACCAAATAACGAAACGCTTCCCACTAACTATGATGTGACCTCCCTTCAAATGGATCTTAAGGTAATGAAACCTTCTGATAAAATTAATGTATCAAAAAACAACAATGATTTGGTTTACACAACATTACTAAAGGTAGAGAGGGAGAACAATAAGTTGAATAATAAGATTCTAAAGTTAGAGGCATGCCTGGAAAATGAGAAAGCAAAAGGAAAAACAATAGTTAATAAGACGAGTGGGTTAGAGAGGAAGATACAATCATCTATCTCTATGAGTGCAGTTGCTGTGAATGAACATGCACATGTAGAACTAGAAGATGTGAAGAAAAAGTTACATGAAACAACGAGTAAGAATAATAGATTACAAAAAACATTTGGAGAATTGAAAGAGGCTTTGAAGGAAGAGAAAGAAAAATTCAAAATGGGAATAAAAACAAAATGAAATATTGCAACAAGAATTGGCGAAAGAAAAAAAGAAAATAGTGTCTTCCAACATCAAACTATCTGGATTTCATAAAAAGGCATTGATTAATATGACAGATAATGTTTGGGGGAAAATACACCAAAAAATTGATGATTTGATTAGATTTTTTGAATTCATGACTAATCTACAAAGAATCTATGATAAGCTCCGTGAATACGTAATAGGTACCAGAAAAGTGATGGATTTAAGAGAGGATACAATAAAGAAAATTTTGGAAGCTATCTACAAATTTAGTGACACAGAAGTGGCATCTAGAGGAATTCAGAACCGGTTTGATGCCTCAATAAAGGTATCATCTATCATTCAAAAGTGTGTGATGCTGGGTTAAGCACAAAAATTCATGAATAAGTTTCAAAGAATTTTATAGGAACTGTATGGAAAGGTACATCAGTTCACAAATATTGGTTTGCCAAAGCCTTTTGACAAAACACACCAATTCATTACGAAGGATGCATTCCAGAAGAAGATGAAAGAAAAAATGACTTAAGAGAAGGACCAAATTCCTGAGAAGCTAGATGAGACATTTTTTTTTGAATTTGTTAAACCATTGATAACCTTGTCAATAAGTTTGCATTAAATAGTAAAGGAAAGCTCCACTATTAGTTATGAATTGCTAACAAAGTTACATGTCAATCACTCTGATTTACAACAAATTGCAATTCCAAAATATGAAGAGTGGAGCATGTTACAGAAGATGATATAATTTGTTAAAGTTGTGGAGCATGATTCCAAGTTTAAGTGGCCATTTGGTTTTGTTGTTTGTATTATTTGGGAGGAAATCATGGTCATGGATAAAAATAGTAAATTGTCTTATTAACAAACTAGAGTTATCTTTATGTTTATTGTATTAATAAACTTGTGATATTTAGGTTACTTGTGGTTGAAGCAAACTTTTACAAAGAGGTGAGCAAATTATACTCTCTAGTGTATTTAGATCCTAACATAATTAAGTGTAATTTATTCTTTTGATAAATTTTTCCACTTGTTGCAATGACAATCTTCAATTTTTTCATACAAGGCATGTTTTAAGCAAGTTGAATGAGGAATAGTGTTATTTTTAAATTTTCATTTCAGTAATGATTCAAGCAAAGCCACTTATTCTATCTTAGAATTAAGCACCACAACTCTTATATTCCTAAAGTATATAATAATGTAAATGCATTGTGATTTAATAGCCAACCAACCATGATGTATGATTTCTATAAAAGAGATTAACAACATTATATGTGAAATATATTACATACTCATTAAAACATGACTTTGTAATGTTTCTGGAATCAAAATAGAAATGGAATCAATATGATTACCTTTAGGCACATGTAATTTTGGGGCGAGCGATATTCCTTGTTTGAGATTCAAAATAATGTACTGAATGTTTGAATATATTAATTATTATATGAACATCTATATTACGGGATATCCACCAAAGGAAGCTTCCAACTTGATGGATCTGGATCATCTCTATCATTTGACTCACTAGATCTCTGAGATTGAATCTCTCTTTCTTGACAGTCAACTACTACAATAAGGTCATCTGCTATATTTGTGTCATTGTTTTCAGCCCCTCTCCTTTCAGTAATCGACTTCCATACTACTAGAGTCATGTCACAGGGAAAGTTATCCACTTTGTACCATGATGATTAAATTCTCAAACAACTGTCCAATTTTTTTTCAAGATTGTTTCGAAATTTTGAATTTATAAAGGCCAAGACACTGAAAATTATCTCATCTTCAATTAAACCCAAAATCATTATTTGACATAGATTAGCCAATGAGAAAAACTCGGACATGGTTTAGTGTAAAATAGTACTCACCCCAACTCTTTTCCATAGCTAGGTTATTGCTCCACACTCTAAGGGATTATCCAAATATTTGAATTGTTGAATCATTGTAGTGACAAATTCATGAGATTGAGTAATCAAACTATCCTTTCTTAAAATACTTGGAATAGTCATTCCATTGATATCAACATGCTTACAAAAATGTTGAATGAATGTAGTCAACCTCTTGAAGTAGTATTCCTACATGTGTCTTTCATTTTAGACAGGATTCCAAAGATAGCCATTGCTTCAAGTAAATCATCCCTTCTAAATTGATCCTTTATTTCTTCTTGTAGGGATACTGAAATTTATCTTAACCTCATGCTTATTGATAATACAATGTTATCAACATTAGCCTTGTGACTTTTACCTTCTCAACCTTACTGACTACTACTTTAAACATGTACATCAGTATCTCATATCCACATACAGAAGAAAATACTCCCCCAAACAAGTTGAGCTTCATAAATATACTTGCATTTCAAATCTTTATAAAATCATTCCAAACATCAAACTTTGGACCTGTAAAAGCAGTTCTATTGGGATACAACTATTCTATTGTGATATAAACTCGTTTCCTCAAACTAGAAAATTCAACAATATAGATAGTTATTTCTTGTTCTTGTTTAATTAAACGATGCATTTCTTCCAACATGGGAAGGAGACAACACAACATCTGCATGTTATTATGATGACCTTGCATTACAGATGCCCCATCTGCCCCAACACATACCAACTTTGATGTAATTGTAGAATCATCCATTTCACTGATTTTCAAACTTTTTATCACCAAATCACAAACGTTTACAGCATTGGAGTTCTCTCTCGTCTTGTGAATCGTAAGTACGTGAGTCTGTCTCACATATTTATCAATAGTATACACATGCATACATACCCAAGCGGTATTATCTACTGTTGTAACCTCATAAATAGACAAAGATATGTATTGTGCAGACGTCACTTTCTCTTTCAAGTCTTCTTTCTCAACCATAGCTAGACATTTTACCCAATCCCAACCATATTTTTGACCATTGAGAATGAGGAAAGTGTGGGAAACCAAGGAAAAACAACATCTTCTTTTGTTTAGGAAAATCTGTTATAGGATGACCTCTTTTCAAAATGTGAAAAACAATATTTAGCTGAATTGTTTTACCCAACAAACTATTTTGAATGATCTTGTTGAATTAAGAGGTAATTGTCCCTCCATTCACTACAACTATTATTTCATTTCTCTTGTGCTCTTCAAATTATTTTTCATACCTAATATGTAAACAATCATCCACATTTTTCCATCTGGCAACATTCTTCTCAATGTCATTTACAATTATCTTTTCATATATCTTTCCTAGATGCTTCTCAATAGTATCCAACTTAAGTTACATTATCTTGTCCCTGCCCAATTTATAGCTACAGATTTTACATTTTTATTCTTTGGGAGGTTTAGCTTTATCCTCATTTTCAACAAGTTCAATAAATGGAAACTTAGAAACCTGCTCTAACCTGAAACTCCTTCCCAAGTCCCATTTTCTTTCCTCTATCTTTCTTCCAGAAATAGGTGTCCGCTAAGTATTTTCCTTGGTGGAATTTAAATTCTGTTGACTGTCACTTCCATAAGTTTCACCTCCAACATTCACTTGGGCACTGACAGGTGATGTAGTGTCATCTTCATTCAATTGGGCAGGTGGTACAGTGTTAAACTCAACATCATTCAATGGAATGTCTTCAAGGGGAAGCATTTCATTGTTGTTGTCATTGACAACATTAGGTAAATAAATAAATGAACACATTCTCATTCTGAGTTTCATTTTGAATGTAATCATTATCCCTTGATTGTGATGGTCTTGCTGGAGAAGAATGAGTTTCCTTAGATGGTTTCTCAAAATAAGATGTTATTTTTCAAATGCCAATACCACTACCACGAGGGGTCGGAATACCATTTTTGCCTGAGGTTGAGCTTCCCTTTTCAGGATCCCCAATGTTGAATTAGTGAATCTTATAGAATTGAAAGAAAACAAGATACAACATGTTAGACTAAATTATATTGATATGTGCACAGACATCTCAACATGAGAAATATGTATAAAGAAAAATAATATTGTGTCACTTAACATGTACTACTTTTTGCAAGAGTGTTACATTAGTATAATAAGAATTAGAGCATACATCAAGCAAAATGAATATGTATTAGAGGTTTGAGAAGAGAACAAACAATTTAAAGGATTTGTTGAGCAGCCATAGACACTCTAATGATAAGACACTCTAGTGATAAGAATTCTTTGTTGTAGCTAATCAGACATGAAATATGCGATCTCAAGGTCTGTGCTAAGTTTGAAATCAAAGTATATTATGTATCTGCTCATAAAGGACTCCGAGTTCATTGATTCATACAAGGTATGATATATCTTTAGTTGATTAATGAAGGAGTCTTGATGATCGAGCTCTGTCATAATGTATAAAGGTTTTTCCTATTGTATAGAGGTTCTAAATGTTGCCATCAAAATAAATAAGGTTCGCATCTGCTCATGAAGAAATTATTGATTCATCAGAGGTATGAGGTCTGTCATAATCCAATTACCAAGAGTGTTCATCATTTCAAAGGAGTTGAGACATAATATATGGTCTTCCATCTATGACTCATTGTGGTATGAGACTATGAATTAAAGGTTGAGAATGTATGCATGGTTCTTTGGCTTGACAATGAAATGTCAATGTGTCAAAGCCAGCTAAAGTATCATTACTATTGAATGCTTTGATACAATGTTTCGCATATGATACAATCATGATAAGGGCATTCTTTGTCTACTGTCATGTTCCTACTTGGAGAATGAGTTCAAGAAACTTTAAGGATGCAGGAATTAAAAATATCCATGAATGTTGATGTTTTTCCTTTATATTAAATATTATAGACATGTTGTCTGGACTACGAAAAGGACAAGAAAATATGTCAAAGAGTGATCCCACTTTTGTAATCTTCATGGAGGAAGAAGAGGTGGTGTAAACCCCTACATTCTTTTTTGGAAAGTTCTTGCTGTGGAGAGATAGATTACAACTTTGCCTCAACATTAATAAAAGCAAATTAGTATTACTATACAGTTTCTGATGGATTTATAACACAATTATTTTCACAGGCAGTGCCAGAAGTGAATGTGAATATAAATAAATCATTTTTTGCTCCTCATATTGTTGAAGGAAATACATGCTTGGAGTACATTCAATACATTATGTTTCCATGGTTTAAAAAGTTTGAAGTACATCACAGTGAGGAAAATGGTGGTAACAAGAAGCATGCTTGTGATAAGATGTATGTACTTTTCCCACAACTATTATTTTCTATCTTTTGTTTTTCCAAATGCTAATTATCTGGTTTTGAGTTCATTGTTGTAACTTTTTTCCCTTTTACATTTCTTGAATTTTTCATTTTGGACATCTTTGTATGGTCTCTATTTCGTACATTATTGTTTATCAACATTCTGTTAACCTCTCATTCCTAACCAAATCCTCCCAACGGATGTGAACCCTATGGAATGAGCCACAATTGATATGTTTTTGGGTCCGGAGTGGGTCCTGACTCTCGGGAGGTCTATACCACTTGTCTCCATTCCGTCAGCATCCCAAGGAAATTCCCCTGGTGAACGTGAAACCTATGGAATGTACCACATTTTATATATCCTTCAGGTCCATTGTGGGATGAGGTAGTGTCAGCGGATAGTGATAAACAATCATGGTATTGGTCGTGGAATAAATGGAAAGTGAAACCACAGTGTGTGTGTGTGTATATATATATATATACTGTAGAAGAGAGAGCATTAACAAAAAATTCAAAGAAGATACATTGATAAAGCAAGGATATATACAGAGCAACAACTCGTGGAGATGTATGAAGTGATTTTAAATAAAAAATGTCTATATATATTTATTTGTTTTACCTATAATCTAGATGTATCTAAGATAGGAAAACTGTAGTTATGATTCTGTACAAGCGGAGGACTATTCTAGATGACATAAAAAATCATAGTGGTTATGAGGATGAGGATGTTCAGGCTTTGTAATAACTTACAAAGGCTGAATCACAGATAAAACAATGCAACATGAAAGAACATGTCTCAAATAGACTGAGGACTCACCTGTAGTAAGTGCTTCTAGGAAGTAAACTACAATGCACTAGCTGGGCCCTGACAAGACCTAACTTTATTTTAAATTTTATAAGCAAATTACAATATGCCGATTCGCTAAATCCCTTTCTACTACTTCACAAATACGTAAATTGGAAAATCATGGGAAAACATCACCTCTGTGTATATATCAAGAAAATTTTGGGAATGTTTTCTTGGCCAAATAAGGTTCCATAGATTTCTTGGTGAAACATTAATGTTTTCAAATCTCAAAAAGCTGATTTATTGGTGAAACATTAATGTTTTCAAATCCCAACGCGTTGATTTCTTGGTGAAACATTAATGTTTTCAAATCCCAACGCATTGATTTCTTGGTGAAACATTAATGTTTTCAAATCAAATCCCAACGCATTGATTTCTTGGTGAAACATTAATGTTTTCAAATCCCAGTGTGTCTATTTCTTGGAAAAACATTAATGTTTTCAAATCCCGACATGACGATCATGTGACATTTTAATATAAAAAATATACATTGGGATTGGAAATTCCTTGGTGATTCAGATGGGATAGATTATTTTTTATGGGATTTTTGGACGAAACCTGGGTACTACTATTGATGTAAAATTTGCCAAAATCAAATTCTTGGAATACTACTATTCACCAAACTACGAATATTCACTGCTAAAATTTTCCCCAATAAATCCATAAATCACAAAGCAATGTAGATATCATTTGAGGAATTTTTTGACTGCCTCTATTTGACCATCAGATTGAGGGTGATATGATGAATTGTGAGCTAGCTGAGTACCTAGAACTAAAAGCAATTAGTCCAAAAATTAATAGTAAACGCCTGATCTCTATCACTTACAATGATTTTAAGAATAACATGGAATTTCTGAAATGTGTCTAAGTAACTGAAAATGACTTATTTTAGAAGTTAATCTAAGTAGTACAACAATGAAATAACTGATATAAATGAAATATAAATGCTAACTAATTTTACTCATTCTCTAAATAAAATAAAATAATTGAAATAAAAAAGGAAAAGGTACTAACCTGAATTAAACTTACCTCGCAATGATCTGGAACTATATTGGATGATGCACAGGTGGAAAAGAACATGACAAAACACCTCAAGAATTTATAGCAGACGAAGATTCGGCCATACTAGGGTGCCTATGGAAGGATTAGGGCGCTTATTAACAACCTTATATGCAGAATAACTTGGAACCTGAGTCTGAGTTAGTCACAAGATCTTCGCAATAACTTGGTATTTGTCGCGTGTATGTCGCATAAGCTTCATTGATGTCATTGTAGATCTCCGATGAATAATCTCCTACAAAAGCCCACATAAAAGCATCAAATCCTAAAAATGAAATAGACAAATGAATGGGTCAGACTATCCTCAACTACTAAATAGATGGACTTACGACTGAGCGATGCACTACATGTCAAACCTAATGTAGTTCTATGTACATGTGTGTGCAATAACATACCTAGGGTTCCCTAGCGCTAATGATGCCAAAGTAGTGAGCAATAACTAGTTGTAAAATGTAAATGGTGGATGGAATAAAATGAATACAACCCTTCCTATGCAGTGTGTGATGTAAAATATTGCCCAAATGTAGTTCCTTTCCTTAGTAGATAACTAGCCCTTAGTAGAAGTAGTATGCCCTTAAGATAGTAAGTATGGTGTGTTTATATAGGGATATATTGTTCAAATTTCAACACTAATGACCCAACATGCTAACTAGTACTTAGGGGAATGGGAGGAAAAACCATAAAGACCGACCTTGAAACTCTAAATGAGACCCAAGTGCAAGTGGGACCATGGCACCTAAAAATAAGGACCGAGGTACTCATGGGTTCCCTAATCCATCCCTAGGTGCCCTAGTCAAAGACTAGAGACAAAAACTAAGAATCCCTAAGAGATGACCAGAACTATGTAAATAACTGATGATTGTGCAAGACATTTAATGAAAATGACTGACTAAATTGATGATAGGACTAGGGGATGAGCTGTTAGTGAATACTTTTCTTACGTGAGATCCTTATATAACACAACATACTTGACGGTATAAATGTAATGGTAAGTGCATTATTTTGTGACTACATTTCCCCCCACTTTATATTGGTGAGCAAAGAACTTGGTAACATAAAGTAGATCGAGATGCGTACCTGAGAGAAGTCCCGAGAAGCCCATGCTATAGTAGAACACATAGATGTGGTAGTAAAACTGTGCCAAAATAACCATAAAGCATGACGAAGCATGGATCAATGTGTTGATCCATGTAACGTAGTGAGAAATGTAATGTCGTGATGAATTATACTAAATGAGAGCGATGATTGAAATGTTAGGTGATTGAAGATTTTGAGTGTTGTATGATGACAATCAGATGGGGTAGGGAGTGATCAGTTTGTAACCCAACTGTGTGTATACGAATAATCGACCATAGGATTTGGGCATCCTATCACTAGAGGAATAGTGTAGGGAGAAAAGTGTGTTATTCTCTAATCTCCAAATACAACCTCAAGATGTAGCTGTTGTAGACAGACTCAAATCAAATATTTGTGGTTTTTAGATCGAGATAATTTTGATCAAACAATAGACCCATATAGGAGTGATATAGGAAAGGCACTCTTTCCCCCACTCTATGGGTGTTGAGCAATGTGACGGCTTCTAAGTTATGTCATCTGGAAGAAAACATGAAATGTATGATGGCTTCCAAGTTTGGTCATCTAGAAGGAACACGAGATATAGAATAACTTCCCAAGTTAGGTCATATGGGAAAGTAACACATGTAACTCCCAAGTTAGGTCATCTGGGAGGCCGATTGTGTTATATTGTATTGATTGAATGATATGGTTTTGATTGTTAGAGATTTGAACATTGTGATTGATTGATTGATTGGTTACTCGTAGAGAGGTTTTATGCTATTTGCCCCCAGGTTAGGTCATTAGGGGGAATCGATAGAAATTGGTGAACGATCTCATGGAAAATATTTTAATACTTGTTTCCCCCAAGTTAGATCATTAGCGGGAAGTGATGTAATGTTATATAGAAAATTTGTTCGTTTGTTTCCCCCAAGCTAGGTCATTAGGGGGAATTAATGATGAAATTTTGCATGGTTGATTAGTAAATGTTTGAAAATGATGAATTAATAGTGTTGATTGAACATATGGTGATGTAAGGGGAATTATAAGATGACCCCATTTTTAAGCACCCCTTTCGATGAAAGGGGAAGTGATGATAGTAACGAACGCTGAGCTGAAAGTAAGCATGAGACAGAGATAATGTTATAGAAATTATCAAAATGTTTATAAATTTGAATGAAAAATAAATCAAGGAGAGGTATAATGTATGTAATGTGTATAATATGATGGTATGCATAATTCTGAAAAGAACATTACAAACGAGGTGTAAATTGGAGTAGAAACGCTCAAGATATGATGAAAATAATGTAGTATGTATTAGCTGCGAGAATACGCACGAAATAATGACTATAATAAAGTGGGTGATGAAAAGTAACTATAAATAGTAAGGTGAAAAAATGATTAGTCACCTCATTTGTCTTTTTGCATGAGTGATATTGAGCTCTAAGGATGCCACAAGTGAGAGAAACATGACCTAGTCAATTTGAGATGGTGGCGACTGCCGTAGCATCACGTACGACGAAAAAGTTAGTAAGTGTGGTGTTTTTCAAAAAATGTATGATGTAGTAGTCATTTTTGTTGAATTTTTACAAATTTGATATTTTCTATTTTCTCGGTGTTTTAGACTTGGACAAGAGTGGTGAGGGCACTAATGACCCTTAGGACATGAGTGCCTAGATTCAAGTGCTAGTGTCCTGCATCTGGGTACCCCAGTCCTGCATCAGGATGCCCTGGTCCAAAAAGTGTGTATTTTGGTCCAGAGTGGTGTGAATGTAATTTTGATTTAACTGAGTGTGTATGGACTTATACAGTGTTCTAACATTATATTTTTTATCGTTCTGTGTTGTATAGAGGGATATCCACTCAAGGGAGTTCCACAGGGGTCGTCATATTAGTACTTTGCTTAGACTAGGTTTTTCAGATGATGATTGGGATGTTATGGACCACGCCAGCCTACGAAACATAACACATATGGGGGATGTGCCCCATAATATGCCTATGTTGAGTACACTATGTGAGAAGTGGTGCGCGGATATATAACGTTTTGGTTACCTATGGGTGAGATGACAGTTACCTTAGAGGATGTGTACCACATACTGCGATTGCCATTTTTTTGGGAGAGAGCACATGTTATGCTGTTGGAGGACATGGAGAGATATATACGAGTTACTAGATGATATTTTGTTATGACGCGAGTACTTGTTAAGGCCCATATCAATTTGGATGCTATTATGAGGTCAGGGGTTCCGTGATTGCGAAAGTTTATTATAGTGGTAATTGCTTCATCTATCATAGTAAAGGGAGGAGGTGTGGGCATATTGTATCATATGTATGACATATGTCATCAGATATAGGAGGAGAGAACTAGGTATGCATGGGCATGGTGTGTGTTGTCCCACCTATATAGATACCTATATCGATTTACTCACGATGAGCACGAATGTGGGATATGAGCTACTACACTATTGCATGTATGAGCATATGAGCACATAGCAGTGTTGAGGCTAGTTGGAGGGCCACAAGCAGAGTGGGCTAGGCTGGAGATATTTGCAAGGAGGTGTATTAATGTGTGTGGGTGGAAGATGGACACTAATACTTACAGGGCATTGATAGATAGGATGGGGCCCGAGGTAGTTGTGTAGAGGCCATACCACGATTATGGAGGATGACCAGAGGATGTTGTAGAGTTGTTGTGTATAAGTAGGACCATGTGGTTGGAGGATCGATTCCCAGGTGTTGCTAAGCTATTCCAGGTGGAGAGAGTATCGCGACAGTTTGGCATGGCTCAGGACATGCCCCCATAGCCATATATATGGTCGAGAGCCATTAGATCCCCTATGAGGGTTGGAACTAGACCATGGTCCACATGAGAGCAGCTAGTACCCCCTGGGCCAGATGAGGTAGACATGGTAATATAGCTGATAGAATAAGATGATGTGGGGTGCATAGAGGAGTATCACGTATGGTGGGAAACACATTGATGGGTATTATTGTTTCCATTCTTTGTAGACATAATGGGGTTACCACATGGAGGAGGAGAGGGGGAGGCACATGCCCCTGATAATGTGGTAATGGCTATAATAGAGCGTGAGTATCTATATATAGCTATGTTATGTATTTTGTTGTGTGCCTTTGTGATAGCGATGGTTGTCTAACACATTGTGTTATTTGTTTTGTAGGCGATACATACTTGTATTTGATAATAGACACATCCTTCCACAAATTGAAATGGAATGTGTTGACCGAGTAGAGGTATACTTGAGAGTGTGGATGATATAGTAGGAAAGTATGCCCATTTATTTGAGCCAGTGGCCATAATGACGAAGACATGTACTATGCTGCTAGGCAAGAGGGATGAGGCACGCAAGGAGACTCGATGAGCCAGAGAGGTAGTGGGTGGTGGTCCCTTAGCACAAGATGTGTTTGCACGATAGGTGGATTTATAATGGTAGTTTACAGAGTAGTCTACGGAGAATATGCTATTGTGGAGATAGGTTGATAGGTATCGAGGTCACGACCAAAGAATCAGAGTTATGTTAGAAATGACAAAGGACTGAGAGGGGGGTGAATCAATTCCTAATAATAATTTTCACTTTTCTATTTCAACCATCAAACACATAAGCCCTCATAGAATACATACATGAAATATTGATCATCAATATATATAGTTTATCATGAAATTCATACATAAAAAGAATACAAGATATGTTTAGAGCTCTTCTTTATTGATATTCAGAATAAAAAACAATGGCTTGATACTTGATCATCATCAATAGACTATAAGATACAAAAAAAGGCTCATAAATATTGTATCAACATCAACATACTATGACACTAGCATTCAACTACACAACAACAAACTTCCTCTTCTTCATCAACCTGATGTTACAAACACTTCATCATATTTATTCCACTACAACCAGCTACTAACCTGAAAGAGACTTCCACGGGTGTTTTTCTTTGCAGCAAAAGTTTCTTCAAGTGAAGAGAAAAGGGGTTTTCATCATCTTGCATACATAACAAATTTTCCTTTTTGTAGACTGTCATCATCTTACTTCGTGACCTTTCACCTTCTCATGTTTGATCACTTACCATTTCACTGACAACTCATTGTTTTCTTTTAACTATTCAACTTCACTAGAATATTTTTGTTCTCAGTTTTTTTTTCCATATATTTTATTTATTTTTTTAATACTCAATTCCTTTTTAAATTATTCACAACGACCTCGAGCTCTTCAAGCAACCTTGACTCTTCAAATTTAACAATTTATTTTGTATTTGCCTTTATGACTTCTCAGATTTCCTTGACCAGACTGGTCTCTTCAACTTCTCCATCAAGCTAGGGAGGTCACTAAAAGGTTGTAACTACTTTAGAGACTTTTGAGTTCCAATTTGAATCCAAGTACTTCAAACCAAAAAGACTTCGGGCCCTACAACTACTTTCTTTGAGAAGAATTCACTCATACTATTAACTGTGATAGTGACCATGCACATGGTTTCTCACATTCACCTTAATATGAAAATTTGGGTTTTTAAATTAGAATAAGGACCTCTTCATGTTCTTTGATTGATTTTCCATCCTTTGGGAGTTTGGCTCAAAGATTTGAGCTATCTTTCATACTGATTTTTATATTTGGAGATAGTGACTGGTTTAGTACATTAGTGAAGAACGACCTCGTGGAGCTAGTGTAGATCATAGACCAACTACTAACCCACTTTCAAACCATTCAAGGAACAAATAAGTTCATTCTACAAATCGTAAGAGGTCTCATGAGATTCTAGACTGAAATAGTGAAGAAACTCGAACAAATGACCACTTTGCTAGCTCTGTAACAACTTGGTGAAGAACCAAATAATAATTGTCAAAGAATTATCACACGTATTTTGATGAAAACATCTAAAACGTTTTGAAACTTTATCGTACCCAAGAAATATATAATTCTTCAAAATGTCACCAATTTTGGTTAAATGCATCTCGAGATTCGATTAAATTTATCTAGCAAGCCCTAGAATTAGCGTTTCACACCCGAGAGTGATGAAAACAAGTTTTCTTGTTCAATTCTTGATTAAACTTGAAAATTTTGACTAGTGTAGTTTTTCCAAGCGTCCCTAAACCTCTTCTAACCATTCAACCACCTTGAATCATCTTGGTTTATTCTCAGAGCTTTAAGAACTCAACTACATAAGGCTAACAATTTGACATTGTGCTTCATTGCTAAGCACAAAGAAGATTCTTAAGTTTCAAGTTGAAATTTGGTCTATCATGAAGAAGAAATGAAGAGATTTTGATCTCCTTTGAAAAACTGAAATAAAATTATAAGACCAAATAACAATTCTAACATGAAGACTTCATTTAGCCAATATGAGTACACTCAACACTATGACTATCAACAAAAACACCAAACCAACATTCTTTTCCTTTGTCTTATTTTTCATATGTGAGACCCTATAATATTCACCTAAAAATGATGAGCACTTTCAAGGTCTTGAGAGGGTGATAATTCAAGGAACACAACCTTCAAACATGCTCTTGTGTATAGCTTTCTTTGAAAAGAAACTCAGGAGAGGATGAACACGGAATTTTTGTGCTTTACAACTTACTACAAAAATAAAAAACATGAGATTCATCTGTTTAAAAAAACATTATAGGAGAACAAGATCAAATTTCCATCATAAACATCCATTTCGAGCATTGCACCTTGATTGTGCCTTTAAGTCCCATGAATGACTAAGAATGTCCTTACAAGGTTGAGATAAATTTGCTTGAAGAAATGTGCTTTGAGATTCATACATGTCATCATTATGCCATGAGGAAAACCTTACTTATTTCTGATCATTTGAATACTTCATCATTTTGGCAGGAAACAAGAATAACTCATCTCAACTTAATGCTTAAAGAAACAGACTTGAGAAGAGAAATAACCTGTTAGAAAAAAGCTCATATATTCTTTTATACTTATCCATTTTTCCTCAAACTTTTTCCTACACTTTAGACTTGAAGTCCTCTCTAAAATTTTTGAATCACCTAGCCAACATACCTGGATCACATAGACCCCTGTGACATCTATTAGGAAATAAGTGATAAAATATGCAGAATAATCCCTCACTGAATCGCAATAGTAGAAACTAATATGCATAAATTATTACAGATCTCAAATAAAATTTCAGAATAAAATAACACAACTCAAAGAGGCAGTATTTAACGTGGTTCACCCAATTTGGGCTACGTCCACCAAGAATCATTTGCTCAAATTTTGTTACAAGCCACCGTTCTCTCAATACAATACCCAGATCCGTTTGGAGCTATGCTCAACAAACTCTACAGAATTCACGGCCGAATTCAAAGCACATCTGCAATGTTTTTCACTATGTCCTACCATATGCATAAAATCATATAAGTAGGCAACTGCTTAAGCAGTTTTACAATACCGTGGGTATCAAAACCATGGGCCAAAACCAGCCTAAAAACCTATGGGTAAAAAAAATCACCCATATGAGAAGAGCACATTTTTTGATATGTCAAGTGTATTTTTTCGAGGCCAAAAAAAAATTTATGCCCAAAAAAAATTTCGGGGGCTGTGCCCCCAAATCCCTGCTACCGGGGGCTGCCACCCCCGAACCCCCTCTCGGGGCCCAGCCTAGCCCTGAACCCCGGCGAGGATACATGAAAAGTGTATAGTACTCTTAGTGTACAGTATTCAACACTTTCACACATGAAAACATGCTCCACAACCTAACAATCTCCCACTTTGAGACTAGTTTTCCTCTTAGGAAGCTTCTCAACCCTTCTCTAGTTTCTATGAAGACCAACTAAAGCTGAACACAACTTCAATTTTTCCCTTGTGACCACCTTGGTCATCATGTCTGTAGGATTATGATTGGTATGAATCTTCTCCAGCTTCAAGTTATCTTCCTCTAAAGCTGTCCTGATGAAATGGTACCTTAACTATATATGCTTTGTCCTAGAGTGGAAAATAGAGTTCTTAGCTAGGTGTATAACACTATGACTATCACTATATAGCTTTCCTTCCTCCTACTTATGCCCCAACTCCTCAAGCAATTGTTGTAACCAAATCATTTCTTTGCTTGCCTCTGTGGTAGCAACATACTCAGCCTCTGTGGTTGACAAAGCCACCAGCTTCTGTAGTCATGAAATCCAGCTCACTGCTATTCCACCTACAATGTAAACATAACCTGTTGTGCTCCTCCTATTGTCTACATCTCCAGTCATATCTGAATCTACATAACCACACAAAGTGGTGTTTGATCCACTGTAGCACAAAATTATCCCCATGGTCCCTCGCAAATACCGAAGGATCCACTTTACTGTCTGCCAGTGATCTCTACCTGGATCACTCATAAATCTACTCATCACTCCCACTGCATGGGCAATATCAGGCCTAGTGCACACCATGGCATACATCAAATTACCAATAGCTAATGAGTAAGGTACCTTGGACATCTGGTTTCTCTCCCGCTTTGTCTTAGGACACTGTTCCTTTGATAACTTGAAATGGCCTGCCAAAGGAGTCCTAACCGGTTTAACATCTTACATATTAAACCTCTCCAAGACCTTCTTAATATACTCTTCCTGAGATAAAGTTAGCTTCCATTCCTTTCTATCTCGAGATATCCTCATACCAAGGATTTGTTTGGCTGCCCCCAAATCCTTCATAACAAAGGATTCACTTAGCTGCTTCTTGAGTACTTTTATTTCCTGCATGTTTTTACCTACAACCAACATGTCATCTACATACAGACAAAGGATAATATAACTGCCATCCTTAAATTTCTTTGTATACAAGCAATGGTCAGAATGACATCTAATATAACCTTGCTCCATCATGAAGCTATCAAATTTCTTATACCATTGACGCGGAGCTTGATTCAAGCCATATAAGCTCTTCTTCAGTTTGCACACCATCTCCTCTTTACCTTTGACCTCATAGCCCTCTGGTTACTGCATAGATAGTTTCTCCTCTAAATCACCATGGAGAAATGTAGTCTTTACATCAAGCTATTCTAAATGTAAGTCTTCTGCTACAACTATTCCTAGAACAGTTCTAATAGAAGTTATTTTTACTACAGGAGAAAAAATCTCATCAAAATCTATACCTTTTTTCTATGCAAACCCCTTGACCACCAACTGGGCCTTGTATCTTTTCTTGCCTCCTTCTTCCTCTTTGACTCTGAACACCCACTTGTTCTGTAATGCTCTTTTTCCTTCGGGTAGCTTTACCAAATCCCATGTCTGGTTCTCCATGAGAGCCTGATGCTCCTCATCCATGGCTTGCTCCCACTTCTTCCTAACATCTAGCTACATTGCTTCATCAAAGCTCTCTGGTTCTCCACTATCAGTGAGTAATAAATAATAAAGAGAAGGAGAAAAATGTTCAGGTTCTCTTCTTACCCTAGAAGACCTCCTCAATATAGGAGTTTGGGGTTCCTGTTGAGGAGGTTCTTGAACTGATTCATGTGTCACTTTTCCATCCGGAAGATCCTCTACCACTGCATATTATTTCTTGGATTCTTCCCTATTTTCTTGCAATTGCTGCGTATACATGACTTTCTTATTAAAAACCATATCTCTAGATCGAATGATTTTCTTGTCCTTAATACTCCAACATTTATATCCAAAGTCATCACCACAATAACCAATGAAAGCAAATTTTTCTGACTTAACCTCTAGCTTGGTCCTATCATCCTTGTCTATATGAACAAAAACCTCACATCGAAAGAATCTAAGAAATGAATAATCAACTTTCTTACCAAACCAAGCCTCCTCAAGTATGCCTCCATCCAAGGCACTTGAGGGTCCTCTATTTATTAAGTACACAACTGTGCTCACTGCTTCTGCCTAAAAAGAAAGAGGCAGTCCTACATGTAACCTCATGCTCCTAGCAAATTCCATTATTGTTTTGTTCATCCTTTCTGACACCCCATTCTATTGTGGAGTTCCTAGAACTATCTTTTGCCTGCGGATTCCATTCTTAGAACAGTAATCATCAAATTCATTGCTGCCCTCCATTATCTGACCTGAGACATTTTAGCTTAAGACCTGTTTCATTCTCTACCAAAGCTTTCCATTTAATAAAAGTGTCAAATACATCAGATTTTTTTCTAATACAATAAACCTACACTTTCCTTGTTGCATCATCAATAAAAGTAACATAATAACTTGAACCCCCAAGAGATGATACTTGAGCCGGCCCCCACACATCAGAATGCACTAGCTCTAACTTACTCTCTTTCTTTGTAGATCCAAACTTGAGAAACCTTACTCACTTTTGTTTCCCATATATGCAGTCCTCATAGAACTCCAAACATGTTTCTATATATCCAGGAAAATCCTTCTTTATGATCTCCATGTCCTTATGGCTCATATGACCGAGCCTATAGTGCCACAATGTTGTATCTACTTCTGAAGCCACAAGATTACAAACATTGGTGCTATAAGTGGTTAAATACAAGGTTCCAACCTTCTTACCTCTTGCCACCACAAGAGCACCCTTGGTAACCTTCCAAGAGTCAGCTGTAAATATCACAGTACAACCATCACTTCCCAATTGCCTTGCCAATATCAAATTTCATCTTAATGTAGGCACATGTCTGACATCCTTCAATAGCCAAGTATTCCCATTATACATCTTAACATGAACAGAACCTTTTCCAACTATGCTACAAGGATCATCATCACCAAGAAAAACATGCCCAAAATCTCCTTGAACATAATCAACAAAATAATGCCTATGTGGAGAAGCATGGAAAGAAGCCCCCGAATCTAAAACCAAAGATTCAGTAATATTATGCAAAGAAAGAATCAAAGCATCCTGACATACATTACCCGTTGCCACATTTACCTCCTTGTTTTCTTCCTGTTGTTTCTTCTTGTCCCAAAGCTCCCAAAAATCCTTCTTTGCATGCCCAGACTTTCCACAGTGCCAACATACTATCTTACTTTTGGCTTTTGACCTTGCCCGATCCTTTGATTTTCCACGACTTCCTCTATTCTTTTGTCTCCCTCTAGTTTCCACTGTTAAAGCATTCCTTGAAGTAGAAGATTCACTAGATATTTTTCTTCACATTTCCTCGCTTAGAATCACCCCTACAACATCCTCAAACTTCAACTTCGAGTTAGCTGGAACTGAGTTGCTTACCGCCATCACCAAGCTATTCCAAATCTCAGGTAAAGAGCATAGAACTAATAAAGCCCTAACTTCTTCATCAAATTCTATTGTAACCAAATCTAGCATATTTACAACCATATTAAAATAATTTAGATGATTTGCTACTAAAACAATCCTAGACATCTTCATATTAAACAACTTTTTCATTAAAAATATCTTATTAGAGGCAGATTATTTTTCATATAACTTCCCTAATGCATCCATCAGTTCTTTTGTAGTCTTTTCCTTTGAAACATTAAATAATACCGAAGATGCAAGACACAACCGGATTGTCCCAAGTGCCTTCCTATCTAGCAAATCCTATTCTGCATCTATCATGCTCGAGGTTTTGTTCACCTTCTCAGACAATGAAGTATAAAAATCCTTCTAATAAAGGTAATCTTCTATCTACATCTTCCAAAGACTGAAATTCTACCCGTTGAATTCATCAACCCTAGATCTTACATCATCTGCCATTGCTCCCACTCAAGATAAAAATTTCCCTGTGATTCAACACTTCAACAAACCAAACTAGGATTTGATACCAATTGTTAGGAAATAAGTGATAAAACATGCGGAATAATCCCTCATAGAATTGCAACAGTAGAAACTAATATGCATAAATTATTACAGATCTCAAATAAAATTTCAGAATAAAATAACACAACACAAAGAGACAGTATTTAATGTGGTTTACCCAATTTGGGCTACGTCCACCAAGAATCACTTGCTCAGATTTTATTACAAGCCACCACTCTTTCAATACAATACCCAGATTTGTTTGGAGCTATGCTCAACAAACTCTACAAAATTCACAGCCGAATTCAAAGCACATCTGTAATGTTTTTCACTATGTCCTACCATATGCATAAAACCACATAAGTAGGCAACTGCTTAAGCAGTTTTACAATACTGTGGGTATCAAAACCATGGGCCAAAACTAGTCCAAAAATGTATGGGTCAAAAAACTCGCCCATATGAGAAGTGCACGTTTCCCGATATGTCAGGTGCATTTTTTCGAGGCCAAAAAAACAATTTACACCCAATTTTTTTATGAGGATATATGAAAAGTGTACAGTACTCTTAGTGTACAGTCTTCAACACTTTCACACATGAAAACAGGCTCCATAACCTAACAACATCAATGGACTTGAAATCAATGACAATATAAGTGACACACTCTTCCAATAAGTTTGTGGTGGGGCATCAAGTTCTAGGGCTCTTGGAGTACCCGAGAGTGATAACAATGATGAGATTTGATTTGTACTATTATATATGATGTAGGGGAGTTTCCCCTAGTGATGAAATGTTTTTGACAATGATGATTGTATTCGCTATATATGTATGGAAACATATGATTTCTATATGATTAGATTATTTTTTGGTGTATTGATGTCTCAATGTGATTGACGATGTATGATTTGGTGATTAGTGTTGGAATGTATTTGATGTATTTGTATATTGTTAGTGTTTATTGTTGTAATGCTTGCGATATGATGAAAAATAAAATGTGTAATGTGGATGATGATAGATATCATATGTAATTTGTTTTATAAATTGAGTGAGATGTATATTTGTTGAATGTAATTTGTAATGCATAGTTAGTGTAATGATGATAATAAAATGTATGTAAAGATAAATAATGTATGATTTGTAAAATGATCTATCATGACGAATACTTATTGATATGATAATGTGATGTGATCCTACTATGTTAGTGTGATGAACATGGGGGGAAGGAGATTATAAATGCCAACATATATATGATTAGGTTCATTTTGTTAAGATCCCTTAGTGGTCAAAAATGAACCGAGTAAAGCAAGAGTGCATCATCGGGAAATGATTGAGTGTGCTAGATGAATCGACGAAACACGTGATGAAAGGTTCTTATAGAAAAACCCTGAACAGTCGTGTAAGAACCATAAGAACACAAGTGTGTCATTGAGGTGTAAGGTGATAGTAATCACCTAGCAGAGACCAAGGTGGTGTGAAGCAGTACAAACATGTGGCATGACAACAGTGGGAGCATATGAACCAAATTGAATATCATATGGAGCAACAGTGAGATGCAAAAATGCATAGGGTCGTGGAAGCCAATGTGAAGTAGTAGCATGATGCGGTGGATAAGATGAATGAAGTGGATGTGATGATGTAGCGGTGTATGGATGTGGTGGAGAGTGCACATGAGTGATAAATGGTGGTGGTGGATGACCAATGATCTGAACACCGGATGGAGGAGATGAGTCAATTGTAGTAGAAACTCTTTGATGAGGTAGAGGATAGATGGATCACTCACTTGAGTGAGAGCTAAAGGAGATGATGCCCTTATCCTATAATCATTGCAGTTTATCATGAAGGGCAAGGAAATCATTATCCATATGGTTGTTGATGTGATGATAATTACAATAAGGTTGATCACGTTGCTGCTATAGTCTATGCTGTGGATGATGATGGTTGGATGGTAAGAAAATCATACATTTTTCAATTAGGGTAAGCAACACATCATAAGGTTTAGTGTGATGAGAGAAGTGTAAAGGCTCACATGACATAGGTGGAGTGGAAGGAGAAGTGGCTTGTTGTGGAGGAGGAGAAGAAGTATGATTTTGTGATGGAGTGGGTTGAGCTTGCTTACTAGGAAAGGGTGGAGATCATGTAGGATTATCACCTGATGTCAATGGAGGAGAACTAGATGATCCAATAATAGTAGAGGTTTGTGGAGGATCAATGATGTGTATCGAAAGAAGATCTCATTCTAGGTATATACCTTTATAACACATAAGAATGAATGAATCACATGTATTATACTACAATCATTGCTTAAGCACATGAATCAGACCATGAAAGAAAATTAATTACTTCTCTAAATTGATATGTTAGAATACTGTAGTCAAAAAATCATGCACTTTAGACATTTATTTATCTCAGTCTCATACTACTATTTATAAGGTTCTTGAGTGAAGAAAGTAATAATTAACCCCCACCTTTCGGCCATCTTGTTTTATTTTATTTCGTCATTACCGAACTATTTTACCCATATGCCCAGTTAACTTCTATCATCCTACATCATTTTATTCTTGATTGGGGTACCTAAATTACGAATGGGTCACCCCACCATGGGCACCCTAATTGTTTAAGAGCTTTCCTGGCACTTTTTGGGCTCTTTCTACTTGTTTGTCATCTTTATCTTTCTTGTGGTTGGCCTTTTCAAGGCTAATTAAGAAATTAGACCAAGAGAACCCTATAAATATAAAGTTATGAGACCATAATGAGGGACCTAGCATCACTTACTACTATCACTCCATCTAGAGTTGCATCCATCTATTGCATTAGAGATCACTTACATCCACATAGCTCCATCATCAAGGCACAAGGATAGGACATATACATCACACTTCATAGGGGGAGGGATTCTATTCTATTCTATGCACACATTCTACTACATTTTCTACACATAGTTATTGCTCACTACTTCACAAAGTGTGACTGACACAAGAGAAAGATAGGGTATGTTCACACACACTTACACATAAAACTACATCAGTCTAAGATGTAGTGTAACATTCAGTTAGTAAGTCCACCATTCTGGCAGTTGAGCTAAGTCCAACCCCTTCATATGTATTATTCTTTTTTAGGGTTTGATGCTTGTTTTGGGGTCTTGTAGGTCTTTCTTCCATCTTGAGTTATTTTGACATACGAAATGGGACAACAAATTTGATGTGACAAGACAACAAGGTTTTGGATTACCTTTCCGCCTTGTGAAGATTAGATTCAAAGCTTTTGTGTAGACTAGGGCACCCAGATTACAACCAAGAGCACTTGCAGACTCCCTAGTCCTCTTCCAGGTGCTCCAGTCAAGCTTAGATCCTCTAGGTCCATCCTTTTTGACACTTCTACATAGTCGTTCCTGCTTCTAATTTTTCCAATCTCCTCTACGACATAGCCTTGTAAGAATATTTTATCAGCTAAGTTCTTTCCTCTTCCTTCTTGCACATTAGGGTTTCAATTTTCATTAGTTTTATTACTTATCTCATTTACATGTTGTCTTAGTGCATTTATTTGTTGCATTTATATGTCCTCCTAGATTAGATTAACTATCCCTTACTACTTAGTTTACTTTTAGTTAATCATTTTGGTGAATCCGAATCATTCATTTACACATTTACCTTCTTCATTCCTAGGGTTTAGCCATCATGAATAGCTCAATCAATGATTACTTGCTTGTAAATTCTGATTTATTACATAGAGTACAACATTTTCTTGCTACTACTTGTATTCGTGCTAACATGCATCTTGATTTAGTTTATCAAGCCTTTGCTGATGCATTTTCTCCACACCTAGTTTTCAAGTCCAACCTTCCCGTTGATGTTCACACTTTTGATAATGACTCGCCTTTGCATATCATATCTCACATTCATAATATCATTGTTAAGCACACTCTCATTTATAATGGATCTGAGATTAACTTATGTTCTATGTCATTCGTTGAAGTTTAAGGTATTTCCACTCATGAAGTTATCCCATCTAGTATCTCACTTCGTGCTTATGATGGTTTTGTTTTCTGTCCATGTCTTGGTCACATTACATTGCCCATTATTGTTGGTCCAAAGACTATCCACACTATCATATTTTTTGTTGAATTCCTAGTCTCCTACTATTTCTCCTTTGTAGGCCATGGCTTAATGCCATTAAATCCGTCACCTCCACTTTACATAATTGTGTCAAATTATTACATGAAAACATGAAGTATACAATATTTTGTGACTGTGATCCATTCCAGTATTGTGACTAGGGCCTAATACTAGTCTTCATATTCCATGCATCAAAATTACATATGAGCTCCAACCTATCGAAGAACCACCTCACCTACCACCACTTGACGGTATCATTTGTGTGATAGATGAATTTATTCTATGCCATCTTCTTCTATACTAGTATGATTCCTTATCAATGACCTTTCTAGTCTATGGACGTCACTCTATCACATCCGTCTTCTCATGCACCACCTACCTTAGCACACCCACCATTCACTTGCACACTCTTCATGAATGAATCATACTGGAACATATTCCATTTGATCATACATGCGATGTCACTATATGTACCCATGATGGCTTAGCTCATCTAGGTTTCACTTTCAAGACCTCCATGCTTCACTCATGATCCTCATCTTTATTTGGGTATGGTAATATCATTGTCACCTATGGTATTGCGTGTATTTCATCTTCCAGATATTTATTGCACGTACTCCTTGTTCTTCTTCACTCAAATTAGGAGAATATTGGCTTACTTATATTGGAGGCACCTTAGATTCTAGTCATACAAACATTTCATTTTCTATGCCCTTTGATCTTTTTTATCTGCAATAGCTCTTTCATAGGTTATACACAGAATCTTACTCATTGGTATACACACAATTGCCACATCCTCCATTCACCAATTAGGAATATGCTATGGGAATGTATGAATTACACCTGAATGGCTCATTGCATGTGATCAACTAGTACACTATTTCTTATCAGGTCACCAATGCTTATCCATATGTCTTTCACCAAGAGGATTATGATCTTCTCGATGAATTTACATGATATTTTTATGTACACACTTAGGGAGGCATAGTAGAATACACACCCCCCATCACATTAGCATTATAGACATATCCCTCATTCTTGCATTATCATTCTACTACGTCACAATCTTAGAATTATCACATACTTGGGGGCATGGAGCTATACCTTCACCCTGACTTCATCCTAGCATAGTCACACTCATCCTCTTTTACATTTTCTATACATTCATATATTCGCATTAGAAATATTCATTATACATTCTAACATTATTACCTGATGACGCACTCTTGTGCTTTAGTTCACACTTGACTGTTGATGGATTACTACTACAATAAACCCCAGACACTGCACTATAGGCATTCTACATTGCATTTCATCATACGTCGTATGTCATACCTCATACATCATATTAGTCATCATTTATGCATATACCATACTTAGTATCATCCATGTTATTCATATACTCATTATACATATTCACACACTTTTTATGCATTACATACACATATTAGGATATTTATTCTACACATAACATCGTCTACACTACATCTATACACCATATGCTTTACATCATACACTGCACACTACCTCACATTCTACACTATACTTTAGTTTACATCACATACGAGTTTAGCCTCATTTCATCTTACATAATACATACTTAGTCTACCTACACATATTACATCATGCACTATACATTACATTTTATCCATTCTACACATCTAACACCACATTCTACACACTACATTTTTACATATTCTATTCATCACATGGTAGTATTTTATCATTGCATATATTACATTGTCTTCTACGTGCTGCACTTACTACCTGATGACACACTTTAGTTCCTTGGTCCATACTCAACTACCAATGGTTTACCAATCAAATGGACCTTACACTCATCATGCATGTGACAATCCTAGGCTAGTGACATACACTTTAGGCTAAATCGTCACCTATTCTATCATTTTGTAGTGGTATACACCTTAGGTTACATCACCACTCCCTCCTTTCATCTTGTAGTCTACGGTTTAGGCTAAATTGTAACTATTATATCATTTTTAGTGGTATACACCTTAGGTTACATCACCACTCATTCCATTCATCTTGTAGTGATATATACTTAGGGATAAATCATCACTCATCCATTCATCTTATAGTGATATACGCTTAGGATAAATCATCACTTATACGTTCATCTAGTTGTGATATACACATCGACTATAGGGTTCAATTACACATATTTTATAGGTCACATTTCATCACTACACCTACACATTCATCACACGCATTAGACACAACACACTAGTTCGACCATTTCCCGATGACGCACTTTCGTTTACAATTCATTCTTGACTGCTAAGGGGGAAAACAAAATAACCTCACATGCATACACTTGTCACACATTCACTCAATTGGGGAGCACACAAATCCTATCATTCCATCTTGCATTCCATTCCATCCATCCACAACATATTGCATTGTCTTGGGGGATTTTACTCTTGCTTACTAGTGTTTTGTTCATGATCACTTTATTACACATGTTAATTAGCATTTCTTTTATGCCATTATCTATACCATCCACACACATGTGTGCATTCACATTTGTCTAGTTGTGATCATAGATACATGCCACTTACTCATAATATGGATGCTCACCTTCTACCCTTCCTACACTTGTCGCTGGGGTAATCCACATTCATTCTCACAGGTGTTATTGTTTCATTTCTGTACCTAGCACTTTACATCACTTGGTTATTCAATTTTTTCATTGGTTATTTCTCTAACATGCTAATGGGTGTTCCATGTCTGCAATACTTGTTTTGAAAGGATTACATAGTTTCCATGACTTACTTTTGTTTGTCTATTGTTTATTTATTGTAAGTGGGAATTCCCCTATGTTTGGTGTGCACACTTGTTTTTTGTTTGTGGCCATGATGGCCTTGTGTGTCTTGCAACATTGTGAGTAATTTCCCATGTTTGTAACCCTCTTTATGTGGCTTACTTGTCTTCTTGTATGTTTACATAAATTTTCTTGGTAGACTTACACACTATTTGTTTAGCTATACACATTGTTTTCTACATGCATGCATGTTTACACTTGTTTTTGGCTAGCCTTTGTGTTTATGTGTGCCTTTTTTTTACCAAGAACTTTTCAGGGTTACAATGTACATGTCGTTGGTCCTCTTTCGGGGCTGACATTTCTCCTATCAGCGAATTTCACATGCACCCCCGAAGAGGGGGGCATCATTTAGGGGTTTTTACCTAATAAAGAAAAGATTCTACACCAGTTCAGTTTAGTTATATTGTGGGTTACATCAAGTGGGTTCAGACCACGTCTACAAACCCCATACATAATGGATTTTATAAGGACATGGTGTCCTTAACATTCTAGGAAGTAGTTACACGTTTGGAGGTTACAGTGGGTATGCCTCTCTACACTACTTCCCTACTGGTGTCAGATCACCTAAAAAAATAGGAGGATACAAAGATCTCTACATACATGATTTATGGAAAAGTTAGATCTTGGAGGACATAGAGCATTTCCTCCCTACACTTCTTCGGCCCTATGGCAGGAGATCCACCCAAAAAAATTTGCAATACAGGATATCCTTCTACACTCTCTTTCTCGATATGGATTAGGTGCACATGTTCCATTTACATTTTATTTTTCATTTATTTGTATATTTTACTTTCATATGCATGCTTTTTACAATGTTTTTTACACATACATACATATTTGACTACTTGATCATTTTTCCTTATAGGTCCGGTCGTATGAGAAACAAGAAGTCAAATGGGGGAAAATAACAAAAACATTGTCAACAAAAATTCGTGACAACACACATGATTTACTAACCATGTAGGTACATCATACACCGCAACAGTTACACACGCTTTCTGCCCTAGCTTCACTATCATCACTTTTTCTTTGTCATTTTTCATCTTTAGTTTACACGCTCCTCCATCCTTTTGTCATTCATTACTTTGTCTAGTCCTTTTGTGTGTTTGTATTACACTCTTCATTGAACATCAGGTATGCATCTCTATCTACATTATGTTACCGAGCTTTCCACTCACCAAAATAAAGTGGGAGAAAAATGGAGTCACAAAATCATGCACTTTAGACATTTATTCATCCCATTCTCATACCACTATTTAGAATGTTCTTGAGTGAAGAAATTACTAATTAACCCCCATCTTGTGGCCATCTTATTTTATTTTATTTATCATTACTGACCATTTACACCCATATGCCTAGTCAAATTCTATCATCCGACGTCATTTTAGCTCAAATGGGCACTAAATTAGTACAGCGATGCCCATGGGTGCCCTGGTACCACCAATAGGGGCCACAAGCCTTCTATATATTTCTCCTGCCACTTTTTGGGATCTTTCTTACTATTTGGCATCTTTATCTTTCTTTTGGTCAACCTTTTCGGGGTTAATTACAAAATTAGACCAAGAGAACCCTATAAATATAAAGTTATGAGACCATAATGAGGGACATAACATCACTTACTACTATCACTCCATCTAGAGTTACATCCATCTATTGTATTAGAGATCACTTGCATCCACATAGCTCCATCATTAAGGCACAAGGATAGGACACCTGCATCACAATTCATAGGGGGAGGGATTCTATTCTATTCCATGAACACATTCTACTACATTTTCTACACATAGTTATTGCTCACTACTTCACAAAGTGTGATTACAACAAGAGAAACCTAGGGCTTGTTCACACACACTTGCACATAGAACTACATCCGGTTTGAGATGTATTGTAACTCTTCAGTTAATAAGTCCACCATTGTGGTATGCTGAGGTCATTCATGACCCCTTCATATGCATTTTTATTTTTAGGGTTTGATGCTTGTTTTGGGTCTTGTAGTCTTTCTTCCATCTTGAGTTATTGGTGACATACTGGCATGGCATAAAAATGAATTTATGCGCCAAACAACAAGGGTTTTAAATCACCTTTCAGACTTGTGAAGATCAGATTCAAAGTTTTTGTAGCAGACTAGGGCACCAAGATTGTACAAATCATATCACCTGCAGGTACCCTTGTCCTCTTCCAGGTGCATCTAGTACTGCAAGATCCTCTAACTCCACCCTTTTTGGTCACTTTTGACAGTTGTTCTACTTCTGATTTTTCCCATCTCCTCTGTGACATAGTCCCATGAGCATCTGTTATCATCTGAGTTCTTTCCTCTTCCTTATTACACATTAGGGTTTCCATTTTCATTAGTTTTATTACTTATCTCATTTACATGTTGTCTTGTTGCAATTATTTGATGCATTTATATTTCCTCCTAGATTAGATTAACTATCCATACACTACCTAGTTAGTCCACTTTTAGTTAATCAAAGACTAGTTGATGCATACATGCATTAGACCGTAAGATATAATCCGTAATAGATTCTAAAGAGCCCTAGTTTAAAGTGGGTAGGTGGTCATAAGTAACCCTAGGGCCATTTTTGATGATAAAATGACAAAGGAAAGCATCATCCATGTCATATAAAGTACTAATGGACCCAAATGGAAGATGAGTGTACCATTGTAAAGCCTCATTAATAAGACTATGTCGAAAGGCCTTAAGAAATAATATATCATTAGAATAAGAGGTCATAACTACACGGTAATGGAGGAAATGAGCATGAGGGTCACCAAAACCATCAAAACATGTGAATGTAGGCATGATAAAGTCCTTAGGAAATGCAAAGTTATGGAGATTCTTAGGAATAAGGTTACCCTGAAATGAGTTATTGTCAATAGAAGCACAGTAAGCCTTACTTTTTAGAGTGAGATACTGAACTTGAGATTGTAATTGACATACATCATACATACGAGATATGATATCCTGTGAAGGAAAAGTGGAAGATGATAATAATGTATTAAGACGTTGTAACTTGCCATTGTGCATGATCATGAGAATATCAAGAGATGATAAAGGAGATTTTGATGCTAAGGGCATACTAAGAGTAGGTTCCGAAGAAGATATAGTAGATGAGATAGTTGGAATACCCATAAAAATGGTAGGAATAACATAAGAAACATCCGTGGGAGGTGAAGTGACCAATGAAGACACATCTATAAGAGAAGATGAACTAATAGGCATAGATGATGTAATAAGAGGAGATGAAATGGTAGGTGAAGAAGAATCAAAAGATGAATACGACTCATGTACTATGCTAGATGCAACCTCAGGAGAAGGTGACGATGGAGATTCACACTTGGTAGAATAAAAAAGTAGAATAATCATGGTTATCAACCACTTCATCAGATATATACTTAGAGATGAAAATGCCACTAAGAATGCTATCAATGGGATCATCAACATAATATAAAGGTGTATGAGAACCAGTATGTGAGGAATGATGAGAAGTAATATTAGAAGTAGAAGAATCATGAGATGGAACTATAACTGTGTCTTAACTAGAAGAAGAATCGACATGAAAATGTGAGCGATTGTCAATACCAAACATGTAATCAATAAGAGAATCATCTAGGACTCCCTTAAAAATATTATAAGGAGGATTAGTAGTAGCCGTATAACATGGTGTATAATGAGTAAATGCTACGAGGTCAACAACAATACTAATGTCAAGAGGAGAATTTTTAAAACTAGTAGGCACATATTGTTGACCATCCAAGAATTGTTGTTGGTTGTCATCGAGCACAAGATTATTTCTATAGAGAGCCATGAGCTCAGCAATGAAAACTTCATCATAAATATGATTGACGCTAAAATGAGACATGATGGGGTGAGAAGAAGATGAACTATGTTTATCCATTAGGGTTTTAACCAGATCCTAGGGAAAAAATGTTCTAAAGGCTGGGTTCACTAAAATGATTAATTGAAAAATGACTTATTTAGAAGTTAATCTAAGTAGTAAAGCAATGAAATAAATTATATAAACTGAAATATAAATGCTAACTAATTTTACTTGATATTCTAAATAAAACAAAATAATTGAAATAGAAAGGAAAATGTACTAACTTGAAATGAACTTACCTTGCAGTGATCTGGAATTGCATTAGATGATGCAAAGCTAGAATAGAACATGAAAAAAACCTTAAGAAGTTGTAGTAGATGAATATTTTTCCAGATTGGGGCACCTGTGGGAGTATTAGGGTACTTATGGGTGCCCTGGTCTGTAGAACATCTTAGAACCTGAGTTTAAGTTGGTCACTAGATCTTCGCAATAACTCGATCTTTGTTACGTGTATGTCGCATTAGTTTCACTGATGTCGATGTAGATTTAGGATGAATAATATCCTACAAAACCCCACACAAAAGCATCAAACCCTAAAAAATAAATATGCTAATGAATGGATCAAACTGTCCTCAACTGCCAAATGTATGGACTTACGACTGAGCACTGCACTATATCTCAGACCCGATGTAGTTCTATGTGTATGTGTGTACAATCATGTACCTAGGGTGCCCTAGCACTAATGACACCAAAGTAATGGGCAATAGCTAGATGTAAAATGCAAATTGTGGAGGGAATAAAATGAATACAATGCTTCGTATGTAGCATGTGATGCAAAATATTTCCCAAATGTAGTCCCTTGGCTTAGTAGATAACTATCCCTTAGTAAAAGTAGTCCTCTCATAAGATAGTAAGTATGTTGTGTTTATATAGGGATTTATTGATCAAATTTTGATACTAATGACCCGACATGCCGACTAGTACATAGGGGAATGGGAAGAAAAAATGTAAAGACCAACCTCAAAACTCTAAATGAGACCCAAGTGCAACTAGGACTAGGGTTCCTAAAAATAAGGACCGGGGCACCCATGTGTGCCCTAATCCATCCCTAGGCACCCTATTCAAAGACTAGAGATGATAATGAAGTAATTAACGATAGCAGAGACTCTCTGAGAGATGACCAAAACTATGTAAATAACTAACTATTGTGTAAGACATTCAATGACAATGACTGACTAAACTAACGATAGAACTAGAGGATGAGCCATTAGTGAATAATTTTCTTATGTGAGATCCATATATAAAATAACATACTTGGTGATATAAATGTAATAGTTAGTGTGTGATTTTGTGACTACAGTGTCCATGAAGGCAAAGGCCACTGTACTAGCTGTAAAGGGTTGTGATAGTGCACAAAAGTGAGCATACTCAGTGAGCCTGTCCATTACCACCATGATGAAATTCTTACCATATGACCTGGAAAGCCCTGTGATGAAGTCCATGGAAACCTCCTCCCACCATTGGCTTAGGATAGATAGGGGCTGCAATAAACCAAGTGTTCTAACTATTTCACCCTTAGTTTGCTGACATACCATACATTCAGACACAAATTTCTGTACATCCCCCTTGAGTCCTTCCTATAAGAATTCTTTTTTGATCTAATGACATGTCTTAAGGAAGCCAAAATTCCCACCTATGGGAGAGGAGTGTAATTATTGAATGATCTTATACTTAAGTACTGAATTATTACACAAGTACAACCGATCCTTATACCAAAGAGTAACACCATCCCATACAAATTTATCTTACACTTTGGAATCTTGACTAAGATGACGAATGAGATTATATGTTGCTGCATGAAGTTCCCATTCAATCTTCACCTCTACTATCCAATCTAGATGTAGTACTAATATGGCATAAAGTAGAGCTTCAATGGGCTCATCCTTTCTTGAAAATGCATCTTCTACAACATTTTCCTTCCCCTTCTTGTAAATTATATCAAATTCAAATCCCAACATTTTAGTAACCTATTTTTATTTTTCTTTAGATGATAACCTCTAGTCTAAGAAAAAATTGAGACTATCATGGTTATTTTTTATGTTGAAGTGCCTACCCAGTAGGTAGTGTCGTCATTGTTTTACAACATGGAGGATATCCATCATTTCCTTCTCGTAGATGGGTTTGTGAAGGTTCTTTCCTATGAGTGAGCGACTCTCAAAAGCAATAGGGTGTCCTTCTTGCATGAGCACTGCACCCATTCCATATCCAGATGCATCACATTCCACAATAAAAGGCTTTAATTTTTTTGGAGAAGACAAGATTGGGGTAATACACATAACCTCTTTGAGTTGTTCAAAAGTAGTAGTTGTAGACACCTAAATTCCGCTTTTGCAATCTTATTGCCAAAACACATGCAAATCACTCTCACCCTTGCCAATTCCATTATAATTAGTGCTCTTTACTAATTAACTAATGTTTCTTACCACTTTATCCAATTAACAACACTTTGTTGATTGCATTACCCCTTTCACATTCATGATGCCACTTTACGGTGAATCGTAAGTCAAAATCCTCTTCAAAATAGAAAATTAGCATTTATTAGCTAATTAAGCCCATTTTGCCCTTGTTTTGGTCAATATACCCTAGTATTGACTCAAACCCCTCTTCCAACCACTCAAAATCACCCCATTCACCTCCACAACACCTCAACATGCTTCAAAATCTTATCCTAGCCTCCTAATTGACCCTAAGTGGTTGATTAAGGCTTCACACCCCTTAAATCACTTGGTAATTCACTAATTGTGATTAGCAAGGCCTAATTATGATTAACAATCCTAATCTAATTTGGGGATTTTAGTCCCACATGGACCAAAATACAAGTTTATCCCAAAATAAAAGTTTTTTCTATCCATTCCAATCGTCGATAGACTTCTTCTATCACCCCATTGACACTCGAGGGGGCATCCTTCATCATGTTAAATTTGCTTTAAAAATTTACATGTTTATGTTTGTCTACTATATTTGAAGTAAATTCACTAACTTCACCTCAAACAAAGGAAAATGTAGACACCTAAATTACGCTTTTGTAATCTTATTTCCAAAATGCATCAAATCACTCTCATCCTTGCCAATTCCGTTATAATTAGTGCTCATTGCTAATTAACTAATGTTTCTTACCACTTTATCCAATTAACAGTTCTTTGTTGATTGCGTAACCCCTTTCCCATTCAGGATGCCACTTTACGGTGAATCGTAAGTTAAAATCCTCTTCAAAACAAACAATCAGTGTTTATCAGCTAATTAAGCCTATTATGCCCTTGTTTTGGTCAATATACCCTAGTATTGACTCAAAACCCTCTTCCAACCACTCAAAATCACCCCATTCACCTCCACAACATCTCAACAAGATTCAAAAGTTTATCCTAGCCTTCTAGTTGACCCTAAGCGATTGATTAAGGCTTCACACCCCTTAAATCACTCGGTAATTCACTAATTGTGATTAGCAAGGCCTAATCATGATTAGCAATCCTAATCTAATTCGGGGATTTCACATGCACCAAAATACAAGTTTCTCCCAGAAAGGAAAACTGTAAAAAGGGTGCACCTAATTCCTTTATACTTTACACCATTCTTTGAATTGCATCTCATATAATAAATATGATATATAGCCAAGTTCAATCCTTTGGCTAACTACTTTGACTCTAGTCTGTATCTTGTCTCATGATTCGTGCCTTTGGATAACTAGTTCTTCATCACAAGGCTCCTAAGATACATTCACGTTCTTCTTCTACTTCATTCAGAACATCCGTGTGTATAAGATTTCCTTTTTGCCATGTTTGCGAGCACCTTTGTACCCTTTCTCAAAAAAAAATTCCACTTCTTTCTATCACATGCTTCTTGGTCAGCTTACGCTGGGGGCATCCTTGATCTTTCCTAGCACATAATTATGTTACGTTCATCATCGTGTTGAACCTATCCATATTGGACTTGATCCATCTTTTGCATGTGAAGAGTTTGCCTTTTTATATTCCCAACTAACACTGGGGGCATTTTCACATCTTCAATTTCTTGCACATGTGCATGACATTTTGCCCTTGTACATCCCATCTGTCGTTGGGGGCATACACATTTCTTCATTTCCTATACATAGCTTCAAAAAACTTCTAGAAAATAAAAAACATTCAAATATGTTTCAAAAATAAAAAAAATGATGGTAAAATTATTAAAAATCCAAAAAAATGGGGAAAAATAAAAATTCTACAAAAATGGCAAACAACGTGCATACAACGGAAGCCTGTATCACTTGCATTATCCTCGAACATTGAAATTTGTCCTATAAAAACATCTTTCTAAGGTTCTTGTTTATTCTAGTCTCAAACAACTTGCAGATCATCATGATCTACATCCATTACCAAAAGCTAGGTTGTATGCTATGTCAGTCCTCCCATGCAACAGTTAGTCACCAGGGACTGTGTCATAGTGCACAAAATATTTTCCATGGGACTATTTGTGTCCTCCATTTCTCCCTTGCATGTGTTATTGCTTGGGGCATCATTTTTAACCCTTGTCATTACAACATGAATATTCGGGAATTGCAGCTTGATAACGAAAACATTGGTGCAACTATCTTAAACGTTGTTTGTTTGAGTACGTGTGATTGTACTAGTTTCTCTGTTAGGTTAGTTGGTTTACTTTCTCATATTGCATTGCATAATGTAGTTACATGGAGTTACGTATTTTTAGTAGTAAATAATTATTAGTAATTTAGCTTTTCATGTTATCTTACAATTTTGTTTATTTTAAATAAAGGAAGATGATGTAGACCTAGGGGCAAAATGATATAACCAAGTTGCTTATTGAAAGGTTGGATGCAAAGATTGGGCTTGTCCTATGTTCTCCATTAATAATTTTTTCTCCATTATCATTTATTATCACTACTAATTTTTCTTCTAAATCACCCGGGGTGATAAATAACTACGTTTATCCCTATTTTATCCCTTCTAAATAACCAAGGGTTTCACGCCCTATCTAACCTATTTTCTTCTATCCATTTTGATCATCGATAGAATTCTTCTATCACCCCATCAATAATCGAAGAGGCATCCTTCATCTTGCTAAATTTTCTTTAAAAATTTACATGTTTATGTTTTGAAGTGAAGTCACTAACTTCATCTCAAACATGGGTAAATGTAGACACCTAAATTCCGGTTTTGCAATCTTATTGCCAAAACGCATCAAATCACTCTCATCCTTACCAATTTTGTTATAATTAGTTCTCTTTGCTAATTAACTAACGTTTCTTATCACTTTAGCCAATTAACAACTCTTTGTTGATTGTGTAACCCCTTTCACATTCAGGATGCCACTTTATGGCGAATTATAAGTTAAAATCCTCTTCAAAATAGACAATTAGCATTTATTAGCTAATTAAGACTATTTTGCCCTTATTTTGGTCAATATACCCTAGCATTGACTCAAACCCCTCTTACAACCACTCAAAATCACCCCATTCACCTCCACAACATCTCAACAAGCTTCAAAATATTATCCTATCCTCCTAGTTGACCCTAAGCGCTTGATTAAGGCTTCGCACCCCTTAAATCATGTGGTAATTCACTAATTGTGATTAACAAGGCCTAATCATGATTAGCAATCCTAATCTAATTTGGGGATTTTAGTTCCACATGCACCAAAATACAAGTTTCTCCCAAAAAGAAAACTATAAAAAAGGTGCACCTCATTCCTTTATACTTTACACCATGCTTTGATTTGCATCTCATATAATAAATATGATAGATAACCAAGTTCAATCCTTGCTTAAAGCCTTCAATGGGGTTAGTAGATGGATATCCAAAATGACCTAGTCATTAGGAGATACCATTTAACCTTGTTTGGAGTAGCAACCATTACCATTTAATTTCCCTCTTAGGTCTATTTAGGCCCATGTTAGGTAATTCAAGCACATTAGTAGGTGTGTTTAGTTATATTTTGTATTGGTTTCATACTAGTTAAACTTTCTTTTAAGCTTCTATCTTAATGTTACATTCCTAGACTTAGAAACTTAGTTAGACGAATGGAAATGGTGTTAGATTTCCTTGTTTAGTCATGTAATTTGCTTTGTAAAGTTTAGGGTGTCATCAGTAGTATAGTCTTCATTTCAGTGGAAGGAATATTTATTTAGGAGAGTTGTGAGAGGTACTGTTATGGCCCAATAGTACTTGACAAAATTTTGATAGTAACATGTTAATCCCAAGAATCCTTGCATCTTTTTCAATGTTTTTGGAATGGGCCATTCCATCATGGCTTTGATCTTCTGAGGGTCCACTTTTACCCCTTCATGAGACCTAAATACTCCACTTCATTCACCCCAAAATATCATTTGGATGGTTTGGTATAAAGTTGATGTTGTTCAAGGGTGGGGAGCTCTTGATCCACCTACTACAAATGATATTCCCATGTATTTCTGTAAATTAAGATATCATTAAAAATACCAATTTTTTTAATGAAGAAATGGGTGGAATATGGTGTTCATCAGACTCTGAAAAGTGGAGGGAGCATTTGTGAGGCCAAAAGATATCACCAGAAACTCATAGTGACTCTCATGGGTTTTGAAAGATATCTTATAGACATCTTCATCCTTGATTTAACTTTGATGATAACCCAAACAAAGATCTAGCTTAGTGAAATAGACAATGCACCATGTAACTAATCTAACAAATCATCAATTACATGAATATGAAACTTACCTTTGATGGTGTACTTTTTGATCTCTCTGTAATCTAGACACATCCTCTAGTTGTAATCCTTTTTATGCACCATCACCATATCAGAAGAATATGCACTTTGATTATGGCGTATAATACCTATTTCCAGCATCTCTTGCACCATTTTCTCAATCTCACTCTTTTGAACATAGGGGCACCTATACGGGCAAATGTTGGGTGGCTAAATTCCTGGATGTAAATTAATGACATGATCATGTGATCATTTTAGAGGAAGACCTTATGGCATCTCACCAAAAACCTTTGAGTGGTTATACATAATTAGTTGTAAATCTGAAGGGGTACTAGTCTTCACCTATCTTGCTTCAATGGAGAATAATTGGGTGACAAACCCATCAACAACATTATGTAATAGCTTTTTCATCTAGTGAGAGTTGAATAGATGAGGGGACTTTACCCATAATCCCTGAAGTTTAAACTTCTTACCCTCAGATTGGAAGTAAATGAATAGTTCTTGAAAGTTCATCTTTATTGTCCCCAAGATTTTGAGACATTGTACTCCCAAAAATATTTCTGCACCACCCATAGGAATGAAAAACATAGGAGAGTATAATTTGTACTCACCCATGGCTAGCTTGATACTATGACATTTTCTTGAATAATGAACTGTGCTCCCATCAACAATCATGATTTTAAATTCATGAGATGGATAAATAAAGTAGTTCAATCTTGCGGCCAATTTATGCTTGATGAAGTTATGTGTACTACTTGAATCGATCAATACGACGACTCTTTGTTTCTTGAGGAAACCCACCACCTTGAGGGTTTGAGGAGTGCTAATTCTAGATAAAGCATGACATGAAATGGTTGGTGGAGATTCTTCCAAGCCGCTTTCAGGATCTTCATATGCCTCCACTATGTTTTTTTCCTCCTCTTCATCCTCCTCTGCTCCTTCGATGTAGAAAAACTTCTTCTCACCACATTTATGACCTCGACTATATTTGTTATCGTAGTTGAAGCATAACCCTTTGTAATTTTTCTCTTCAATCATTCGAGGATTCAATTGAATGGGTTGGGAGAATGATTGTCCTGACATATGTTGTTCCTGACTTGAGGTGAATACATGATGTTTGGACAGATCCCTTTCTTCCATTCTTCACATAAGGACCATAGAGTCAAAGATCAAATTCGAGTTAAAAATATGAACATCATGATGGATGTTATTCATGAGACCTCCCAAAAATAGGTCATGGAGGTTCTCATAAGTGATATCCTCCAATCGTAAGGATAATTTTTTAAATTACTGAATGTCATCCTTGGCCAAACCTGTTTTCCTTAATCTAGCGAGATGACTAAAGTTGTTCTCAATGACACTATTGATATAGTGTAACTAAAGCTCATCTGTGAATGCTGACTAGGAGATATTCAGTCCTTTTTTGTTTGTGTGTGCTCAACTAACAATACCAAATGAATTGTTCTAGTTCCAGGTATAAGGATGTTATAATTACCTTCTATGCATAAGGGGTTTGGTGTAGATCAATTTTTTTCTCCATTTGGTTGATCCAAGTGACTGGATCCTTCCCATAAAATTTGCTCATCTCCACCTTTGGTAGCATGCTATGTAATCCTTCATTAGGACCTGATGATGGTGGTGTATACAAAGGAGGGTCGCTAGATGATCTAGTATTTTTGATACTAGAAACTATGTAATGAGAGAGGAGATTTGGGCCTGTATCTTTTTCATGCTATCATAAAAATCTATTATATCCCAATGCAAATCATAGTTCTTCACCATATCTTGAACATTCATCTAGATTTCAGCTACTATAGCAAAAAAATCAGACTCAGACTCTACCTCTTCCTTACCTAATGTCTTTCCTAGTGTGTTAGATTTGTTACCGCTACCATGAGTTGATAATCATGTCATTGATTATGGTATAAGGATTCAAGATTAGGGTTTAGGGTTTAGGGTTTAAGATTCATGGTTTAGGGTTTAGGGTTTAGGGTTTAAGGTTTAGTGTTTCAGGTTTAGGGTTTAGGGTTCATGGTGGTAAAATTAGGGTCTCTAGTGGACTGCACGGTTACTAAGGTCTTTTCAAAACAAGACTAGTGGCAATAACAATAAAAAGAGAAAAAATGGAAAAAAATGGTTATGGGATGATGGTATCATTGTGATCCTAACGTTAAGACAAAACCAATGATTGTTATATTGCGAAAGTCCTGAAAAATTTTCCAAATTTTTTTTTTACTTTTTTTAACACTTCATTTTTTGTAAAAAAAATTCCCGAGCAATACTACGGTGATGGAAAAATTCAAAAACTTTCTAAATCACAACTAATTTTTCCTTTCCGCTAGTTGTTAGTAGAATAAAAAAAAATCACCGTAGAGAAGCTTGCTAGATCAAAGCTCTGATATTACTTATAATGAACCTTCTTAGATATTGCCAATAACAGATCATAGATAATATCGAAACAAAAAATGAACAACAAAATAGAAGAGAATAGAATAAATTATATCACTAAGCCACTTTGAGAGGGCAACCTCCAAGACCTTACAATAAGATTATAATGCTCAAGATGATCCTCAAGAACTACCCATACCTTCTATATATATCCTACTTAGGCAATGGTTAGTCTATATGCCGACACTACTATAATATGAAAACGTAGAAAGATGTGACAAGACCAAGGAGAGATAGTGATAGCCACATGTTGACTAATCATATCCCATTACATAGTAGGTAGATTAAGGGTGTAGCAATGAAAGGAAGGCATTGACAGATGTGGGGTTTGATATCAAAACCAACATGAATGGTTGTAATATAGTCATATATCAACAACCAAATTTATCACAATTGTTCACATATTTGACACTCGTCTGAACTACCCATCTTTACTCTAGTTTGGGAAATACCTTTTATGTTATAATAATGATTGCAAAGATGAAGCTATAAATTAAACATGTCCACTCCCAACAAATAATTGTGCTATCATAGATTATGTTGCATACTAATCAAAATGCAGTCTTATTAAATGCAAGCTAAATATGTATGAAACACAAGGCCAAACATGAGGATTTATTATATAGTGTTTTTTGAGTAGTAAATGTCTCTTAAATGTTTTCAAACTATAAATACTAACTTTTCAATGGATTTGTAACTTTTTGGGATTACTACAATTACATTATTATGTGTTTGGACAACATAAGAATTGAATAAATACCGGTAAAAAAGTTTACATTATTACACATGTTACAATAACACAAGCGTTGAAAATAGGAAATACTTCAAAACTAAAAAAACATGGTATAGTAAGAATAATTTTTTGACATATTGTAAGGATCATGGTAAATTCAAAAATTTAAATACTTTTTTGGGCCTTCACGTGTCCAATTGTTTTGTTCATTTGTGCATGTGTAAAAATAGTAAGGATATGCTACAAGTAGGAGGTCAATAATTTACTGCGACCTAATTCAATGTCAAGCCTCTTAACCACCAACAACATACACAAAATACACATGTTAAACTTTAGACAGATAAAGTACACACTTGGTGATGAAAATAAACAAATCAAATGAAAGGATCTTCCAAAGAGTTGAACGAAGACAAATTGCCATGTCATTAGAATTAAAATATGTAATATATTAAAGGTTTAGAAAATCAAGTAAAGTGATTTTTTTTCATGACAGTTAACATTATTATCTTATACAATGACAAAATATATTTCCATGGGGTCAAGCTACCTAAGTTATTTTAAAACGAACCAAAGAACTAAAAATTCCTTGTATTGTGTTCATTTGTGCAATCCGAAGGACTAACAAAACTTTTTAATCACCAGCCATCAATGTGGATATCTCTTAAATGCAAAAAAATCCAACTCAAAGTAGAATAATTATTTTTGATTAAAACTTATGCATATTCACCTATTTTGGTCAATTAACGACACTTCGTTAATTAACTAGCGTTTATCACATTTCGGATGCCAATTAACGACACTTCGTTAGTTATAATCCTCTTCAAATCAATTAATTAACTATTATTAGTTAATTAAGCCTTTTTAACATGCATTTAATCAATAACACCTTTTATTGGCTAAATCCTTCTTTCAAATGTTTCCAATCTTATCAAATTCCTCCTAAATCACCTCCAAATAGCCTAAAAATCTTATTCTAGCCTATTAATTAATCCTAATTGATTAATTAAAGCACCCCCAACTCCCATGAGTTGCTAACTCACTAGTTAAATCATCTAATCATGGTTAATTAGCCTAGAGTTACTTTATCATTTGTCCCACATTCATTGTGATTCAAGCTTTCCCCAAATAGAAAGCTATAAAAAGGACCAAGCTCTTACCTTCACACCTTACACCATACTTTGAATAGTATCTCATATAAAACATATGATCAAGAGCTTTCTCCATTAATTTGGCATAGCTTCTTTACATCAATTCTACCATTGTTGAGTAGTAGAAGAAGATCCAAGCTTGGCCTTGTAGCCATTCTTTGGTGAGATCTTCTCCCTCTCTTTGGAGAACAACATAATTTGATTGCTCATAGATCTAATTAGGTTCATTTTAATTAGCAATCATTTAACTTAGTAAGAATGCTTATAAATTAGATGAGTAATTTCATATATTTTTCATTATGCATTCTCATAAGCTATGATCTTGATGGTTCATTGATAAATTTGAGCTTAGCTCTAGACTACTAGGTGTTAGTATTTTTAGTTATCTATTGAAAAAGTTTAGCATGATCACATTTAGCATGACCTGTGGGACATACTCCATTGTCCTTTGCATTCATTTTCAAGCTTTTTAGATTAGTTTTAAATTTTTGATTTACTAACCCTTTTTTACATTTTTAGATAAATATGAGGTTTCTTAACTAGTCTAGTTAGGATTACTTTGTTTTTGTGCTCTTTGCAGGATCAAAGGAGGTGAGGTGTTGTCAAATTTAGACCAAATTGACAAAGTTTTGAGCTTTTTGACAATTTTTGTCAAAAATTCTTGTGTTTTGATCATCTATAGGAAACCCGCGTTGGTGTTATTCTACTCCACGCTCATGTCAAAATTCATGCGCTGGAGTGACAAAGGCCGTGCTGGTGTTACAAAGGTTGCGCTTGTGCTCAAAGGGCCATTCTGATGTCTCTCTGGATGTGTATACATTGCATTACTTTTTGGATCTCTGTGTCCTGGCCACGCTGGTATTACTAGGGACACATAGGCATCTCTCTAGACATGCTGGTGTTGCACTGTCTATGTTTTTTGTCAGAGGCACACTACTGTGTTAAAGGCCATGTGTTGGTGTTGTAAAGGGACATGCTAGTGTTCAAAGGGCTATGCTACTGTTGAAAAGGGCACATTATCATGATTTGTGGAAATTTGGCTCTAACTTCGAGTTTTTAGTTTCTGATTTTCTATCTTTTCATTGGTTATAGGTTTTCCTAACTATTTTCTGCAGGTTTTTAACATTTTAATCAGATTTCTAACAAATTTTCTTAAGTTTTGATGAATGCTTTTGTTTCCATGCTTTATACAAGTTAGGCTAAAAGTTTGTGTATGCTCTTCTCTTGCACCTTAGGGTGATCTTGAGAATCAAAAGCAACTTTTAGTTTTCATTTTCTAACATTTTGGTTAAATTGGAAACTTAATCTTTCATTTTTGGCTTAAGGGAATGAACAAATCATCAAGCTTTGTTTAAAGTTCATTTGGTTTAAAGTTTTCCTTTACATTTATCTAGTTGAATCAAATCATTGTGTATGATCTTCTCTTATGTCCTTGGACAATCTTGAGAATCAAAAGTAACTTTGGTTCACTTTCTATTGGAAATTACTAAAATCATTTGTGCGCAGGACCTAACAATTGTCAAAGACTTGGGATCTAAACAAAACTCTAACTACACGTGTGTTGCAGGTTGTTAATGGTGTTCTAAACCTCATTTCTTAATCTGAAAGATAAAAAACACACCACATTATTCAACACACTGTATTTGCAGGTTTCGGTTAAGAGCTACAGCTCATCTGCTTTAAACTAGGGGAAGTATCTTGGCATAAGCCATAAAAATCATTATGAGGATTACCCTAGGAACCCTAAATTAGTTCACACCTTGAGAGAAATGGTGAACGAAATGGGAAGTGCTATGCTACCCAATTGACTAGTATGCCTTTATGAGATTAGCATCAAAATTATCTTCACGCGACCCCAATGAGATACAACTGAACGTAATTTATTGCTCATTGTATCAAAGGGGGTAAAGTAAATATGGGATACTCCTTGATTTAGTCAGTGTGAATTTCTTGGAAAACCATACTCGCAGAGATAGTTTGTGACACCTAGAGAGTGAAACAATAGGAAACTTGTGGCTTGGAGCCAACTAGACTTTATCCATCGCATTCTACAGATCTCTCACGAAGGGAAAACTTTTTTGGAGTCATAAACTTGTTATTTCAAAACAAGGGGAGAGTCCATTGAAGTTTGAGCCTAGTGTTATTCATCACAAAATTTACAAAGTGTTACTTTGTCCTAGTTTTTCACTTGTCTTAAGACAAGGTGAAACTCTGCCAAAGTTACGCCAAGTATTTTTCATCACCACTTGGTCTACTCCTTTGTTGTCTTGTTTCCCATTAAAGAGAACATACATATGTAGTGCTATCAAATATTGTGTCCACCACTTTTGCACCCACTTACATCCTTCCTTATTGCGACTGAGATAGTAAGCATTGAAAGTGTGTTGGTACATCTTTATATCTTGGTAGCCATCATCTTGATACCCATGTCAAGACTTCATTGTAGTTAGGTTGTCTCATCATTGAATTCCTTTGAGTTGTTACACTATTACATTATATCCATACAATTTTGATACTTACGTCTTGTTTCCTTTGTGAAACTTGATCTAAGTCTCTAAGTTGTATTGTTATGTTGCTCGCATAAATAATAACTTCTTGCTATACTTAGACTTAGTTTTTGATCCCAACATTGCCTTGAGTTTTGAAAAGTGTCGGTACTCTGTTTACATTTTGGTAACATCATTTTGATACTAAAATATTAATTTTTCCATAGAGCTTGATTAACATGTCCAAATAGTGTTGTTGCGTTGCTCATTTGTAGCCTCCTTTTTCATAGACTTGGACTTTGTTTGTTTCTAAAACTTGTTTTAGTATACCTTGTTGGGAGATCACATCAACACCTTCTTAGTATTTAGGTCTTGTTTATTTTAAACTTGACCTAAGTGGTGATATTGTGTTGTCACTATTTACACTAAACCTATACTTGAAAAACGTAGGGAGTAAACTATTTTGTGATTGGATCATAGTCTTGTACTTGATCGTTGTGTCCTAGATACTTGTTGCTACACATACCTTTAGTGATAGTGTGTCATTATTTATTCATTGGTGTCCTTAGTGCATATTACCTTTGGACTTGTTTCCATTCTTTATTTGACATTATTTGTGATGACTTTTACATCATTATGCTACTCAGTTTTACCTAGGGTACATTTTAAACAACCTTAGCAAAAATTTGCTTATTATGCCTCCTAGGAAAATAACGGGGCATCGTAAATTAGGGTCAAATCCCTTTACAGATTACAAGTTAAATCCACTTTTAGAAGACAATGTTATGGTCGATCACAGTGGCGGCGAGGAGGGTTCTCCTTAGGTGGACTTTGAGTTTAGTCCTGCCCAAATTGACAAATTTTTGTTCCAAAACATAAATGTAGTTCTTATGTACATCATAGAATTAGGGGCCAAGTTACCATCTATGGTTGATCCCTCACTCCTTTTCAACATGGTTCAAGGAGAAGAAGAAATGGAGCATCCTCCATGTAGTGTTGATGAAATCTTAAATTGAGGACACTCTTCTACTTCCGCCCAAGGAATGAGGAAGAAGGACCTTCTCAAAATGATGGTGGATATCACATCCCCATTGTCAAAATACATTGTGAGGATCATGAAGAACATGTCAATCATGAACAACCTCCCTCTCATGAAACTCATAAATAGATACCAAAACAAGAGGTAACTTTAGAAGAACAAATGCAAGCCCTTTCTCACCAATTGGAAAGTCTGACTTCACACGTTAGTAAAAAATCCACGAAGGATCCTAGACATTAAAAACCTAGAGCTTCGTATTCGGAGTATTATACCAAGACTCCTAGGCACGAAAAACCAAAAGCGTCGTATTATGAGTCTTATGCCAAAAATCCTAACCAAGAAAAACCTAAAAGGGGTTATGAAGAGTTATATAAAGACAAAGAAGATGAAGAAACAACTAGACTTAATAGCTTATATAGGCCCAACCCATTGACACAATGCCAAATCTTTGATCAAGAGTTCTTATCCATGAAGAACACCCTTACTTCCTTACAAGAAGGTAAGTTAAGACCTAATAAGAAATATCAATTTGAAGAGTTGTGTCCATATCCTTTCGATAGGGCTATGTTACAAGTTCCTTTCCCTAGACACTTTGATTGTCCAAAATTTGACAAATACAAGGGCAAGGGTGATCCAAGGGATCATGTCAAAGACTTCTTCATGGCTTTCCAAGAGGTCACATTCAGTGACAACTATCTTATATGCCTTTTTCCCGTAGATTTTAGGGGGTCAAGCACTCAAGTGGTTCTTGCATATACCAAAAGGATCTATCTCTACATGGCCACAATTGGTGAAAGATTTGTATGCCACTTCTCCTTCAACATGGAGAATGACGTTACTATGATTGAATTATGTAACACAAAACAACGTAATAATGAAAACTTCGTTGGTTTCTTACAAATATGGCAAGGGTTAGCTAGTCACTTCCCTTGCTCCATACCAGAGAAATAGTTAGTCAAGATCTTCATACCTAACTTACACCCTGAGATTGCTTTCCACTTGCAAATGCATTGTGGTAATACATTCGAGGAGGTTATAGAACAAGGTAGAAAAATAGAAAAAGTGTTGTTGACAAAAGGGACTTTGAAACCCTTATCGTGAGACAACCGTGATTCAAAACCTAATCGAGATTCAAAACCTCATGATAAATCAAATTTTATTCCAAACAAGAAAAAAACATCATAGGTGATAGAATCACAGATTCTAAACTTGTGTAAAAGGTTCAAAATATTGCTCCCTTGAAACTAGCTAAGGGAGCTCTGACCCTTGAGTTCAAACGTCATACATTTACTCCTCTATCTGACTCTATGTTATCGATACTCAAACAGTTAGAGGTGGTTAACATGGTCAAGTACCTAGAAGTAACCCCTTATCCTGATGATGCACCTAAACCATCTTGGTTTAGAGAAAATGATTATTGCAGCTTTCATCGTGTTAAGGGTCACAAAACTGATAAGTGCCTAAAACTGAAACACTATATCTAGGACCTAATTGAAAGAGGTGACGTGGAAATGGATTCCTTGGGCACTAACAAGTCTACCAATGTTGACTTAAGAATCTATAAAGAAACTTTCCCTAAACATAACAAAGGAAAGGAAAAGTTGGATAAAGGAAAAATGTCCCAAAATAAAGTTATTGACTATGTCTATAAAGATACAAATTATGTGGCCAAAAAGAACAATTCTTATGATGCCGTAATTGGTTGTGTAAACCCATTCATTGAGCATATCAACACAATAAAGGTTAAAACAAAGGAGTGTGCCATGGTAACGTGATGTGCTCACCTTGTTATTTCAAAACCTCCTTTGTCTACCCTCATGATAGTCACTATGATGTCTTGGAGCAACTTGAGAAGACTACCACTAAGATCTCGATCTTAGATCTTCTTAAGATCTCTAACATACATAAAGAAATCATTTGTAAGAAATTACAAGGGTCAGGAGTGGTAGTTGATATAGACCCTACCCGCTTCCAAGAAATGGTTGCACAAATTGCTCCAATGGAGCATATAACCTTTAGTCAAGAGGAAATTCCTGCAGAAGATCCTTCACACAATTTTCCCTTACACATTGAGGTTATTGTCAATCATAAGAAAATTAAATAGGTACTTGTGGATGGTGGATCAGGCCTAAAAAATTGTACCTTGAAGCTAGTTCAGTGACTAGGTCATACTAAAATAGATCTAGAAGTAAAGGTCATGACCATCAAGGTGTATGACAATGAAGTGCGGTAATTAGCCGAGATGATAACGTTCTCACTGGGAGTAGGGCCTATTACTCATGATACAAAGTTCCATGTTCTAGACTTGGAGCTGCCTTATAACATACTTCTTAGCCACCCATGGATTCATGTCATGTAGGTCATGCCTTCTACATATCACCAGTGTCTGAAGCTATACTATGAAGGGAAAATTATAACTATTCCAGGGATTCTCAACCTTTTTCTCATTGCAGAGCATTATCAGGTTACTTCCCTAATTTTGTTGATTTCCCTTCCATAGAGATGGTTGTTCCAACTCAATCTAAGGCTCTCACCTCACGGGTTGATCCAGATTCCTTGACCCCTAATGACAATGGTGCTTTAACATCAGTTGCTCCCTTTGCTACATGGGAGATGAAGACCCTTTCAACCGGTTACGGGGAATATGATCTCTAACAGGACCTTCTAGCTTCAAACCTTCCTCTATCACCCAAATCACTTGGTAGACCTTGTCACAAATATCAACGTCCTAAGGAGAATTACCCCTTTGATGATTTCACTCTAGGTGGTTTATTATCTGACGAACAATTGCTATGTAACTCTATGATATCACCTCCCATGGATGAGATGGCATCGTGCTACCAGGCTCCTAAATATGCAATTCCAAACAAAATGATGTATGTCATGGGCTACCAAGGGTATGGCTATGGTACACATGAACAAGGAGTGTGGGAACCTCTTCCGGAACCCCATATAAAAATGTGCAAGTATGGTATTGGTATTCAACCATATGGATCTATTTAACTTGTGTGTGATGCCACTTCCTCTGAACGTGAAGATAGTGAGTCAGGTTACGAAAAGTGAAACAAATTCCTAGTGTAGTCTTTACGAAGACCTTACCTCCACCAATCTATTTTCTGATATGAATATATTGACCATATCCCCTACCTTACCTATCCCCATTCCTGAATTAAACCTTGTTTATCCTTCCTTGGTGAATTGGGACCAACAACAACATGTACCGATTGACTTATTTTCCAATGATGAGGCTATTTGTGAGTTTATGGGTATCTGAGACAACATCCCAATAGGTGATCATAAAAAAGGATTCTTCATTAACCTTGACACATGCACATATTTTAGGGAGGAGGCTAAGATCTGTGGTCATCAAAATAAAGTAAAAATCAAGGGAAAAAGTTCCATAGAGAAGCCTTGCAAAAAGAACAAGTCCAAGTCTTACAGTGAAAACCTTTTTGAGGCACTGGTAGACAAACAAAAGGAAAAATTACAGGACAAAGAAATTGACTTATCCAAGGGTGAAAATCTCATTGAGACACCCTTGGAAGTAGATCTCAATCTCCCCCCTGATCCTATGTGCATGGAAGAAGAATCTAAGCTTCTTGTGGAGGAGACTATTGAGGTCAACATCAGAACAAAGGAATTACCTAGGATGGTTAAGTTGGGAGCTTCACTCTCGGCTCAAGAACAAAAGACATTTGTCTTGCTTTTGCATGAATTCTCAGACATCTTTTCTTGGTCCCTCGTGGAAATGCCAGGACTTGATCTGACATTAGTGGCACATAATCTTGTTGTGCACCCATATGCAAAGACTATGAAACAAAATCTCAGGAAAATGCATCCTCATGTTGCCTTGTTGGTTAAAGAGGAGCTAGAAATATTATTGGCAGTAGGCTTCATTCATCCTATTGATTACTTAGAGTGGATTTCAAATGTTGTACCTGTATAAAAGAATCCTGTAGGTATCATAATTTGTACAGATTTTAGAGACATAAACAAAGCTTGTCCTAAGGACAAATTTCCTCTCCCTAATATCGACATGATTGTTTACTCCATGGCTGGTTATGAAATGCTATCACTCATGGATGGATTTTCAGGTTATAATCAGATTAAGATTGTGGAGGAGGATCAACATAAGACAAATTTCACAACCCCTTGGGGGACATTCTATTACCAAGTCATGCCCTTTGGCCTCAAGAATGTAGGCACAACTTATCAGTGGGCTATGACTGTCATCTTTCATGATATGATCAATGACATAATGGAATATTATGTAGATGACATCCTGGGAAAGTCCAGAATGAGAGAAGACCATCCAACTATTCTATGGTGCATCTTTCAACATCTAAGGGACTACAAGGTCCATCTCAATCCAAAGAAATGTGTCTTTGGTATGTTATCAGGGAAATTACTAGGTTTTATTGTATCACGAAGGGGAATTGAAGTAGACCCAACTAAGGTCTTAGCTATCATGGAGATGCCTCCTCCTACAAACATTAAACATCTATACAATTTGTAGGGGAAAATTCATGCAATCAAGAGATTCATTTTCCATCTCACAGACAAGTGCCACTCATTTATTCATCTTCTCAAGAAGGATGTCAAATTTCTATGGGGTCTAGAACAACAACAAAAATTTGCGTCACTTAAAGAATATATGTCAAAACCCCCTGTTCTAATGCTGCCTACTATAAAGAAACACTGCTGTTGTATATTTTTGCTACAAAATTAACAATTAGAGCAATCTTGGCCCAATATGATAGGGAACAAAAGGAAAAATTGTATATTATCTAAGTCAAACATTGATTTCTTATGAGATCAATTATCTGCAGATCGAATAGGCTTGCTTGGTTATAGTTTTTGCCTTTCCAAAATTGCGTCATTATTTTCTAAACAAAAAATTCAAGCTTATATCAAAGGTGGACCCATTGAAGTATCTATTATCAAATCCAGAACTTACAGGAAGGATGGCCAATTGGATCATCCTACTCAATGAATTTGATATAGAATATGTCCATCAGAAATCAATCAAGGGGCAAGTACTGGAAGATCAATTAGCTGAAGCCCCTTTACCAGGTACAGAACCATTGAGTCTAGAACTTCTAGATGCTTCACTGATGTATCTCAAGGAATCCATAACATGGAAAATGTCTTTTGATGGATCCTTCACATTCCATGGTTCAAGAGCAGGAGTTGTGCTTATAACTCCTTCAGGGGACTTGATCCCACAATATTTCAAAATAGGATTCCCATGCAAAAATAACATAGTGGAATATGAAGCTCTCATTGCAGGGCTGAAAATAGCTATATGTTGGGATATCAGGTAACTCAACGTGACTGGAGATTCTAATGTTGATTATAAAACAAGTTACAGATGAGTACAAAGTTAAGGATGAAAAACTCATTCCTTATAAAAAATGGTTGATACATTAAAAGAGTTCTTTGTGCAGATCATGTTTGGATAGATTCCTAGAGGGAAGAATCAATCGGTAGAAGCCATGGCTATGATGGGTTATTTGTTACGCATCCCACCTAGACATAATGATATACCCTTCTTTATGGATCACTTACTAACACCAACATATGACATGCCCGAGTCTTGTCTGATATGTGAAGTTGTTGGTCCCCATTCACCATGGTACCTTGATATTTTCAATTACCTTCATGATGGAACCTTCCCTCTAGAAATTTCCCATTCTGATAAAAGAAACCTTATCCAGCGTATAGCCTACTACACCTTACTTGGGGGAACTCTCTATCATAGAGGGTATGATGGGAATCTGTTACGTTGTTTTAATACTGACGAATCCATCTTAGTGATTAAGGAGGTTCACAAAGGTATCTGTGGGGCCCATACAAATGGGATAGTCCTGGCCAAAAAGATACTAAGAGTAGGCTATTATTGGCCTACCATGGAAAATGATTGTTGCAAGTATGTAAAGAAGTGTTTGTTGTGTTAGAAATATGGAAATTTGATTCATGTGCCAACACAATCCTTGCAGCCTATTACAACACCATGGCCTTTTTCAAAGTGGGGGCTCAATCTCATTGGAAAGCTTACCCCAACATCCTCTGATGGCCACATGTTCATTATCACTACCACTGAGTACTTTACAAAGTGGGTAGAGGATTTTCCTCTCACCTATATCCAAGTTTATAATGAACCATATCATTTTCCATTATGGCATCCCTTCTGCCCTTGTCACAGACAATGGAAAATCCTTCAAAAATAAAACCATGAAGGTGTTATGTAAACACTTTCAAATCAGTCTCAAGTACTCAACCCCCTATTACCCTCAAGGTAATGGACAGGATGAGGCCACAAATAAAACCCTTGTCCATATTATGGAGAAGATGGTGAGAAAAAACTAGTCGCAACTAGCATCTACAGATTCACCCAGCCCTCTGGGCATACAGAACATCCATCTGCACCCCTACTGGTGTAACTCCATATTCCCTAGTATTCGGCACTGAATCCATTTTACCTCTTGAGATTGAGCTCCCCTCTTTGACATATAGAATTGAGAGAGTACTGGATAAAGAGGAGGATTACAGAGTGGCTCAGCTAGCAGAGCTGGAGCTATTGGATGAGAAGAGACTTCACACCCTTGATCACCTCAAAGTGTATCAGAATCAAGTGCATAGAAGTTATAACAAAAGAATGTTGCCTCACCAATTTGAGGTAGGAGACCTTGTGATGAAGGAAAATCAGTTCAACACCACCAAGGACCATGAAAAGAAAGGAAAGTTTGAGCCAAATTGGTTAGGGCCATATGTTGTGGTCACTAAATATGGTTCAGGTGCATACAAGCTTGCTCACTCAGATGGTGATGAACTAAAGGAACCCATGAATGCCATGCATCTCAAGCATTTCTATGCTTGAGTATGGGGTTCCTCAAAAATCAGAAAATCAAACAAAAAAGTATAAAAACAGAAAAAGTAAAGAGAAATCAATGCATCCAAGTGTGAAAACCATGCAATTGTGGCACTTTGGACAAGTCCTTTGGTGAAAAATTATTTCCGGAAAAATTGGAGGGTCCATTGTTCACAAGCATCTCAAAATATAGGATTATGATGGCTTTATCCTAAGCTAGTCCTTGCATGTGTTTGAGATACTTTTGAGCCTATCCCTCTTGGCCTTGATCTGATCCAAATTTTGTGTGCAAAGAGTTTTCCTTTGTATATTCCCATATCACTTTGGGGGAAACTTTTCATCTTCAATTCTTGAACATATGTGTGGAATTCTACCCTTGTACATCCCATCTATCGCTGGGGGCATCCACACTTCTTCATTTTCTTGCACATAGATTCAGAAAACTTTTTGAAAACATAAAAAAATTCGTATAACTTTTGAAAATCCCAAAAATATTCAAATATGTTAGTCAGAAAACTCAAAACATTTAAATAGGTTTCATAGAAAACTAAAAAACAATAGAACATTGTCTCAAGATAATACCAAAAATAACGTAAAAATTTTCAAAACTTGTCCCACAAAAACAAAGTAGTAGTTTTCTTACTTTAGTTGTTTGATTATACATAGTTTTGATTGCATTACTTCTTCATGTTGTGTGTTGTAAATTGGATTCATTTGCTTTCTTTAGATTGAGTGTTACTTTAATCTATTGTGAATTGCATTGAGTTCATTTTATCTTGCATACTTGTACATAGTTGTGTTGCTTTGATTATATTTGATTAACTTGTGCTTGTTGTTTGCTTGTACATTTTGTTGTCATCTCATCATCATATCATCTATCATCACATCTATACATCATATATCAATAAATTCTAAGCTACATCATCATGAAACTAGAAAATTAAACATGTATGCTAAGCTAACATCATATGATATCACCAAGAGGGGCAAGAGGGATCACCTTCTATCCCCCCTCAAACATAGACCATAATAAAAATGTGGATTAAACATGCTATCTCATAACACAAAATGTGATAAGTAAAAATAACAATCCATCATCATCATATATCATCATAAATATAAATGTCCATGTACAAAACAATGTGTCTCGATATACATATCAGATACAATAAGCCATCATGGGCGTGGATAAAAAATGTTCCTTCATCATGAGACATGATAAAAAAATACATAAGTACATCCATACAAAATTTTTCCTTCATATCAAGGCATACATCAAAAATATACATCCAGTATGATACAAATGAGTCACCCACGACTCTAACCCATGTCCTAGACTTCCTAGCTTTGGGCCCTAAGGGGGTGGCATCTGCTATGTAGAAGCTCCGTGATGAGCTGACATCTATTATACTAATCTAGTAAATCATGATGGCCTCTATGATCTAGATCTGAACCTACTTCTAGACTAACTGACTATAATCCATGACCCTCTACCCAATAGGAATGGCCCCATGGTATAAGCATCCTTGTAGTAAGTGGCCTCACCAGTGATGAGACACACACTTAAACACTAAATCTGTGACACTCCAAGATGCTGTCCCTATGCTGCTAAAGTGCATCATGCTACGCTCTCACACTATCTAACTCAACCTGTAACTGTAGTCTCTCGGAAGCTAGCTGGTCCCTCTCAGTAAGTGACCTGATCTGTTGTGCTGTAACCTACTGTAACTATTACGTCAAGGTAGCTAGATCACCTGCACTCTACAGTAGCCTATCTCGGTGGAGATACCTATGGAAACTTGTAGTCTTCTCTCCATCCTCCCCCTACTGGAATATGTGGTGGGGACTCCCATCCATCCCAACCATCTCCATCTCCCCCATCTCCTCCATCCCATCCATCCCTTAGAGGGCTGTGTGGTGGACTCGGTGCATGCGGAGGTGATAAAGGCACCTATAATGGAATCTATTGGGAATAAATAAAACCTGTGTAAAGGCACCTGTAGTGGAACCTATGGCTATGTGGGCATTTACACCTGTATATATGCACCTAATCTTTCCTAACCCCACACCTATAGATCTGATCCTCTTTCCTATGCCCCTACCTATGCATTGTGCTCTAATATCCTGGTCCTATAGGCCGTATGCCAATGCTACAATCCTAGCCTATATGTATTCTGGTATAGTGAGGCATCATGGTAACACTATCACATACCATGTTGTATAGTCTCTAGTTTTCCTAGGATCCATTATCTGTGGCTGTGGAACCTAAGGCTATGAGACCACCTGTAAGAAACTATCACAAGCTCATCATGGTCTGATCCATGGGACAATGTCAAAAGTCTCCCTAGATTTATGCCCACACCACATCTCATCTCTGGGAATCCCCTGGATGTGGCCCAACTGGTGCTGGAATCTGTCAAATTTGTACCACTCAATGATGTCGTCCTTACTACCAATGATAAAATTCTCAACCTCTGCTGTGCTAAGCTCTACCACAACATCAAAACACTGATACAATCAGTATGGGTGCCATGTAACCATGCAAAGCTGTATATCATTAAATGCTCACCGATAATATGCCATGTCTCTAGTGTGGCTGCGAATATCATCACCAACTGGTGCCCAACCCATAATAGATGGCTCATCCAGAGCCCTAGCTCACAGCACTCCTAATGGGTATCCTATGGAAATGTGATCCCATGCCCATATCTATAATAATGTAGCGGGACCCACGGTCTTCTGACCATGGTATGCTATCAAATGTAAATCTAAATACAAGTGAGCTAGTAAACACTACCCCCAACAAGAAACCTCTCCACTGATGAGACCATGTGTAACTCCAATCAGACCTAGAGAGAAACATCTACTAGTCTTGTTAGGCAGTAAGATGCCAGTGACAAGAGCCATCAAGTAAGCTGGTACCCATACAAGCCGGTGATCAACCAAACATCTAATTATGTTAACTTCCATGCCCCGATGAGGTATGTCCGTTATGCCAAACATCTCCATGATACTCTGCAGAATATGGCCACGGTCACCATTGTATGTAACTAATCTACCCTAGATCGACACTCGTAGTATGCAGCACACATCCTCCAAAGTGATACTCATATCATCGGTCTCAAATCTAAAAGTCTGGCTCTCACTTTGCCATCTCTCTGCTAAGGCTATAAGAAGGCTGTGGTCTAGTGTAGTCTGTGGCATACAAGCGATATGTGCAAGACCCGTAACATCTAAAGTAATCTCACAGAAGATGTGATTACGGCGTGAAAACATAGCCTCATAGGCTCACAACCACCCATATCACTCCCACTTCTCCAATCTAGGTAGACTAATTTGCAAAATCAGGAAAAACACTTGTTAACATCATTTTCTTCTATGACACATTATCTAATTTCTTCTATTCATCTCTAATTTCTTCTAAAAATCCCTAAAAATTATTCAAGTCAACGCAAAATGGCCCATTACCATGCCCAACAACCCATTTTGGCACCAGTGTGCCCTAGCACTAGCACCCCCTTTCCCACACTAGTGCATGTGTTTTCATTCAAGCACACCCCTATCCTATCCCCATGTCCAATTCAACACTAGCGCACCGGTTTTCATGCATGCGTGCCCGCGCATGTGTTTCATGCATACATGTGTATGCATCTTTCCATGCATATGCATGCCACTATTTTTCACACATACATGCCCGCGTATGTTTCCCATCCTACGTGCTTGTGCACCCCAGGGGCCATGGTGTTGCCACACAACTTTCTAGGCCTAATAAATTCTAATAAATGAGCTCAAAAGGTGAATTTTTTACTTTTATGTACCTATGGGCCATCCCCAAGGAAGCCTCATGTAGTCTCAGATGATGTCTGTGGTGTTGTGGTTCTGAATCCTTTCCATTCCTCTCGCATGTAGAGAAAAATCACAAATCAAAGTGGTAAGGGTAATTAACAAATAACTAGCCGCGATGGTTTTTACCCCCCTCACTTGGTATTTATACCCATTTGACCCCCGCATCATGTCTCTCACCACCAGAGTGCTTTGGGACCACAATGATTCTTCCAAATTCTTTTAGCATTCGTTGCGATGATTATTTTTGATAAATAATTATTTTTCACCCATTTTTCGCTACGCTGGGGCATGTTTTTGCTTCTCGACAACCCTTTCTACTACCTCGGGCATATTTTTACTTACCAACATTGTTAGGTGATGTCCCATGATATTTTCATTCTTATCAATTATTTTCTTCTTAGAAAATTTAAAAATTCAAAAAATAAAAAAATGCCCAAAAAAATTGAAATTTTATAAAAGAATCCGAAAAAGTGGTAAAAATCATTTAAAATCCAAAAAATTGTAAAATTCAATTTTTTTCAAAATTGGTAAACGAAATGCACACAACTGAAGCCTGTATCAAATAAATTTTCCTCAAATATCTAAATTTGTCCTACAAAACATATTTCTTAGGTTCTCACTTGTTCTCGCACAATGACTCACGATTCATTTTGATCTACCTCCATTAACAAAGTAGTTTGCTTGCTATGTCTGTACTCCCTAGCAACAATGAGTTGGTTGGTACTGTTTCATAGTGCATGAATGCTTTTTCATAGGACCCAAGTGTCCTCTGTTATTCCCCTCGCATGTATCCTTGCTTGGGGCACCATTTTTAACCCTTTTCGTTAAACACAAACATTCAGGAACTGAAGCTTGATAACAAAAACATTGGTGCAACTGTCTTGAATGTTGTTTGTTTGAGTATGTGTGTTTGTACTTGTTTCCCTGTCAGGTTAGCTTGTTTAATTTCTCATATTGCATTGCATTATGTATGTTGCATGGAGTTAAGAATTTTTAGCAATGAACAAATGTTAGTATTATAGCTTTTCATGTTATTTTACACTTTTTTTGTATGCATACATTTTAATAAGGGCCGATGATGTAGATCATATGAGAAAAGTGATGAAACAAAGTTGTTTATTGAACAAGCTATATGCAAAGGATATTTCCATTTTCATCTATCAATTCTCATTACTAGCAAAGTTTCTTCCACCTGATTCTTCTATTTGTTTCCTTCCTATTTTCGATCGCCGATCGACTTCTTCTATCACCCCATCGACACTCGAGGGGGCATCCTTCATTCTACTAATTTTTCTTCAAAATTTCTTGTTTATGCTTTTCTACTTTCTTTGCAGTGGCGTCACTTATGCCACCCCAAAGAGGGGCAAATGTAGACACCTAAAATCTGCTTACACAGTTTTAATGCTAAAGTGGTACCAATTATCCTCTATCTCATCATTTCCATTATAATTAGTGATTTTCACTAATTAACTAACATTTCCCTCTATTTTGGTCAATTAATGACACTTCAATAATTAACTAGCTTCTATCACATTCCAGATGCCAATTAACGACACTTCATTAGTTATAATCCTCTTCAAATCAATTAATTAACTATTATTAGTTAATTAAGCCTTTTTAACATGCATTTAATCAATAAACCCTCTTATTGGCTAAATCCCACTTTCAAATGCTTCCAATCTTATCAAATTCCTCCTAAATCACCTCCAAATAGCCTAAAAATCTTATTCTAGCCTATTAATTAATCCTAATTGATTAATTAAAGCACCCCCAACTCCCATGAGTTGCTAACTCACTAGTTAAATCATCTAATCATGGTTAATTAGCCTAGAGTTACTTTATCATTTGTCCCACATTCATTGTGATTCAATCTTTCCCAAAATAGAAATCTATAAAAAGGACCAAGCTCCTACCTTCACACCTTACACCATACTTTGAATAGTATCTCATATAAAACATATGATCAAGAGATTTCTCCATTAATTTGTCATAGTTGCTTTGCATCAATTCTACCATTGTTGAGTAGTAGAAGAAGATCCAAGCTTGGCCTTGTAGCCATTCTTTGGTGATATCTTCTCCCTCTCTTTGGAGAACAACATAATTTGATTGCTCATAGATCTAATTAGGTTCATTTTAATTAGCAATCATTTAACTTAGTAAGAATGCTTATAGATTAGATGAGTAATTTCATGTAATTTTCATTATGCATTCTCATAAGCTATGATCTTGATGGTTCATTGATAAATTTGAGCTTAGCTCTAGACTACTAGGTGTTAGTATTTTTAGTTAGCTATTGCAAAAGTTTAACATGATCGCAATATAGTTGGCAAAAACGACAAAAAGTAAATTGCTAGGTATGATGGCCATAACATTGATGGCATTGTGCTGATTCTGCATGGATTTCACACATTTGAAATCCAACATGCTTCATACATTGATAGTTTTGTCCCACAAACCCAAATATAACAAACCTTTTTCCTCCTTTGTAGTTAAGGAAGAAATAACATCCGTGTCCTTCATCCATCAAGGTTATCTATACTTTTATTACTAGGGAGGAAAACTATTTTTGATGCATGGTAGGGGATGTCTGGTGTAAATAATGTGGTGAATTCCACAAGTATTTTTTATTATCAGACACTTAAGTGGATGTGATAAAGAGAAGAAGGAAACATACATTATCGGACCATGAAAAGATCAAATCTAGAGCTATTGCTAGGACACTAGCGCTTAAGTCAAACACTAGTGCTTGTGTGGTCTTTTCCTCAATTGGGAGGTCCTATCCAAGGGAGTTTCAGATCTTAGTTTTCTAGATGAAGCATATCCATCCCAGATCCAACCTGCTCTACTCAGTTTCTAGCTCAGAATCAACCCATATTCTTGAATACAATATAAGTCATTCTTATCTCCCAATTTTACATGCTTGTATTTTACATGATAAATTTTGTTTATTACTGTTGTATGAATTTGATCTTAGTCCTATGATTAAGATTTAATTTTATTAAATCATTTGGTGAACTTGATCCTTGCATGCTCTTTATTGGATCTATTCTTCTCTAAGACCAAACCCTAGTTGTATTAGAGTTCATATCTACATATTATCTTCATATTCACATCTTATTTTCATCTATCATCTACTATAAATCTAATATACAAAATATTTTCCTAGGGTTTCATGGTTGGTCCTACCCTTTGGGTCACTTTCCAGGGATCCTAATTTTCAAATCACATTTTATTTCATATCTTAAGCATAATGGCTCTACTTTCAATTCATTTGAGGTTATTTTTAAGTTTTACATATTTAACAAAAAACTCTTTTTGTTTTCCCTAATATTTAGGAAAAAATGCAGAAATTAAAAATTACACTTTTTGGTTATCAAGACATAATTAAAAAAACACTTTTGAGAAAATCCCTTGGGGTTTTTAATTTACATTATTATATTCAAAACATCTTATTTTTGTTTTATAAAAGTCAAATTCTATTTCAATATATTGTCATTTTATTCATTGGACAACAATCGCTTTTGGTCAACATCACTTTTAATACAAATATATATGTATGTCTATATTGCTTTTGTAAAATTATTTTATGTCTTACTATACAATTTATAATAATGTTTTTACATTTTGTATTCAGGTTCAAATTTGTAATGTGCTTGTTAAGCGAGTTTTAGTTGATAATAAATGTGGTCTTGATATATGTAACATTTCCTTTCTCCATCAAATATGAATTTATGTTGTTGATCTAATTCCATCCACTCTATGTATTCATTGCTTTGATAACACACCTAAGTATTGGAAAAAATCATATTACCCATTATTGTAGGCCCTTCCATTATGTTATCAGCTAATTTTGACTTCATAAAATTATAACATGAAAATTTAATTTAATTTTTTTTTCAGAATTGTCCTTTCTCATGGTTTATTACCTTCATCACAATCGTTTTATTTGTCTGATCATTTTGACCTTCTTTTCATCCATTTTGGATAAGTAATTCTCTCGCTATGTCGTAAACCGTGTTTTAATTGATTAATTAATGTTTTACCTTTTTATTTAATAAAATTAATTTTATTAATTTTTGGGGTTTTTAATTAAATATTAATTAAATCCTCATAAAAGTTGATTGAAAAATTTGGAAGAACTTTTCTCATTTTCCCCATTGCCATGGGTAATTAAAATTCTGCTTCCAATTGTTGGGAATGCGAAATTGGCTCTCTGCTTCCGTTTTTACCTTTCTTGGAAAATTTTTTATTTTCCATCGCTTGTGGGAAATTATCTTGTTATTTGCCAACCCAACCTGAGGTAAAATGAAAAAATATCTCCCATTTTCCCCATGTGGGGAAATGGAGGGGAATTTCTAGCCCTCTTTACCATTGTCACAGGAAAATGGTTAAATTATCCCACTATTATTCTGGCAATTAATTCCCACTACCCGAAGAAATTGGGAATTGATTAAGAAATTGGGAATCGGTTATTCAATGGGAAGAAAGAAGAAGAAGTTACAAATCAAGAAAGATTCTTGGATCTTCAGAACTTCCCTCTGAGAAAATATATGGCAAAAGACGTGCAAGAATAATATTGACAGAGAAGAAGTTTTCTTTTTATTATTATTTCCTCCGTGAAGAAACATTTTTTGGGAAGGATTTTATGATACAAAAATTACCAAAGAATATCCTCCACACTAGTGAAGAAATACCAAACAACCCATGTAAGACAACATTGTCCACGTTAGAGGCCATAAAAGTCCACTGAAAAGGTAAAATAAAATAGCACCCACGCAGATCTAAAAGTCACAAGTAATAAAGGCCATGTATAATTGTCCACACGACTATTAAAAGTTAAAACAATTTTTTTTCAAAAAAAAAGGAGAGCTCACACATTTTATTTTGATAGCCACACACCAGTCAAAGTAGCCATACACATTTGCAGTCCAAAACCAGGCCACACTAGTAAAGATTTAAAGGCCACACATTCATTGTTACCACGTAAGAGGTAAAGAAAAGGAAAAAATACCACATAGAGGTAGAAATAAATGAGCCCACACATTTACAAAAAGAGCACATGCCATGTGTGAGAAGAGAAAGAAGGAAACAAGGTTATTCAAAACCTACCTAAACATTCTTTGACATGCCACACGTAGACTAAAAGAAGATATATCACGCCCAAAGGTAGAGGAATACAACATTGCCATGCATTTATCTTGGTAGGGAGATCACAATGGTCCAAAATAAAAATAAAAGGATCACACTTTGGCCCACAGCCCACACACATTTACCTTTGCAAGAAGCTCATAACTGCCAATAGAAAGTTTACATAAGAGTGCAAGGAGGATTTTCTAGGCCATTGTTCACGTATTGTTAAAGAAAACAAAAATCTAGAAAGAAATAATTCATGCATTCACAGGGAGGAGACATAAATCTACCAAACATTTGGAAGAAAAGGAGGTTAAATGGTTATGCAAAATGCCAGTAAGAGAATTAAATACAAGTGACCAAACCATGTTCTCAAAATCCAAATCGACCCTGCATAAAGTAATTACAACTGAGAATAACAAAAAATTGCCCAAATACATAGTATTTTAGCCTGGCTTGTAATTCGAGCTTAGTCTCAATATTTTTTTGTATAGCTTGGTTTTTCATTATATACCTTTTTTATTTAATTTTTTTTATAAATCCAGGATTGTTCTCTTAATTTTAAAACAATAAATAAAGAGACGTATTTTTCTTGTGGTTACGGTGGTTTGGAGACTAAGACCCAACACCATTTTGTGCACTTTCTTTATTCTTCCTTTAAAATTCATAATGGTAAAAAAACATAACAAATCTATGGGAAAGTCCAAGAAGCTAGTAGAAAGGTCAAACAAGTTTGCACTCAAATACGAATTCCAAGGGATAATTCCTCCCACTTCTATCAAATATGCGTATGAAAATATCACCGACACCGATCTTGGCCACATCAACGTAACACAATTTTTTGATTGAGTGAAAGTCAAGGGGAAAACCACATTCTCCGATAAAATATATCATAATGATCTACCTCAAGCAAAAAATTTCCTTGTTTCAGTGTAATGCTCTAAGCTAGTCATTGCCTGTGTTGAACATTATGATCCTGAAAGGTGAGGGATCTTCAAGGATAATCGTGAGCCTTTGCTTTTGACCACACCATAGCACATCAAAGAATTTCTCAACATCCCTGATTTCCCTGAGAATGCTGACATCACTTAAAAGTCAATGCAAGAGTTTTGGGATGAAGAACCCATTAGGTGGAATAATATGGTAAAAAATAATTGGCTAGTGAGCAAGAGGACTCATGTTGACCGGTTTCCCAAGGAATTGTACCACATTGAATTTTTGGAGGAAATCGGTGATATGATCACTCTTCTGAGTTGAGTCTTCGGTCTCCCATCTACCAAGATTTTTCACCCATTGATGTATCAGTTCATCTGCATCATCCTTGTAAAGAGATAATTTGTAGATTATTAGTTTTATAGTAGCCATTGTAATAGAAGAAGAAAAATATAGTGTGGGTTATTATTATATTATTGTTTGTGTAAATCTAGCTAAAGAAAAACAATTGGTACCAAAGCAATGAGATCCTTGTGAGAGTCTTTGAGGGGATTTATCCATACTTCCCAAATGCCCCTAACTATGACAAGAGAATTTATATGCCAATAATAGGTAAAAGAGAAGTAGACGTAGTTGTGGTTCAAAATGACTATGTTTTTTCATTCTAGAATTTCTAACAAACATCCCTAGTCCATTGTAATAAAAAAAATTATATTATTTTATTCTATGAAGGCCCAACATTTGGAACAAAAAACAATTTTTGGTTTGATTGACCTTTGGAAGAATTATCATCATTTACATTGAATAATTTAATATTTGGAGTAATTTTGATTTGTATCCTTTCAACAGCCAAAACTTTGTTTAGCCAGATTTGTTTTGAATCGTTATGTATTTACATACTCTTACAACATTAATTACTAAGTTTATAAAGTTAAAATGATAGGTCCTCAGTGTTATGAGTGTCCTCCTGCAAAATACCATCATTTCATCGACATTGGATGGTTAAACACATTCCAAGATTTGACGGCCTATGTTACGGGATCTTCCAACTCCAAATCCACCATCATTCTTGCCTTCAAAATTTACATTAATGGAACTCCAAATTTGAAGAAGTTTGCTGAAAAAGTAGTAGTAGCTGGATACTTTCATGGGGATCCGTATGTCCCAGAAAGTGATGTCATTCAAAAATATCCTCTCAAGAATCATTTTCCCAAAAAAGGATACAAGGACTCTTTAAAAGTTATAGATTTTTTGAAGAGTAGAGGAATAACTAGTATTGGAACAAATGACCTTTGCTAGGGAGCCAAGGTGATAGTGGAGCTAGCGAAAGGGTAGGATATAAAAGTGGGAGTGTTAGTGCATCCATCCTTTATTACTATTGATGATATCAAAGTAATTAAAGTGTTAATAGCAATATTAAGAGCTGAAGTTGACAAGATTTGTCCACCTGAACTTGTAAGGCATTTTGGAGTCATTTTTTTTGAAAAACATGAGGTAGCTAGCTTTGTGAATTTCTATGTTGGAGTTTATCATGGTTGGACTGTAAGATATGATGAGAATGATGAAATTATTGTGAAAAATGTTGAAGTGGTGCATGCAAAAATGTTGGGATGGTTGGATAAATATTTTAAGTGAGATAAAAATCATACTGTAGGTCGGAGGCAACAGAGGATGGAGGACAATTAGTGCCTCTCATCATTCACCAATGATGGGGTCTCATACGGCACTGGTGACATATTTTTATATTATTTTAGTTGTTTTCTTTGAGTGGTGTGCAAAATAAAATGGTGTGTGGTTTCCTTCCCATATTTTGATTGAAACAAGGAGAATTTGCATTTTGTAATTTGAAAATAGTTATATAGGAGGCTAGATAAATTGGAGTGATCCTCTGACTGTAGAGATTCTTTGACTGATGTACTTCTAACATCGATCAGTCGGTGAAATCTAACATTCATTGGAAGTGAAAGAGAGAATTTTTAGGTTCACGTATGTAGGTGAATTTGTGGAAGTGTGATCATCTGGTATGAGATTCACTATGGTGAAGTAGATTGGTCATGTGCAATAAGATCCAGATAGTAAGATCCAAGTTAGAACTATGCAGACCTACAATTATGCAGAGGCATACGATTATGTTTCTAATTCTTCAAATGTGTTTTCTTCCCATGTTCGCATTAAGGGGGAGGATGTTAGGAAAATATATTTGATTAGTGATCCATTAATGTCTGGTTGAATTATGTTTTGTAATGTATTATGAGTCTTAATATTACAACTCATAATATTTTTTGTATTTTATTTTACCCGTGACTAGTATTTCAAGTTATTTGTTGTAACACCTTCCTATTTATTAGGAGGTCGTTTGGATATTGGTTTGGATATATAATAGCCATTATAATAGCAACAGAAAAATATAGTGTGGGTTATTATTATATTTTTTTCTATGTAAATCTAGCCAAATAAAAACATGGTGATCATAAAATTTGGCTTCAAACTCCTTCAAACCCTTACTCAAACCCTAGGTCTTCAAACTAACACAAACTTGCACTTTTTTCACTTATAAATGTATCAAACCCTTACACACACACACCTAAAAACATTCCTTAACCTGTTAATAACACTTTCATACCTCAACACATTCCTCTTAACCTGAAAAACTCACACACCTAGGTCACACTTTTCATACTCACTCCGCTAGTGCACAAAAGCACCCAAAACATCACTTTTATAAGATCTCCTTCATTCAAATTCAAAATATTTCAGTTTACCTCCTTTATTTAAACCATAAAAACTTAAAAACATCCCATATGAATCATCACAATAGTCACATATGACCCATATATGTCGTTCATTCCCAAAATCATCCAACTTGCACCAAAAATCCTCAAAACCTCATCACTAGGATGAGAAAAATCCTGTAACACCAAATTTTTTTTAGTAAAGCTCTAAAAATCACCACACATGTGTAATATTAAATTTAAAAATTATCAAATTTCACACTTTTACTTTAATCAATCAAATTGTTTCATTTAATGGGCCCATTGGCTCATTTCCTTCTCAAAACAATTACTTCTAGCATCATGATTTCACCTTTGGGGCTCAAGAGAACCCAAGATTATCTAAATTATGGCATGTGACCACTCTATGGAATTTATATAACCTTTAGAATAATTCTAAGCAATTTATACATCAGGAAACATCGATATACTCAAACCACAACTACTTTTGTCTTCACCAAAAAAAGTTTCCCAAAAACCAATTTTGCAAACCCAACTAGTTTACACCCTTTATGATACTTTCAAGGCCTATAAATTCATTCAATGGATGTAGAATTAAATCCTCTTCACTTTCTAGATGGTGGAAATCATCAACTCATTTACCTCATGCTCCAATCAACTCAATCTTTCAGCAAAAACAATCCTGTATTGAAAATAAAGAAACCTTCTTGCTCACAAATTGACCTAGAAACCACATAAAATCATCATAATGAAACAAAAATAACAATACTTTAAATCCATATTAATCCTATTTATATAACATATTATAACTCCTTCTAAATCCAATTGGAAGGCCTTCAACCAAGCCAATCTCTACAAAGTGCCCGAAAACTACCCTTTGACCAGTCAACATAAATGAAGCATACTTTACCATTCAACAGAATCACCATGACCTAAAACCATCATAGAAATCAATAAAAACTTACATTCTCACCATAATTTTCATTTATTTTGAAACTCCTTTGGACAACGTTGTCCCAAACTGAACTTCTTAAAAAAAAAAGCCTATTTCAATGGATTCCAGTCATCACCACAATATCTACCATACCTTTTTGGAAACATGTAGTACTAATATACACCATCAAATCATCATACAAGAACTAGAAATAAATTCTAGACATTAAGGATCATTTTGTCTCTTACCACTTTTGAGCTAGGGTTTCAATCAAATAATAAATTATTTACTTTCTTAACATTCGTTCATAAAAACTTGATAACGAAATGACCTCATTATTTTTTAAAAATATTCTAGACTACATTTATAAACATCCCTGAAATCCATAAGGTCCCATGCAAATCTCACAATTCAGTGTGAGCATCATAAGATGTAATTCGAGCTGGAAATGACCTTCTTCTTGACCATGTTTCACCAAAACTGACATGACTTGAAAAATTCACATCATGGCAACCTAAAATTTTTCTGAAAACATCATGATACATCTTAATAACATCTCAAATCATAACTATATTAAAAATTGTTTCACAATTTTATTTACTTTAATTAGATGAAACAGATAAGGGTAAGGGCTGAGGAGGAATACCTATTATTGTTGATCAGTTGATGGTTGTTATGCGGTTCTTACTTCTAGATCCAATGCCAATTGTGAGAGCTCCCTTTTGGCTGGGAGGAACTACCTGAATAGAAAACAAGACCAAAAAAGAATAGTTAAATAATATATGACAGTGGACTGCCTAGCGTGTGCTAGATCTGGGAAGTGTGATACTCCCTAGATGGTTGTCAATCCACTATTTAAAACAAATTAATGTGAGAAATAAGAAAATTCCTACTATAGTTGATATGATTTAGGTATCTCATTCAATCACAATAAGAAAATCTAATATAACAGGCTAGGCTATAGTTAGATCTGAAGGATGAGGTAACTGTCAAGGTACTAGGACTAGTCAAGGTCAGATTCTGGGTTGTTTAGGTCAATTGGTAGGAGGTTGTTTGGCTTTGTTATTGGGCAAGGTATTAAACATAGAGACCAATGTCAGTTGGATATAACTAGACGATGGTTTAAGGGAGACCAACAAGGGTTATGGGTAACTGGTGTCGGTACAGTAGGGTGAAAGTAGTTCAATGAATACCTTATTATAGAGTTAGGGTGAGGTTAGATGGATCTAAATAAGGGGATGGTGAGGTCTGTGGAAATGCTGAGAATACTCAGAGAGGTGGATGGGCCAGGATAGGTGATTCTGATAAATGGGTGGGTGAGGTTTTTGATTTTATTAGAAAGAAGGTTATGGAAGAATGGGAATGTTAATAGAAGAGTGATAACAGAAATGATAACAACTCTATGAGCAGAATAAGAATGGAAATAATTAATGATAAAAACACTTACCAATGTTAGAGGCCTGATGGTTGGGTGGTAGCGATGATCGGTTGGTGGAATGGAGCTTGTTACAATAGTGATACTTTCTGGAATGTTACCATGAGTGCAAATGCTCGTGGATCTGTCTTGGTGTTGGCTATGGATGTCTGGGTGCATGAAAAGACTTTGATTTTTGCTTGCATGCAACTTGATCTTCTCATCCTCTTGCTCTTAGAATGTGCTAACCCAAAAACAAGGTTAACTAAGGTGAATAAATGGTAACCAACAACGGTTCCATCTTTACTCGGTTCATTTTAGGTCTGACGTCGGTTAAGGTGAGATTCCCTAGGTTTACTAAAATTGGCAGATCTCACCTATTTCTTAGGCTCAGGTTCATTCCTTTCTTCTAGGATGTATAACAGAAGCTTACGTTTTTATGAGTAGGGAAGGTGGTTAGAGGGATAGTAGGCATTGATTTTTAGGGTTAACCAAATCTTAGCTCATTAAGGCAAGTAAGACTTAGTTATTGTTAGTTATGGAAACATGCCAAGAATAGGTCTAACGTGAAGTGGCTAGGTGAGGTGGCTAGGTGAGGTGGAAATTAGCTTAATTAAGGTAATAATTAAGTAATGTATAAGTTTGAGGGTGGGTATTAATTTAATTAAGTTAATTAAATTAATATTAATTTGGGGTGAAAGGGGATATGATTAGGTGAATATGTTTGAGTTGCTTATTCGATCAGGAGGCCAAGGGGAGTGTGACCGAATTTTTGTGTCTACATTTTACCTCTTTTCTCATGTGGCTTTTATTGGTAAGTGCAATGTTGACAAAAATAAGAAGTGGTTACCCCATGTTTGGGTGAAGGTGATCCCCCTCAAACTAGGAATTGGTGAGGCAGAAGATAGAAGTCGGTGAGTGGTTTGATAAAAGGTGGATGTGATGAAGAGGAGTGTAGATGTGGACAACGGGGGTAATGGGTAAAGGTTCAAAAATGGGTAATCAAGGTAAATGGGCTAGGGTCAAAGGTAGTAACATTCAAACACACATAAATGTATAAACTACGGCACGGTACCAGGTTGAAGAGCATGCAAACTCTACATCGTCCAAGGTCGATAGGTTTATCCAAACAAAATTGAAGTGATTTTGTTATCCAAGGTATAGGATATGGTGTGGAAGAACATCACAGGTCATGTGCAGCAACGCGTAGGTATGTTCTGGTACACCAAAGGTTGGGTTAGGGTAATTGGCACAATAATAGGAAAGGTAAGGTCATTAGATCAAACAACATGGGTAATAATGTCGCAAGGTATACTGAGCACATGGGTTCAAAGGTCATTAACAATGTTCCAGGTCCAAGTAGTAAGGTCATGGCACAGGTAGGGCCGAGGTACGGGTAAAATAACAAGTTCCTAAACATAATTAAGGATAGGTGTAGGTAATGTCGGCTTATAGGTAGGTTGCAATAAGGGTGGGTAAGGTCAAACGGTGGCTGGGTTGGTTAAGTTGGGTCAAAAATGGGGAATAATGGGCCATAAGTGAATTGGTAGGTAATTGACGTTATTTTAGGTGTAATCATCATCAGTTTACTAGGGAAATACCTGACCAACATTAGTCGGGTTAGTTTAGGGTTTTTAAAAGGAAAAATCCGTATTGGACGGATTCATTTGTACATGTTGTTTTTAAGAAAACAACAAAGTAATTTTTTCCTTTGCACCTATTATGAAGAAAAGGGCACGTTAGCATACCTGTCAGAGGTGGAGAGTACTAGTTGGTGAGAGGATCTAGGTAGACAGGTCCACGAGTACAGGGGGATTGATTGTGATTGGGTGGAGATCAAGAGTATTGGATTTGGTGATTGGACATGGCAGAGGTAGGAGAAGGTTCAGGTGGGCAACCTATGTAGTGGTCAGTCATACCACCACACCGACGGCACTAGATGAGATAGGATTCTATCCAATCATGTATTTGTTATTGAAATAGGCTATTGAAATGGGGTCGGGTGAAAATTTGGGTGTAATTTTATTATTTGGAATGTATGGGTAAAAATAAAGGAAATGAGGGGTGGGAAAGTCCAATGTAGGTTAAATATGATTGGGAATGAAGCTAGGATAGGTTTGGGTAGGTTAGAGTGGAGGATTAGGTTAGATTTTGAGAATTTTGGAAAAATGGGGGGGGGGGTATTGGACGTGGTTTGGACGTATTTCGGCTCTACAACAGGGACTGACACTAGTCAAGTAGTAGGTGACTGATGTCGGTTACACATCAGCCAGCATTTTGGGAAAATAGGGCAATAGAGAGCAAGGGTAAGAGGTAAGGATATGCCAGGAGATGTAAGGGTAGGTTTCATGAGAGGAAAACAAGGAAATATGTATAAATGACATGAATAGATTGGTCTATCAAGGGGTAAGTGGTAGGGTGGGTCTAATAAGTAATAAGGGTTAGGGACAAGATTTATTGGGTACAATACGTGTTTGGTATGGGAAGGTTTTGATAATAGTGTGTTTTGTTGGGTACAGGAGAGGGACCAGCTATCGATGCGGGATAGGGTACCACCTCTACTCATGGAGGTACGAGGGAGTGCGACAGTCGATGATTGGCACCATGTTGTAGAGGTTGGCCTAATTGGGGTCAGATTTTACAGACATGTATTCTGAGATTTGAGTTTGATGGTTACCCTCATCAACAGATGGGACTCAGCGATCAATACCTTCAATCTGCTGATGGGTGAGATCACAGTCACCCTAGAGGATGTGTACTGGATCTTACATTTATCGATAATGGGGACACATGTGTATTTTATCTCCTCAGAGGCATTGAAGGAGTTGATGTTGACCATGTTCGGAGAGGGGATGGTGGAGATGAGGTTCCATAGTGCCAGTATGAGCTACAGAGATATGTACCGGGCCCATCTAGAGGAGATAAGGCTAGTGGTGCTGTTGATGGAGGTAGTTTGTTGCTTTGCATTACCGGACGTGGAGGGTGGGAGATTCCCATGGGCATTGATGGGGGTTCTTCACAACATGATGGAGAATAGGACCCAGTTTTCATGGGCACCAACATTCTTGGTGTAGTTATACAGAGAGTTATGGGCCTATGGGAGGCTATAGAGGTCCAGTCTATGTTTCATGTTTCTACTACATTGTTGGGCATGCGAGCACATTATGTGTGTGCATCCAACTGGTATGCCCCGTCCGGATGCATTTGAGGCAGGCTTGGTTCAAGTAGGCTACAGGTGATGCATACCAGTTGTTGGAGAGCGTCAGGCTACCAGAGCTATACATGATGTATCCTATTACAGGAATTTTCTAGAGGGGTTGTCTAACATGGAAATTATTTGGACACCATATGTGGGTTTTCCATCATATGGGTGGATGACAGAGGAGCTGCATGAGCTACAACTGCTTCGATGGATAGAGTGGTGATGTGTAGGAGAGCACAAGATCATACCTATTGATAGGGTTAGACAACAGTTAGGGCTACTTCAAGATATACCCTCACCCTTCCCATAGTATAGGAGGGATGATGTGGAGATGCCTCTGCCTCTACCACAACCGACAGTGTCAACAAGGTAGGAGGAGCAGGTGATAGACCGATGGATTGATGATGTCATGGTTACTGATAGATAAAGACAATGGTGGGCTGCATATTTACGAGTACTACCACCGAGGCCAGGGAAGCCATATTTAGCCACAATCACAGTGTAGAGTGACTCCCTACAGGGGTAGGTGGCTACCCTAATTACATAGTTTGGGATAGTGTAAGGGTAGCTGATAGGTTCAGAGGCACAGGTGGCCACTCTGGAGGCCCAGGTAGCATAGGGATAGGTACCTGCACAGGGTGGAGATGGGGATGGGGTACATGTGGCCACCCTATAGACATAGATTATAGGTTTTTAGGGACAGGTTGCCACTGCACAGGTGAATGTTATGACCCTTAAGGCCTACATATAGGCAGGGGCAAGACAGGGTCCCTTAGGACAGGAACAGGCACAGGGATAGGTTCCCTCTTTACAGATACCAATTGGATAGGTACAGGGGTTGAGGCCAATGGCACCACCACAGACAATACCTATAGGTAGGTTAAGGGATGCCTTAGGTGAGATAAGGTATTACCAAGATCATCTGATGGCCATAGGGATATATTTCCTATCCTATGAAGAATATAGAGCATAAAAGGCCTCGAGTGAGAGGACCAGGTCATGCACCCACAGTGTGGAGAGCACAGGGGTCCATCAATCCCTGAGACATGGTCAGGTTAAGGCCACCAGTTTAAGGAGGCTAGCCGCAGGCAAGGTACTAATAGAGATCCATCCAGGACTAAGGGTGGGTGGTGAGATGCTAGCTAGATGTCGTAAAGGGGTAGAGGAGGAGGAGACAAGTGAGATAGAGATGGAGGATATCCAGCAGGGTGATGTCTGATAGCCATATGTACCTCCTATTTTGTATAGTTGTTTATTTTTTTATATATATTGACCTACGTGCCAAAGATAGTGAGGATGTAGATGAGAGATTTTGCTATTTTTGATCATATACCGGCATGCGTGTTGAAGATGGTGAGGTTGTCTATGAAAGTTTATGAGAGACTGGTATTTGTTTATATCCATGTACACACGTGTGTATACACAAACTTTATGATTTATAGTTGATGGTACTTATAGCATGAATGGGGTTAATGATTTTCATTTCTATTATTATGTATGTATGTGATGGAAACTAGGTGGCTTAGGCATGATGGAGTTAGGTCAGTTTAGGCATGATTGAGTCAGGTTGGTGTAGGCATAGTGGAGTTAGGTTGATTTAGGCATGGTTGAGTTAGGTTAATTTAGGCATGGTGGAGTCAAGTTAGTTTAGGCATGATTGAGTCAGGTTGGTGTAGGCATGGTGGAGTTATGTTGATTTAGGCATGGTTGAGTCAGGTTGGTTAGGCATGGTTGAGTCAAGTTGATTTAGGCATGGTTGAGTCACGTTGATTTAGGCATGGTTGAGTCAAGTTTTATGGTTGATTGAATTTCTAATTCATTAATGTGTGTAATTAGTGATGGTATGGATCATGTTAAGATAGTTTGTAGGAAAATGTATGATTATGGTAGAGAAATGAGAGATGTGATGAAATGAATGTGTAAATTATGATGACAAATTTGTTTAGCAATTGTTTCTTGTTTGGTTTAATTTCAAGTTATTGCTATAGAAAGGAAACTAACTAGGGTAGAATGTGAATAGGAAAGGGAAAGGGGGAATTTGTTAGGGTAGAGAGTGGTTGAGCTAACCTCCAAGGGCCCCATGCCCTCAAAGTGCAACCTACATAGTCCCGGTGAAAAGGGACCTCAGGAAGATGTAGTTCTCCTATAACCTAAGGAAGATTATGATGAAGTAGAAGAATGGGTTGGTAAGTGTTACACATGATTGAATGTAGGTCATAAGCATGATTGAGTGTAGGTCACAGGCATGTTTGAATGTAGTTCATAAGCATGATTGAGTGTAGGTCACAGGCATGGTTGAATGTAGGTCATAGGCATGATTGAGTTTAGGTCACATGCATAGTTAAACGTAGGTCATAGGCATGATGGAGTGGTTGTTAAATATAGGTGTTGATGAGTTGGTCCTGTATATGATAATCAATAAGTAATGAGGAAGGAAAATGGTAAGAGGTGGTAAAAGATCTACTTAATTGATAAGAACCCTAATTAGTAAACCATACCTAAGAGGAGATTATGAATGTAAGACCCTAAAGGTTTTGCATAATGGACCATTCAAAGGATGAAAAAAGTTGCATAATCACCAAATGTCACATTTGCGGAAAGTCCCTTGAGTAACGAGGGAATTAGGCTAAAATGAAAGGAGGTGAGAATAGGTGGTTTAGTGTAACTTAGTGTACGACAATGTGTCTTTCGGAACAAGAAACCTGGGATCAAGAATAGGCAAGTCCATGACGAAAATTTCATCTTTTTCTTTATTTGTTTGTTCTTAATAGACTGATCGATGTGGGAAATCTATATGGGATGAGTATATGATCTCCTTGAGGTCTTCATGAAGTTGATCGATGAGGGAAGATTCTGGATATTTTTATTGAATTTTTGAAATAACTATGATATAGTGGTCCTTTAAGGGAGCAGTCTATTTATAGCGATGGCATTAGAGTGAAAAGATGTCCCTTTTGAGGGAGTCATCTTTTGCTAGAATTTTGACTCAAGGAGTTGAATCCCTTTTTGTTTTTGGACATTTAATTCATGGAAAAGACTATAGAGGAAGGGTAGGCTCTTGTTCGGATGACAAAACCATAGTACACAAGAGTTAACTATGAAAGGGGGTGGTCTTTGAGAGATGAACGACCATGGGATTCCATCTTGAAGAAGACGAAAATTATCCATGAGAATCATTGCTATGAGTAGAACTCGTGGTACTTATATTGAAGACAAGGCTAAAATGGTGACGGGTAATCACATGATTCTTGTTTAGTCGTGGATCTTTCAAAATAGGTAATATGGAAGGTGGACAGTGCTCAAGGGATGACCGATCAACTTACAGAAAGTGGTATAGAACTTTATTTCAACAATAAAATGGTCAAAGATGCAAGGAATTAAGGGGCTCAGGTTTGGGTTTACCTTTGATTGAAGACAAATGATAAGAACCTGATCCATAGGCATGGGTAACAATATAGGGTCTGAGCCAATTAGGGGAAAATTTCCCCCATTTAATTTTCTCCTCTTTAGTTACATGTCGATTTTCCTTCAAGACAAGGTCACTGACCTGAAAGGTTCGTTTGTGAACACATTTTTCATAGGCACATTTGATACATTTTTGGTAGATTTGGAGATGGTCAAGAGCATTGAGACGGCGTTCATCTAATAACTCAAGTTGCGCCAAATGATCTTGGTGAAAGTCATCTTCGTTGAGCATGTCTTGTAGTGAGATGCAGAGAGATGGAATTTGGACTTCGAGAGGTAAGACAACCTCAGTACCGTAGACCAGAGAAAAGGGTGTGGAAATATTCAAAGTGTGAATACTAGTGCGATAAGCCCACAAGGTGAAAGGAATGTGTGTATGCTAGTCCTTCCCAATATCGTTGACTACCTTCATAAGAATTTTGTTCAAGATTTTATTAATTGATTCGGATTGACCATTGGTTTGTAGGTAATAAGGTAATGAGAAACTAAGTTGGATGCCAAACGCATCACATAGTTTACGTAGGGTTTTTTTTTGAATTGTTTTCCATTATTAGTGATGAGGCAGTGAGAAACACCAAAATGACAAATGATCTGATGGTTGATGAATTCACATATTTTCTCAGCTTTTATAGAAATGAGGGGAATGGCCTCTACCCATTTAGCATAATATTCGGTAACGGTTATAATCCATTGGTGACATTGTGAAGAATGGGGGTTGATCTCACCGACAAGATCCAAAACCCATTGAGAGAAAGGCCAAAGGTCTCGTGTGACCTATAAGGCATGACTAGGTGTGTGATGGAGATTAGCATGTTGTTGGAATTTCACACAATGTTTGATATAATCACAATAGTCGCGGTTTAGGGTTGGCCAATAATAGCTTAGGCAAATAATGTATTTTACGATAGCTAAACCACTAAATTGACCTCCAAAAATTCCATCGTGGACTTCCTTAATGGTGTAGGGAACTACAGAACTTGTGAGACATCGTAAGAGAATGCCATTAAAGCCACGCTTGTAAATAAGACCACCCATAATGACATAACGGGTGACACTTTTAAGAAAGGCACGTTGTCTATTATTGGTGAGATCGGAGGGTAAAATGGAAAGGGAAAGGTAGTCTGCATATTTATTATACCAAAGGTCATGTGGGTCAGGGGAAATGGTTATGACGGAGTAGACATCACAAGGTAAATAAGAGGGTGATTGCAACCGTTATATTGTGACAAATATTTTAGATTCGGTAGGAAAAGTGGGTATCTGAGAAGCCAAACAGGCCATGGTATCCACAAATTTATTAGTAGAATGTGGGGTGGTTTGAAGTGCGTAATGGTCAAATGTGGTAAAAAGTATGTCTACGTGATGCTTATACTTTTGAAGTATCTCATTACGACACTGGTATATACCATTGACTTGGTTTATGACCAACCGAGAATCACCAAATATATTGATTAACTTAACAGGCATAAGCAACCTGGAGACCCAATACGACTGTTTCGTATTTGGTGATATTGTTTGTATAATCAAAGTCGAGTTTGAAAGACAAAGGCATAGGTTCACCATCAAGAGGAATGAGGATAAAACCAGCCCCACCCCCACACTGACACTTGAAGCCATCAAAGAAGAGTGTCATTTGGTAAGCAATTTTGTCCAGGGAAAGGGTAGCTATTAACTCATCTGGGAAGTTGAAGTTAGATGGTTGAGTCCCAGAAATAGGTGCATCGGGCAATTGGTTAGAAATAGCTTGACCCTTAATGGAATTTTAATGAATGAATTTGAGGTCAAGGTTGGCAAGAAGCATAAGCCAACATGCAGCATGTTGATTTTGATAGGGTTTGGCATATATATAGTGCAATGGGTTAGTATTATTAATGACAAAGGTTTTGTGATTGAGTAGGTGTTGGCGAGGAAATTTTCTGGATAGAAAAACCTGTGAATTCCTTACTAATGCTCTAGGAATCTAAGTCCCTCTACTTAACCTGTGTAGCTACCATGTATGCATGCACGAGAAAGCGTGGATTTCTGTGGTGGTCTTTCGGCCAGGGATCCAATAGGGGCACTCCACTAACCCTGCGGTAAATGCTTGCAGTTATCTACAAGGGGGGAATTTGCTATGAAGGTAGGAAAGGGAGTGAGAAAAGAGGTAGGACAACTAATGTTGCAGGTAGAAAATAATATTCCTACACGCACTAGTTAGAAATTTAAACACATGCATTCATGGGAAGAAACAAATCTAAAAATGACAACAAGATGAGATAAGATTGTGAACTCAAAGTTTCTAAAATCTCCTCATCAAATAGGCTACAAAATCCTTCTTCTTGTATTGATGCTTAAAAAAAAGTTGTACATAATGAGGGAATGGAAGAAATTTGAGAATGGAGGAAATTAGAATAAAATGGATATCTATTTTGCTTTCTCTAAGTACAATGCACTCGTGAGTTTACAAGATCAATTTCCAACCCTCTATAATGGCGTGAAGAAACCATTAAATATATTGCAAGAAATGGTTACAACTTCTTCTTTGTCAGCAAGAAATGGTTTACAATCTTTTCAGTCATTCAAGTCCATTTAGATTCTTGATTCGTGAAGAAACGCCAATGGAAGAAAAATCCAAACTTTTCATAATGCGGCCATTACACTTGTTTTGTAACTTTTAATTTGAACCGTTCATCTTGCCTTTAAAACTTTAAACCAGAGCCGTCCACGTGGGAGAAATGTACTAGAGTGGGCATGGAGGATGCCTTTTGTATTTTGTGACTTTATAAAGATTTGGCATTTTTTACATTTTTGGTCTACCCTTTTGCTTTTGATATAAGCCTGACACGTGGCTTCACTTGAGTGGAGACAGAGTCGTCGGTCACTTTTATAATTTTACCTTTTTTCAATGCGGGCTCAAAAACACAAATTGCTCCGCTGGCCCACCTCCCTACTTTGACCTTCAATGCGGGCTTAATATTTGAATTTTTCCTTGGCGTGGGTGGGGCTGCGGGTCACTTTTTAACTTTAAGCCCCTTTAATGAAAAAGGCTCAAATTCTCAAATCTCCCCAACGATTAGCCTCCCTGATTTGACTCTTTTGATGCAGGCTCAACATTTGACTTTTTTTTCCTCATAGCATGATTGGGGTTGCGGGTCACTTTATGAATTTTAGCCCTTTTTACAAAAAGGCTCAAAACCTCAAAGTTCTTCACCGACCCACTTCCCCACTTTGACTTTTGAACGACAGGCTCAAGATTTGAATTTTTCCTTTGTGTTTGGTGGGGTTGCAGGTCACTTTTTAACTTTAATCCCCTTTAATGAAAAAGGCTCAAATTCTCAAATCTCCCTGACGAACCGCCTCCCCACTTTGACTCTTTTGATTCGGGCTCAACATTTGAATTTTTCCCTCATAGCATGATCGGGGTTGTGGGTCACTTTACGAATTTTAGCCCTTTTTACATAAAAGCTCAAAAACACAAATTGCTTCGCAGACCTACCTCCAATTAGATATGTCCATGTACCCATGGATAATGGGGCCAAAATTTGACGGGGAAGAAAACACCCATCATTCACGACTGTGGAAAAATGCAAAGAAGAAGAAAACTCCACCATTTCCCGCCCAATTTTCAAATTTATTTTGTGAACCAAGGGATTGAAAATAATACAAAGTTCGAGAATCCATGACCATAGAAAGATTAACAATTTTATTCAAATGAGGACAATAATAGAATTTTCACGCATCTAGATGGGGAAATGGAAAATTTATCAAACTACGCAAATTGGATAGTTTAAAAACATTCGGAGCATGAATTTATTTATCTTTTTAGACTTCCAACTTTACTTGAACACTTCTGGAGGGCACGAGCTCAATTTTTTTTAATTTGACTCAAAAAAAGAGGGGGGGATTTTGAGGGCGACAACAATAGGTAATGACAGAGTTTAGCGGCGATGAAAACTAAGGCTAAGCAGAGTTTTTTGGCATGGGTATATCCAGTTTCGTAGTCAAGAAGGGTACGACTTATGTAATAAACCACTTGCTCTCTGTGCTGCTCATAGTGATGAGCGAGCATGGCACCTAGAGAATGGTCAGTGGCAGAAATATATAGGTAAAAGGGCTGGTCATCCTTAGGAGGAATGAACACTGGTGGTTGAAGGAGGTATTGTTTTAAGGCTTCAAAGGATTTATGACATTCATCATCCCATTTGAATGAAACATCTTTCTTGAGAAGATGATGAAATAGTTGATAGCAGTCCAAAAGCTGTGAGATAAAATGACAAATGGATTGCAATTTTCCTTGTATGATTCGAAGTTAATGGAGATTAGTGGGTGGAAGCATTTCTAGAATAGCCTTGAATTTAGTAGGATCAACTTCTATGCCACGTAAAGAAATGATGAAACCCAAGAGTTTTTCGGAAAGTACCACAAAGACGCACTTCTTTGGTTGAAGGCACACACAATACTTGATAAGATAGTCAAAGATGACTTTAAGGATAGGTAGGAGCTTGGTTTAATGTTTAGATTTGGCCAAAATATTGTCTACGTAATCTTCTAGTATGAGATGCATGATGTCATGGAAGATGTAATTCATGGCTTGCTAATATGTAGCACCAATGTTTTTTAGGCCAAAAGGCAAGACTCGATAGTAGAAAGTCCCCCAAAGGGTGATGAAATCAGTATTGTGTTGATCTTCTGGAGCTAATAATAATTTATTATAGCCCAAGAAACCATCCATGAGCGATAACATTTCATGGAAAATAGTGAGATCAACTAGTTGGTCGATACCTAGTAGGGGAAAATTGTCTTTGGGATAGTTGAGGTTGAGGTCACAGAATTTCATGTAAATGTGGAGTCCCCATGTCACCTTCATGACATGAACGATGTTAGAGATCCATTTGGGATAATCAATGGGTAGAATGAAGGAAACCGAGAGAAGGTGTTGAAGCTCTTCTTTGACTAGAAGGTAATGCGAGGATGCATTTTCTGCAGCTTTTATTTGATGGATTTGGCATTAGGTATGGTTACGATATTGTGGACCATGATTTTTGGGTCAATATCGGGCATATCGGAATAGGACCAAGCAAACATGTTTCTATGGTCGTAAAGGAAAGAGGTGAAGGCTTCCTGTTCAGTAGCATATAAGGATTGGTTAATCTTTAGAATGTGCGGGTCATCTTGAGTGTGAATGTTGATTTTGATGGTCGATTCATTCAACATGGTTTGCGTCTCAGAAGGTAACGACTGAGGAATATAAGAATCTTCCACACCAAGGTATGTGAGGATAAATTCATCGTCTTTACATTGAATGACATTAATAGAAGATGTATCGTCATCGATCATGTCAGGATATGAGAATGTGAGAGAAGAGGGAGCTTTGCCATCATGTTGATAAGTCAACGGTCCCAAGGAAATGGTGTTTACAATTTTTTTTAGGAGGAATAGATTCAGGATATATGGACTCTGTGGGTGAAGATGGTAATGTGGATGAATGAGGTGGGGAATATTTTCCGTCCTAGATAAGGTTGACGTGAATCTTCTTGGAAGGTGGTGTGTTAAAACCAATGCCACTACAGTCATTATGTTTACGAGAGGTACAAGAAATGACAGTATGGCGGCCCTGTTCATAAAATCCAAAGCCAAATCCTTTGCATGCGCACTGGTGGAGGAAAGTGTGAGCAAAGTGGCAGTTAGTGAGGGAGTGTAGGCTGGATGAAAATGGTTGTGTTTGGGATGGAGAGTTCAGGTTTATAGGTGGAAATATCTAGTCCCCCATATGTCAGATTAGTGTGAAGGTGGGGAGGGACATAAAGAAAAACTTTGCTGATGTAGATGTCATAACTGGGGTGTTGGTATAGGATCCCATACTCTTATGGGGTGAGGAAGGTATCAATATTGTATAGGTAGTATTCCCCCAAAGTGAGGCATTAAAAAACACCTTCTAAGGGATCAGTAGTCAGTATGTGGGTAGTGGGGATAAATGGCTTGCTAGATGATGGGGAAACATGTGGTTCAGTGGTAGAGGCAGCAGTAGCAGTAGGGATAGCAAGGTTAGATGTAGAAGAGGTAGTGGCAGTTTCGGTGGATGGGCTTGTAGGAAAAGGTGAAGTAAGATAGTGGTAGATGCTTTGACTGGTATAAGCACATCATTGGGCTGGTATAGCATGTTATAGGTCTTGAAAGACGACGGGTCAATAGGGATGGTGTAATTATGTCCCTTGTGTTCAAATTTGAGGTAGCGGTGTAAAATCGAAGTGACACAACCCATGACGTGGATCCGAGGTCGGCCAAGAAAAAATTTATATTGGAACTCTCCTTCTAGGACGTAGAATAGTTCCAGGACAATGGGGGGACCTACGCAGACATGGAGGATGACGGTGCCTAGGGTAGAGATCATGGTGTCATTAAAGGACCGCAACATAACTGGGTTACCATGCATGTAATTGGCAGGTATTTGCATTTGGTCGTGTGCATGGGAGGAGATGATGTTAATACTAGCACCACCATCAATCATAATGCATCGTCTACGTATATTATTGATAAAGAAGGAGATGAAAATATCAGGGTCGGGGTCATCGGACTGGAAGGGAGTGATCTCTTCATCTGAAAAGCTGAGGGTGACTACTTGGTGAGGAGGTGGAGGCGTAGAGGAAGGTGATGACCTAGTGAGAGAGGCTACGTGGTGAGGGGTAATGATATAGGCTACAAGCGTGGGGTCATTTGGTAAAACCTCAATAGATTGAAGGACCTCCATAAGGGCTTGACGATGTGACTCAGAGGTTTGGACAAGGTCATATAAAGAAATTTTGAGGGGGATTGGTGTAGTTGTTTTAGCATTATGCAGTGCATGACCCCATCAGAAATAGGATATGCATGACCTTGTATAGTGACTTTGGGTATGGGTGTAGATGGTATGTTGGGTAAAGGGTTGGTTGATGGGCCAGTTTCCTTTTCCTTTCCTTTGTCTTTCTGGGTATGGGTGGTAATGTGAACCATGTTTATTTGAGGGGAGGTGGATGAATAAGGTGTGTCATGGAAGGTAGAATGGCATGAGGGACAAAACCCCAGTGGTGGTGATGACCCTTGTGAAATGAGTAGGGTGCATTGGCATTTGGGTGGTGGTTTAGCCAACTCTCTTATACGGACCATGTTAATCTCGTATCTTAGGGATGGATTAAAGAGTTGTGGGGGTGGATATTTCAATCACTGAGTAGGTAATGGGAGAAGATCTGTGGAAATTGGTGAAGGCGAAATGGGGTCCTCATCAAGAAGATAGTCATCGTAAAAATTTTCTTCGGGAGGACATAATTGGACAAGGGTAGCTTTTAAAGCCTTACAGTTCTCTATATCGTGTCTTGGCACATGATGGTAAGAAAAAATTTTGGTTTCATCAAACCCTTTTGGTCTGGGTTTGAGTGGGTTGTAAGGTCTAAGAGGTGGTAATGTGATCAAAGAACTTTTAAGGAGATTGTTTAAGATTTTGGCGTAGGACCTTGCTAGTGGATCACAATGGGAGGTAAATTTGGGTTTGGGTATAGGTATGGCTGATTGTGGGGGAAGAGGCGTTATAGGAGGGGGAATGGGTTGGTCCACTAGTTTGGTGTGTGGAGTGGTCTTAGGTCTTGTGAGCACCGGTTTAGGTACGGGTATGGTAGAAGAGCTGGTGATGGAAGGTTTGGTTGGTTTAATTACCTTATTGGAGGGTATTAGATTTTTAGCTTTAGGTTGCACCTTTTTGGACAAATGTGACATGGGTGTACGTGATGTAGAGGGAAGAGTATATGGTGGAAGATGACAAGTTACCCACGAGAGTAACCGAGTTACTGCGGAGGCAGTTGGTAGAGGTTGGGTAGAAGGTGTAAGAGGAATAGAAGAAAATGTCACGGGTAGTGAAGAAATTATAGATGGTAGTGGTGGAATGGGTGGTAAGAAGGTTACGAGTGACGACGGAGGTTGTGTGAGTTTCTAGGGTATATTATAGGTTCATGATGAGGATGTGGGTTGCTGTGTTCTTTGTTTACCGGTGGTCGGAGATTGCTTGGCCAGGGTTGAGGGGTGAGGTCCTAGGATGGATGATAGGGGTGAAGGTGATAAAAGAGTGGTAAGAAAGGTTGGTGTATGAGGCCTAGGGGGTTGGGTCTTCTTTTTAGGGGCCAGGGTAAGTTTAGTGTTAGTTTTGGAAGATGTGGCTAAATCTAATTTGATGGGTGGGTGAGTAAGGTTTGATGTCAGTATGACCCCTAAGGTGGTGATGGGTTTAGGTAAAGGAGATGTTATGGGTAGGTGTTTAGGTGTAAATGTATCTTTGATTATGGGAAGAGGTGTGTGTTGGGTTATGGTTGGTGACAAGGAAGGTGTTCCCACTGAGCGTGCCAGAATGTTTCACCATTTTCTTTAATTTATTGAGACGAAACAGATAAGGGTAAGGGCTTAGGAGGAATACCTGTTATTGATGATCAGTTAATGATTGTTGTGTGCATTCTAACTTCTCGATCCAATTCCTATTGTGAGAGCTTCCTTTTGGTTGGGAGGAACTAACTGAAATAGGAAACAAGACCACAAAAGAGAAGTTAAATGATATATGATAATGGACTACCTAGCATATGCTAGTTTCAGGAAGTGTGATACTTCCTAGATGGTTGTCAATCCACTATTTAAAAAAATTAATGTGAGAAATAAGTAAAGTCCTACTATAGTTGATATGATTTAGGTATCTCATTTAAGTACAATAAGCAAATAAAATCACAACAGGATAGGCTATAGTTGGATTTAAAGGATGAGGTAACTGTCAAGGTACTGGGACTGGTCAAGGTCTGATTCTGAGTTGTTTAGGTCAATTGGTAGGAGGTTGTTTGGCTCTGTTCTTGGGAAGGGTATGAAACACAGAGACCAATGTCAATTGGGTATAATCGATGACGGTTCAAGGGAGACCGACGACGATTATGGGTAATCGACATCGATATAGTAGAATGACAGTAGTTCAATGAAACTCTTATTGTAGAATCAAGGTGAGGTTAGATGGGGATAAAGAAGGGGATGACGAGGTCTGTGGGAATGATGAGAACACTCAGAGAGGTGGATGGGCCAGGATAGTTGATATGATAAATAGGTGGGTGAGGTTTTTGAATTTATCAAAAAGAAGGTTATGGAAGAATGGGAATGTTAATAGAAGAGTGATAACAAAAATTATAACAACTCTATGAGCAGAGTAAGAATGGAAATAATTAATGATAAAAACACTTAGCAATGTTGTAGGTCTAATGGCTGGGTGGTGGTGATGATCGGTTGGTGGAATGGAGCTTGTCGCAATAGTGATGCTTCCCGGAATGTTACCGTGAGTGCAAATGCTTCTGGATCTGTCCTGGTGCTGGTTATGGATGTCTGGGTGTGTGAAAAGACTCTGGTTCTTCTTGTATGTAGATTTCTTCTTTTCTTCTTGCTCTCAGAATATTCCAACCTCTCTAGTAAAGATGTTAAGGTGAATAATTGGTAACTGACCACGGTTTCATCTTGACTGGCGTCGGTTAAGGTGGGATTCCCTAGGTTTACTAAAATGGGTAGATCTTTCTAGTTTCTTGGGCCAAGTTGGTTTGTTGTTGCATATCAGAATGGAATCTTTCCTTCTAATGAGTGGGAATATGGTTAGAGAAATCTTAGGCATTTACTTTAGGGTTAGACCAAATCTTAGCTCATTAAGGCCAGTAAGACTTAGTTATTGTTAGTTATGGAAATGTGCCAAGAATAGGTCTAGGGTGAGGTGGAAATTAGGTCAATTAAGGTAATAAAATAATGGATATTGTGAGGATGGGTAGTTAATTTAATTAAAATGATTAAATTAATTATTAATGTGGGGTGAAAGGGGGCCATGGTTAGGTTGGTTATCCGATCTGGGGCTAAGGGTAATGTAACCAAATTTAGGTGTCTACATAAATATCTCTCAATCTCTCCATCCTATCTCATTTGCATAGTTATCCTTAGGGTTTTGCAATGTCTAGGCTAGGATCAACTGAAAAAACATCATAACTCAACATAGAAACGCTCTAAAAGGTCCTAACATACCTATTAAAACATGAATCAACTATCTAAATGCATCAATGAGATCATATATCTCCACAACTCAATATCATACCTCATAGCACCCATTCTTGGTCCAAATGAGCACCTGAAATTTGGTCATCCACCTGTATCTACACCCTAAATATCATGTGAGCTCCTAAACACTCCTCAATCATGTCTACATGCTGAAAAAATCATCCTCAAGCTACCAAGAAGATCCAACCTCTATACACCATCACCTAGGCTAGTTAGGTCACCTAATTAGGTTTTCTAGAATAAGCCATTCTCACTTAAACACCTTATGTAATCAAGAACGTACCTAAATCACCATGACATCATCACTATGAGCATCATTTGACCCTAATCCATCATCCACTTTGTCATTAATGTGCTTTTCCATCAATGACAACAACTAAATCACAACATGCCAACACTAACAAGTGGCATGGGTTCACAAGTAGGACAACTATGTATTTCACAAATAATATCAAAGAATATTTTCTCAACTTCAATGTAGATACTTTTTGATTTAGTTGGAAAACATGGAATTTGGTCTTAAACAGAAGCTTAAGTTGGTGAAAATATGTCTTGCTAAGGGAGCTCAAATTCACGCCCATTTGCATTGGCTCAAGGTTATAAATCATGCCTCCAAAGAGTTCTTCAAATTTCCATGAGCCAAATAAGCCAAGGAACAAATTGTAGTTATTGGGACTACACAAATTCAAATTTTTAAGTTGCCTATACTTTTCTCAACCTTCTTAGATCACTACAACTTAGTGTTCCAATCCCTACATATGAAAAAAGAACAAAATAATTTTTTACATGAATTCTTTAGCATGGTTCCTTGTAAGTTAAAACCTTTAACCAGGAAATAATGTGAATCCCCACTCACCCTAGAAGAGATTCAATAGTGGTGAACTATATGGATAATGATAAATCATCAAGTTTTAATGATTTTCCTTACGAATTTTCCACTTGGTAGTTTGTTGGTCATGATATTTTACAAGTCTATAAGGAAGAGTTAATCATAAAAAAAATTGGGTAAAATTATTAAAAAAGATAACATAAAATTCATACCTAGGGTTTATGATCCAAAGTTCATAATGTTGGATGACATAGTCATGTGTTGTCATTTATGTCAAGTGGTCAGTGATGTCATATGATGTCCAAGGTGTTTAGGTGTCTTCCCAAGTTGTCCATGTGTCTTCATGAGATATCAAGTCATGAGTTCAAGTGTTTAGGCCTGATCAAGAAAGAAATTTGTGTGAATGTATTCTCCCAAGTTTTATGAAGGTTTCATAAGGTCAAACATGGTAAATGAGATGTGTGTGAGGTGATAATGTGTTTGCAAGAGGTCAACATGATCAAATTATTGAAGAGTCAGGTAGTTCTAGGCTTAATCCTAGTCCAATACCAAGTAGGTTGGCATGGAAACATGAGAGTTGGATCAAGAAAAAATAGATAAATCATGGTTGGGGAAATATGATCTAGAATAACATGCATAAGAGTATTAGGTCAATGATCAGGTTTATAGGGCATGAAGATGGTCATTTTGAATATTTTTAGGTAAGACGTGCCTAGTAGGTAAGTGAGGGTGATGAGCCAAGGCATGATGATGCAAACTAAGCATAATATGATGGTAGATGAGGTTTACAGATCTTCAAAATTTCCTAAGGAGGTGATTTGAGCACTTATATAGGTTTTTATAGCACACTTTCTCAGAACTAGAGAATTAATGTTGCACAAATGAGATAGGACATATATTTTTAGATAAAACTATGACAAATTGGTTATTGTAACTCATGGAGTAATGTGTTGTGAAGGTGTGGTAAAACTTTAAGGACCTAACAATGTGTTTTGTGCAAGTTATTCAAGTTTTACCAAAATCAGGTTTTTGGAAAATGTAAACTGAGCACCTCACCTTCTTAACACTCAAGAAAAATTATCAATCCTAATTCAGATAAATCATATAATTATTTCTTTAAGATCACTCAGATAGAAAATTTTGTAAAAAGTTTGAGGTCAAAAGGAGCAAAGACAAAAAAAATTCTATTCATTTTACTAACAGTGTTCTTCTCTCGCCAAACCTCCTTTCTGAAGCGATGGACATGAAATTGAATTATTGAACTCCAAATCAATATTTCAAGGTTTGAAATTATATCATGGGTATAGAAGACTCATTCTAGATAATTTTTGTGGTAGTTATGATTTTTAAGTGTTAATTTACTGTACAAACTATACCTTATTTTGTAAGTTTTGTGCAAACAATCCTGTATTTTAAGGTCCCAAATCAAATATCTAGGTTAGAGAGCTTGTGTATGAGATGCAATTGTTTATTTAAGGGGTTTTATTGATTATCCTTGTGCCTTTGATGTGTATTGAGTTCATTTTCCACTCTTACAGTTGAAGGTAATTCTAAAAGAGCAAGTCTTCTTGTGCATGCTTTGAGGATATCTCAAGTTTGGAATAACATCCATGAAAGGAAAAAATTTATGGCACTGATAATTTGAACACCTCCTTCAAACTCCTATAAATGAGGTTATAGAGTCACGGCAAGATGGTTAAAGTGTTCATTCTTGTTCATTATTTGAAGGTGCAAATCAGTGCATACAAACCAGGTATATTCCAATATAATGCATGATTTCTGGAGTGAAATACAATGCGTTGACACTTTATATCACTTGTAATTGATCTAAAATTCAAAATACATCCTCATAAATCTATAAATCAAATGAATACATGTTGCATGTAGCTCATAAAGTCACCCAGGACAATGATCTTAAGCTTGTCTACAAGATGGTTGAAAGGTTGAAGGAAGGAATCTTCAAGAGTTGTTGTGGTGAATCTCAAGCCCATATCAGTGGTGAAAATATCCTTAGTACCTTTAAAATCATGAAAAAACATTATCTTCACAAATTCATACACTCATCAAGTTCGAAACTATATTTTCTTGTGTGTGCACCTATAACTCACAAAACTATGCACCTATGTGCTTCAATGAGATGTGTAATGAAATGACAAGTATAATAAGATGCTCAAGAGATCATGGAACAAATTGAAGAGTTTATAACATTCTTGCATGAGAATGACAAGTGTTAACCTATTATTCTTGGCCATAAGAAAGATTCCAACGTGAAAAATAAGATAAATCATTATTTTGTCAGTTACAAAACCGTTTCATGGGGGTAGATGGAATTTTATCAAATGTGTAAGGTTTTTAGGAAGTTGTAAAGGCTTCAAACCTCATCATTTAACCTCAAGGAATATTAAAAGAGCCTGCAAATCATGAAGATAAACTGATGCATGTCAGATGTAAAAAGACAAAGTGTGATGCAGCTTTATGAAGACCTTTTCATTTCCTTATACGTATGGATAGGTGAGTTATTTGAAGAGTCTTTGTACGTGAAAGGTCACGGGTCATCTCAAGAATTTATCTTTGCTTATAAAAGATCATTTTTTAGCATGTAAATGTTGTTGATATTGACTAGAGTTGAGTGCTAGTTTGAGAAGAGTGAAAAGTGTTGAAAGCTATGGAAAATTAGGAGAAGAAAAGAGAAGAAAAGTGAGCTGAAATGGGTGGATCACAATATGTTGGTGTAAGACAACTAGCTGATGAAGGTGATCAAAAGTTCTTATGAAAAATTTTTGAGTTATTGCTCAACAATTTGGGAGTGGGTGTTTCCTTGCAAGTAGGTTCTCACAAAATAACAGTCAAGTGGGCACTTGGATTTTTATTGAATTGGGTGATTCAAGGTGAGTGGGTGCTCTCCACATGGTGAAACCATTGTAAATTTATAGGAAAAATGTCGAAGCTAGTTCTTTGGTTTCAATGGGTAATTGTCCTTTGATGGGTTTCCCCCTTTAAATCATGTCTCCCCATGTGTTCATGTGTGTTTGTTTTTATTTATCTCTCTCTCTCATGGTTGAATATTCCATGATTCCATCATGGTTAAGATAAATTAAATTTGGATGATTTAATAACTGTAAATTATTTCAAAATTTCCAATATGCACTGATTCACCCCCCTCTCAGTGCCTAGAATTCCTAGAAATTGGTATCAGATATGGCTCTCTTGGTACAATTTTAACAACTTAAGAGAAGGTCCTAGAGGCACATGCATAGGTGATATAGCTGAAAAAATATTTAAAAAGAATTATGAGATTGCTCAAGACCTTATAAATGAGTTAAAGATTGAAATAAAGCTCATGGAAGCTAATCATCTCCAAGAACTCAATAAGATGGCATCAACTATTGAGAATGTGTTAAAATCACAAAGAGAAAAAAAAATCTTTATTTAAACATGAAGAAGAATTGAAGACCCTAAAATATGAGCTAGAACGAGTTAAAAATAAAATGATGACATATCAAAGAATTAAGGAAAGTTCAAGAAGTCTTGATGACTTTCTGAGAAACCAAAGACATCCTAAATATAGTTTAGGTTTGGTTTTCAAAACTGAATCTAATCGACATGAATTAAAGCATGAGTCCATTCATGAGCCATGTCAAGTAACCATCAAAGCCAAATCTAGAGAATGTGTTAAACTAAGTGTAGAGTTGAAGATTCTAAGGGGGGAACTAGAACAAGAAAGACAAAAGGAATTTAAGGGTGAGTCAATCCATGTATCATGCCAAGGACATTCTGAGGCAAAGAAGGATATAAAATAACACAAGAAGACCATTAGGAAACTAAATGCAAGGAAATTCTCACGTAAATTCCATGAAGTTTGTTTTTCATGTCATGTTTTTTTGACATAGTGCTAGGGAATGTTTGAGAAAGATAGATAAAGAATACCCTTGGAGAGATTGTAGGACCAAATATGAAAATAATAGAGTTTGTTACAATTGCCATGTGAGAGATCACATAACCAAGTTTTGTCTTGAAGATCCTATGAATAAAAATTGGATGAAGGGAACACCTAGATACAAGAGTCATCTTGTATACTTTAAATGCAAAAAAAATAGGCCACTTTGCAAGATACTACAATAAGAGGAAGTCCATATACTAGAGAAGAGATAAATTCAAGCTCACTCTTATAGAAAAAACCAAGAAAGAATAAAAAATAGTAAAAGAAGATCTAAGCTCAATTAGGGTAATAGATTATATAGACAAAGCTAAGGATGAAGTTGGATCATTCAATACCATTAATACTACCCATCCATCAAGCCTTATGAGAGGCATGTTTTCTCTAGTTAATGATAAGCCCATGTATGAAGAGAACCATATGTGTTTAATGAGAAAAACTTGGGATATCATCATTCCTATACAGTTATCTAAAGGAATCACCATGGAAATTTACAAGAGAGAAAGTAAGGTGGAATCATTAGACTCCTTTGAGGACTTCATGTTTTTTTAGTGCTCTCATGAGCATGAAATTCCTTCTATAGGCTTCTAGAAGGAATGTACCACTTGAAGGAAGCATGATGAGAGTTTGAAAGCATTTTATCATCATGTAGCTACCAAACAAGTCTTCTCCATGATGAGTCTGAGTAAATAGTTCAAATTTATGTAAAGGTAATAAAGGGCCTCAAAATAATATAAGATGCCCCATGATCAGTTTAAGGATGTCAAACAGTTCTTTTTCCTTGTGTAAACTTTTAAATCTTGAAATGATAAAACATGCGCTTTAAAGTACAAGGTGCATTATGATGGATGTATAGTCATAGTGAGAGGTCATAAGGTTTCTAAATGTTGCAAGATAAATCTTGAATCATGTTCAATTCATTATTCCTAGCATAAATTTGTGGATAAATTAAGGTTTATAGAATCTCCAAGGTTATCACAAGGTATGGGGGAGTCTAAATTGTGCATTCAAGAAAAACAAAGTGTTATTGTAGCCTTTAAGATGAATGATCCATAAGGTTGTGCATAATAGTACCTTGTATCCATTGTTATTTCAAACAATAAAGTCACCCTATGAGGTCTATGAGGCTCTTGTCATGAGTAATAATATGGCAATAAAGTTTCTTAAATCTTGTCAAAGTGTATCAAGAGTGTCTGTAGTTGTCAAACCTGTCAAATTATCAATTTTGGTATCAAGTCTCTGTCTAAGTATAGTCCATCAAGAAACATGACCAATGAAGTGAATTAAGGATAAAGCCTCAGTACAAGAGTTGAATACCAAGTTCATTGAGAAACATGACCCGAGAAAATGCAAAATTGTGGAGCAAAGTCATGTGGTTGTGTCCAAGTGAAAAGTTGTGAACATCTATCATGGTTGAAATTGTCATGAAGTGAAGATGGTCTCAAAAAGTAACAGTATAAATAATGCTCTTCTAATACTCTTGTGAAGCTACACAGTGCTAGAAATGAATTCATAACCCTAGAGACATGAATGAGATGCATCATAAAGATGATGTAAAGAAGATTTGAACATAGGTAAATCCTTGAAAAACTCAAGTTAACGTCGTTACAAACAATGAGTGGTATTATCACATAATAGCATAAGATATGTGGGAAGTGTTCTTATCATATAATAGCATAAGGAATCCATGAAACATTTAGTGTTGAGTCAATTGATTATCCTAGTTAAGCCAATTTGAGACTAAATTTGAGTTCAGGACTTTATCAAGCTCATACAAGCTAGTAAGCTAAGAAAAGAATGTCTACATGTTCACTAAAGTAATGATGACCAAGTTGGTGTGAGTCATTATTGAATATCCTAGCAGGGTGAAGTAAGTATATGTCTTCATCATAATGTCATTGAGAGGTGGAAGATACAAAATCATCATTAAAAGTGCTTGTTAAAGGTTAAACAAGACTAGGAAACCTGGTATAGTGCTTTAAAAGACCATTTTCTAACCAAGAAAACTAAGATTGAGATCAAATTTGATCAAGGATATGAAGGATAATATCTAGAAAGGATATTTTAAGCTACATATACTTCCTTAATATCATGTAAGTAATATGTAATTGTGAAAAACAAGAAACATGTTGAACAATGGTTGAGGACACCACATTAAGAGGCAGAGTAGGGAATCTCTTGATCCAAACAAGTGTGGTAAGGAATAAATAGTGATTATTGGTAAGATATAATTATCAACAATCATAACACATACCTTGTGAAACTGGTTTTAGGTGGTGGAGTTATGTATTAATGATTTGGTTACATAATTCCTTCTCCTAGGTAAACAATGAAACCCTACTAGGGTTTGAGAAAATATAATCAGCTGAATGGCTTAACCAAAATATTAGAAGACCAAACTTTCAAGAAATAGTAATTACATGATCCTCTCCAATAAAAATAAATAAAATAGCATGGAAAGGTCTTAAGTAATAAGGAAATCTAGATAGTGTAGCTATAGTCTTGTTCATGCATCTTCGAGACCTAATTTGAGGTTTAAGTTAGAGGTTTTGGACATACTCTACAAAGGGAGGTTAGATAAAATCTTGCACACGTAAAGTAGGGCCTAATGGGTATTCAAATTAGTAGTCACTTTGAAATTTGAATCCTTTTATCAGGAGTTGCACTTGTTATTGTCTCTGGAAAGGGATACAAGGAAAGATGATTAACAAAGAAAGAAAAGAAGAAATGAGGAAGTACTTGATGATTTGGCTCAAGATCCTTTTCATACACCTTAAGATGAACCTAAGCATAGTCTTAATTTTCCTTGGTCATGCACAACGGGATTCTAACATGGATCATGGGTGAATATGGGGTTAAATAAGCTTATAGGGAAAGTCAAGGAAGGATAAGCCAAAATATGAATATGAACGTGATTTGATGATGAAAAAAACTTAAATATTCCTCAGATCATTAGGATTAAGGTACATTGGTACTCCCATTTTCCAAAAGACTCATATGAAGTGATGCATAACAAATTAAAATGATGAAAACCTTGCTCATTGAACTGTGATTGAAAAATGAAGATTCCTTGTAAAAGAAATAGGTGCAGATTGTTTATGTAACCGTTGGAGTTGTATAAGTGATTTGAAAAGACTGATAAGACTCAAAAAATACCATTTTTAAAGGTGGTTATATCTTTCATAACTTTTTACCCTTAAGAGAGAGAAGAGTAAGAGGACTACACCCTCTCTGTCTACCTTGTAAAATCATGAAATGACATATTTTATAATGTATGGGAGTGTCCTACTGGTGCTTGATGAAGTGTTATAAAGAATCAAGAACCCATGAGATTTTTTATATTGATAGGAGATTGTACATTTGGGTTCCAAATGAGGCAAGTTGACTAACAAAATAGTAATATACACCCTGCAAATTTTTACATGAATGAATTTTTCTCAATCTCATATTTTGGATGATACATTCCTAATATCACAACAATGAACATTATTGAGATGTCCATATAGTAATGATCATTTCAAAACTAGAATATTCCAAAGGAGAAGCTAATGTAGAGGCATGATTGGTGAAGTTTGTTTCAATATCTTTGAATTGGTGCTAAATGTTGTTGAAAACACCACAAAATCTCTTCAGGAACTTACTAGAACTTGTAACTAATCCTTTGATATGATGATCATGCTTTGTGGCTAAAATTTTATGTTCGCAAGTAGATGGATATGGTTTGTACCCAGGGGGCATTAGAAGGATGCTTCATGAGATGGATAAGCTTCTAGAGAGTGTCAAAGATTAGCTAAAATTCACTGAATATCAGTTACAGGGAACCATATATGATTTGAAAATACAACCAAAAAATTTAACTGACCTCTGACCCCTATAGGAACTTGTTAATTTACTCCACAAAATTATCAACTTAAAATAATTGCAATGTAATAAGGACACACACTACATGAGCTTCTATAATGGAGTTTAAATTAAAAAAATCCTACGTCTCTGGATCCATAAGTTGAACCGATTCATTAAAAAAATTCAATTTGTAGAGTCACATATAAACTTACAAATGGAGTGATGAATGTGCAATAATGAACCAAATGATACTAATTGATTCAAATGAATGTGAATTGGTCTTCAAAAGAACAAAACCCAGTTGATTCCCAATGAATCCAAATTGATCTTCTGAAGTAAAATAATATCCTCCATGAACGCTGAGTAGCAATAACCCATCCTACAAAGTCTGGTGCAGAAGAATAAATGCCCAGTTGATTCACAATGAATCCAAACTGGAAAGCAAGATGATCACATACCAGTTGATTCCCAATGAATCTGAAAGGGAAAATAAGATGATCCAATACCAGTTGATTCCCAATGAATAAAAACTAGAAAATAGAAGACAAATAATCTCCTCCATGTCCATCGACTAAAAATAACCCGACTTATAATGACCGATGCATAAGATTATATCTCCAAAAGTTTCCCTCTAATGAGATGCATGCTCAAAAATGGCTCAAAACAGAATCCAGACACTCAAGTGACTTCTAAAACCCAAAACATCATCACAAAATCTCCAAAATGGGAAACAAAAAGGTCCTCATGGAGCATCTCAAAATTCTAGACAACTCTTCAGTTTACCTTGAGAGCCAAAAATGCTTCTAAGTGCCTCTAAAATGCAGATTTACAAAACTACCTTGAAAGGCCTAAGAAAAATAACAAACCTCTATCACAAACCTATCATAACATCCTCAAAATAGGAAAACAAGAGGACTAATATGAGCATCTCATCATTCAAGAAGACTTTCTAGTTTACTTTGAGGCTAAAAATGCTCCTAAGTGCTTCAAAGATGACCTTTTACAAAATATCCTCAATAGGCCTAAGGCCTAAAAACATACCTATGTTAAAAAAAATACCAAAATTCCCTATCTATACATTACCAAGCCTTCATGGCATGGCAAAAAGGGTTAATTTTGGTATGTGGGTAGTTGGGAGTTTGAATCTTCCCAACCACTCCACCACTTTACATTTACCCCTTTGGGAATAATCCCACATTGATGGGGTTTAAAAGTGACGATGGGTTTAAATGTAGAGGTGACACCCATATTGAATGTATCTTAGGCCACGTAACTCCTATTATCACCAAATCACATAACCCTCTGATTTTACTTCATGTGTGTGTGAGGCAATTGGTGTGACTGGGTAACATGGAGTTATCCCAATGTGTGGGACCTTGCAATTGGGTAACTCTCTGGAGAAGGTCAACTTCTTTTTCCTAAACTAAACACTACATTACTCCTAAATGTAAAAAAACACTTAATTAATCCTACCCTTATGATTCGAAGGAGATAGGGACAAAGGTAAATTTCATGAATGAATGGAAATCCTACACTAAGGGGTGGTGATAGCACCAAGAGAAGGGGTTGTTAGACAATTCTCAACCTACAAATGGAGAAAGATGAGTATGGAGAGGATGGACATGCATCACAAACTAGAGAACATAGAATCCACCATTATAATTAAACACAAAAAAAATTAAGCATATAATGAGAAAACAAGGTTGCACAGTACACATGTAAGAATAAAGAAAGGCAATAGAAAATAGTTGAAATTAATGCAAGGATAGAGGAATAATCACAAAAAATTATTTTCATTACTCAAATAATCTGCACAATACATCATTATAGTAGGAAGAGGCATGATTTTCCCATTACACCATTCAAATATGAAGGCTTGTAGCCCAAAATCCATCCAGAAGAGAAGAAGAGGTAGCAACAAAAGAATGTCTAACTATTTACAATAATGCATCCCTTTACCATTTACAGAAAATTTGAATTGAGAGGAGGAGAGAAAATTTGGTAAATCTAGGCATGCTTGTAAAAAATTATGGAGGTCATGCTTTTTCCCATACTCCCCTGCAGTTACCCATGTCTATTTGCATCATTACTTTTCATCCAAAAAAACCCCATGCTTCATTAATTAAAATTTTCCCCTATTATAATTTAAAATAATATTTAATGTTTTTTATGGAGGTAATTTTTGTGCCCTTGGTGGGCCTATTGGGTTTAAATTTGCATTGGAGGAAGTCTAGGGGTAATTGAACTCTTAACTAGCAGCTTGCCTTCCAACTCGGCCAGCGCTCCCTTATCTCCATCTTGATGAGTTTTATAGACTCCAATTCTTACCCCATCCATCGTTGGGTGAGCTCCTCACATGTAACTACTCATGCCTTGTATGGTTAATCAAGCCCGAAATTACCTTGGTAATATATGGATTTATCTTCCCCCCACGACATGCATTGTAGTGGGTGGGAACCTCATCAATATTTTTTGGGAAACTACCTCACCATTGCGGCACCATCATGGATAGCTTCGTCGGCCTCACCTCCTAATGCACCCGCCGAAAATTACTCAGCGCACACTCGACCCCCACGTGAGTCCTTTATTAAAAACGTGTCTGACCATGTCAGCTCTTCCCCTAACGTGTCTCATCAACTCATTCCCCAAGTTGGGTGCTTTATTGACTTGTCACCAACTCCACAGACAAACCTTGATCAAGCTCAAGCACTGCAACACGTTCTTCACATGGTGACAAACCCATCCTTCTTTGACGACATTTCAGGAACTATCACAGTTTCGACATCGGACAAATCGGCCTATGCATGATAATTCGCTGCAAAACCTGAACATTCTCATTGACGAAACTCCCTAAGTCCAACATTAACCTTCCCGATTTGGAGATCATACTTTCGATTCTGAGACCACCGCGACACTAACTCCTTTCATCGTGCATCCAGGTTCTTAAAATTCAAAATCTGAAGTAACTCGTCACATTTCAAACTCTAGAAACCTAGGTGCATCAGACCTATCATCTTCTCATGTATGCTTATATCCCCCAAATCTCCAAACTCTTAAGAATCTCTTCAAAAATCCCCAAACCTCCTAACACTTTTGCCTTGACCCAAAACCACTAGCCCCGGACATCATGCCAACCTTAAACGCCTTTCCTTGGCTTTGAGTCCCACCAACTTGCTTCCCCCTTAAGTTTTTTGCAACACTGTGTAAACCCTGAGAGCTTTGTTTGAGCTTACTCATGAAAATTGAGCTGATGAGCTCATAAAACCACCCCACTGACATCCTTCGTGTCGGCCCTTCGTCGCACCTCAACCTGATGCTAGCCTTGACTCACTCGAGTAACCCATGAGTTATCTAAACTGAGCCACTCAGTTCGAAACTCATTATAATTTTCCTAGAACCTCTTGCATAGCTCAGCAAGCTATGTTTGGCTCGCATTCCTTGTAACTCTCCCAATAGCTCATTGAGTAGCAACTGGAGCTGTTTTCAAGCCCCCCAAGACCATCTTGGTCCACCCCACTCAAATTTTTTCCCTGCTTTTTTTATTTTCTTGGGATTTTTCAGAACCAGCGGAGTCATGAAAACACATTAAGGTACCCTAAAAAATTAATTTATCAATTTTTTCTTGTTTTGGTTGAATGTGTGCCCAGTGGAGCTCATTTCCTCACCTTGGGAAAAATTTGATCCCTTGAAAACCCAGAAGAGGATTTTTTTTTAAAATGATTTCATACCTCTCAAAACACTACAAAGGCTCCCTAAACATGTTTTTTCCCAATAAATATCCCTAATTCCTTCATAAAGCCCCTTTCAATCCCTAGGTCCAATCTACTCCATTGTTGTCCATTTTTTCCTGGGGGAAAAAATGGATAACAATTTTTGGTGACTCGTGGGGACATCTGCCTGCTAGATGTGGTTGACCAGTAGCCTGAATGTGTCCATTGGGCATGAGTCATAACTATAGCCTGAAACTGATCTGAACCTCTGGAAATTTGAGCCCAGAATCTGCCTAAGGAACTTAACCTGGAGCTTGACCTGAATTGACCATTTTACAATATTTCTAAATTAATATTTTTGTGAGAGTGGAAAATTGTTTTGATCTATAATTTCACTTTTCACTTCTCACCTCTACAAATTGATCTGTTGGGGATGAAAATAAGACATGAACCTATCCCAAAAATCTAATTTTTGCCAAGTATGAAGCACAATTAACTAATGGTTCCTTGGCAAAACATTAAATATGTAGAGCCTAAGAGAACATTGCTGATTTGGGAACGCAATTGGGACTACCTGTTAAAACTGAATTTTCCTCACTCCGTATGCTTCTCGGGACACTGCTAAAGGTTGGACCTTGCTCACAAATCCATAATATTTACAACTAAAATGGACTTAAGAAGGATTTGAGGTGGATATTCTTCTCAACACCTAAGAATAACTTGAGTGATTTGAGGAAGGCTACTTATTAAGGTTGGAGACTGTTATTGTTATGAGAATTGCCATTTGATGAACAACTGCCCACTGAAATTAATTTTTCTGATCGGTCGCAAGAGGCATGACCAGAAGCTCAAATGTGATTGATCTTGAAGGGATAAGTGAATGGAAAACATTAAAGATGTCCCTAATCTGATTTTTTAGTTGCTCTACATTTGAATTTTCTTGAAAGACTGCAACTATTCCCTGTAACTTTGAACTTCTTTCTAATAACACTCTTCCTTCCCTAGAAACATGGTGAACTATGCTAGAGAAACCATAGGAAAAATCTATACAGAAAAGAGAAAATCATAAATTCCCAAGAGAGACATGTAGAGTATGCACAATCACTTCTTCTACCTAAAGCAAACCTACTCCTACCATACCCTAATAGGAGGCAAGGAGAGCTCAAAAAACTCCCGCAATAGGCAGGGAGAATTAGCTTCCCTTCCTCAAAATTTTCATTCATGCATATGATTTTGCACAAAACATGGCTTTTGATAACAATGGAAAGTTCTAACTCGGAGTTGGTTTTCCATTTTAGAACCCAAAGTACCAACAAAAAATAAGAAAAATACCTCCTCAGGGTGATTTGCATTTGATTCCTGGAGGTGTTGGAGTTGATCCTTGGTGCTCTGAAACTCACCCTCATGCTTGGAAGTAAGCATGACTAGTTGTGGCTCCTCCCTTGGCTCTAATGATGCCAGGTACCTGATGGGACATGGTTTGATCCACTGAATTTACCTACAACTCTAAGGCAAAACTTCAATAAGGAAGTCTTCTTGTAGGCATTCACGGAAAAGGTGATTTTCTATGAGCTAATTTTGTCTTTGATGCTCATCTACAGACAATTGATCTTTTACTTTGATGACTGATATGGAAGTGGTGTCATGTTTGTTCTCTTCTTCTTCCTTGTCCATTGTGAAATTTGGAAGATTCAATTCCTCCAATCTTGATTCAAGAGGGTTATTTTGAGAGGCAGGTTACTCTTGAATGTTTTCTCCCATGGAAAGAGGCATTCTGTGTTGAAGGTTAGGTGATGGGGTAGAAAAAATTACTATTTCCATGGGCTCTTCCCTGTTCACAAAACTCCTCCAAATCAGACAAATAATCTACCTCTTCATTATCCTATCTGTGCTAAGCATTCAACCTCCTTTCATGATGTCTTTAGATTAGCAATTTTTCACCATGGTCTCCTCATCCTCAAACATGAAATTTGAGAGCTCAAACTGATTCCTCAAAATCAAAATTTTGAAAGGATGAAATGGGAAAAGGATTGAAACCTCTGTATGGCCTTTCTATATAGCTCAAGACCTCTGAAATTTATAGTTCTCCTCCATGGCATGAAGCTCCTTTGTGACTGGTTGCAACATTTGATGAGATTCTTGGTAATCTGGTGCAACCTCCCAGAAAGTGTAGCAAGCTCTTGACATGCAGGACAATGAGGGTCACTACATTCTACTTTGAAACACCTTGCACACTTGAGGGAGCCTCTCTTCCTTTGCATGCACATGCTCCTCTTCTTGGATTTGGAGCTAAATTTTCTTCCCTTATAACTGACTTTTTAACCTGTAATGAATCAACCATCTTTGAGGAATGGTATGCCATGTGAATACTGCATTCTGAACAAACATATTATTGATCATCATCTACTTCCCGTTCTTTATTCTACTGTTGATACAAAATCAGTCTTCACCACTTGTTCTCTTCGCTCTAGGCCCAACTCAACCTCTATGTTAGAAGGCTTGACTAGTAAATGGATTTTATCAATTCCAAATCTTGCCAACCCAACTCTTTAAATTTTTTGTGACTCGCTTCTCTGATTGAGCTCTTTATCTTGTTGCCCTTGATCTAGTTTTCGGATCTTCTTCTCCCAAAAATGGATTCAGAGAATAAAGAGGTGGGATGGGATGGGTTTCAAATAATTTATTTATGTATTTTGGTAGAAGGGAAGGTGTAATTTATTTTCCATGTGGAGGGGAAGGAATTTTAGAAGGAAAAAGGGAAGAAAATTCAAGGTGAGATGGGAAGGTAAAGGATGGAGAAATGGAATCCTCAATGGAGGTAGTAGCTAGAAAGTTAGGAAAATGAGGTTTAGGTTGAGATGGTATAGATTGAGGCATAGGAAGAGGGATGTGAGGTGGTAATGCAAGAATTTCCCATTGACAGGAATGACTGACATCATACTCATAAGCCTCCCTCTTCTTAATCCATTCTCCAATTTCAGTCAGTGTTTGGATTATGCATTTAATCTTTAGTTGAGGAATAAAATTACTTGGTATAGAGCCATTTCATGGATACAAAATGTTGAAACCAATCTAGGCTGATCTCTTTGTCTCCTTAGTCCTTATCAGCACCATGCTCAACTCCAACTCTTGGACCTTTTTCTACAAATAGACATCTTCAGGTGTAGGATTGCCTCCAAAATTTGCATACGCTCTTGAATAGCTCCATAATTCAGTGAATAACCAAACTAACTTGAATCCTACTCACATGGATATGCATATTGTTGATATTTTCCATAACATTTTTCTGAAGGTGTGTCATAATAACTTGGAGATGGTTCTGAATAGCACTGTTGTTGCTGCAACTGTGAACTCCATGATGGGAATGAAGTCGTGATTACACAACTTCATGGATGAAGAAAATAGAAAGGTATGGAAAGAAAATGGATGGATGGAAGAAATGGTCTGCAACTCAAAGAATGGGTTGTTTTGGACCAATGGATTCACGAGTTATGCTTTGCATGTGCCTAATAAGGCTGAGATTTCATCAAGAGAAAAACAACTTAATGAAATAAAATGAATACCATAATACAAACCTGTTAAGAATATCACTTATGTGTGTCCCACTGGGCATGCCAAAACTTTAGTTATCATGGTGGATAATCATTGCAATGGACCCTTTGATTTAGATATTTCTTGATTGTTTGTGACTAAACACCCTTAATTTGTTGAATCGGTGTGATTTGGTAACATGGAATTATCCCAAGGTTTGGGACATTGCAGTTGGGATAAACCTCCAGAGAAGGTTGTCTTCCTCTTCCTAAACTAAGCACTACACTACTCCTAAATGCAAGAAAACGCCTTATTAATCCTACCCTAACAATTCTAAGGAGATAGGGAGAGAGGGAGATTTCATGAATGAAATAAAATCCTACACTAAGGGATGATAGCACCAAGAGAATGTTAGGATTATACTAGTTGTATGGATAAATAAGTATTCAATGAATAATGTAGAAAACGTAAAACAGAAAAGAATGCAATAAAAAATAGACACATATTTAACGTGGTTCACCCAAAATGGGCTACGTCCACCAAAAACAACCAATCCTTTTATTCAGTCCATCCAAACTCTCTCTCATAGTGCCTCCACTAATACAATGAGTCTCATACATAACAACCCTTTAAATATATTAGGGTTATTATCATTTTGGGGAAACATAGAAAACCACCCGTTAGATTTGTGACCTAATAAGGAATGATCCATATTTCACAATGTATAAACACATATAAAATGTGGATTTCAGGGGCACTGCCCGTGGATCCTGTAAGGGGGAAGAAGTCCCCCTTACAACCCCTATCGCTATCAAGCTCCACAACCAACAATCTCCCACTTGGAGACTGATTGTTGTAACTACACCACTACTGATCCTACTTAGAATTTTATTCTTGGCTTGTTTCTTTCACTTCAAGATCAATATTGAAGACCCACAGAAGTTGAATGCAAATCCAACTTCTCCTTTATCATTTTCTTAGTAAACATATCAATAGGATTATCATCTATATGAATCTTCACCAACTCAAGTTGCCCATCCTCCAATACCTATCGTATGAAGTGATATCTCAGCTGAATGTGTTTGGTTCTGAAATGGAAGGTTGAGTTCTTTGTCAGGTGAATTACACTTTGACTATCACTATGTAACTTAAAATCCACTTGTTCCTTACCCAACTCCTCCATGAACCTACTCATCCATAACATTTCCTTACTTGCCTCAGTCACTGCAACATATTCCACCTCTGTAGTAGATAGGGCAACTACCTTCTGTAACTTTGAGATCCAACTCACTGCCACACCACCAAATGTGAACACGTATCCAATAGTTCTCCTCCTACTATCCACATATCCTTCCATATCTGAATCCAAAAATCCCTGTAAATTATAATATGACCCTCCAAAGCACAAGTGCCTACTACTGGTTCCTCTAAAGTACCTGAGAATCCACTGGACTGCCTTCTAGTGTGCTTTACCCAGATTTTCCATATACCTACTAACTCCCACTGCTTGGGCAATGTCTGCCTGATACAAACCATGGCATACATGAGGCTCCCAACTACTGAAGAATAAGGAACCCATACCATATAATATTTTTCCTCTTGTGTTGTTGGGCATTTCTCTTTACTTAATCTAAAATTCCCAGCCAATGGTGTACTAACTAGTTTCGCATTCTGCATCTAAAACCTCTCTAACACCTTTTATAAATAGTCCTCCTGAGACAACACAAATTTCTTATTTTTCCTGTCCCTCTTGATTTTCGTACCGAGGATTTTCTTTACTACACCCAAATCCTTCATTGCAAATGTTTGTGTAAGATTTTCCTTAAGATTTGTAATTTCCTACATATTATACCCTGCTACAAGCATATCGTCTACATATAACAGAAGAATAATGTAGCTCCCAAAATCCAACCATTTAAAGTACACACAATGATCTAATTGACATCTAGTAAAACCATGCTCATGCATAAAACTATCAAACCTTAGATACCATTTCCAGGGAGCTTGGTTGAGCCCATATAGGCTCTTCTTCAACCTGCAAACCAATTTCTCCTTACCATTCACCTCATACCCAAGTGGTTGTTGTATATAAATATCCTCCTCCAAGTCACCATGGAGAAATGTCATCTTGACATCAAGTTCTCTAAATGTAAATCTTCAACAACAACTAAAATTAATACCGTACGAATGGAAGACATCTTTACAATAGGGGAGAAAATTTCATTAAAATTGATACCTTTATTTTGTTCATACCCCTTTACTACAAGATTTTCTTTGTACCTTTTTCATCCACCTTCTTCATCTTTCACATGGTAGACCCATTTGTTTTGTAGTACTCTCTTCCCAGCCAGCAATTTGACTAAATCCCATGTTTGGTTCTTCTCTAGGGAATCCATCTCCTCATTCATTCCATGCTCCCACTCCTTAGTGGACTCCACCTGCATTGCCTCATCAAAGCTCTTTGGCTCACCACTATCTCTTAGTAACAAATAATACAAAGGAGGGGAATATCTTTCTGGAAGTATACTAAAATGTTGTGACCTTCTTACCAAAGATGGGGGTGTCATGGGATCATTATTTGCTTGCTTCTCATTTTCTATAATTTATGATAGAGGTGTTGATGTAGAAATTGGATGTCATGCTCGGCCTACATAACTGTCAACCTCGGTACTTGTAGTTGGATATTTTCTACCCGAGAGTTCATTTTTAGGAGCTATATCCTCAACCAATTCTTCCTTGGGATTTTTTTCATCCTGTACCTAATCCTTGTACATTCTATTTTCACACCAAACAACATCATGACTCCTAATTATCTTAGATTCATCTAGATGCCAAAACTGAAATCCATAATCACCATTGGAGCCATAGCCTATGAATGTAAAATGTTTGGATTTTGAATCCAGTTTCTTCATGTTTTCCATTTAACATGCACAAATGCCTATGAACCAAATACTCTTAAAAATGAAAGGTCTACCTCTTTCCCGGTCTAAGATTCTTCAGGAATTCCTCCATCTAGTGCACTCAAAGGCCCACGGTTGATTAGGTACATAGTAGTATCTACGGCCTCTTCCCAAAACTAAAGATGCAGCCCCGAGTGCAATCTCATTGACTCTGTACACTCCATTATTGTTCTATTCATCCTCTCACTAACACCATTTTGTTGTGGAGTCTTGGGAACTATTTTCTCTCGACGAATCTCATTCAAGGAAAAATAATCATCAAATTTATTACTACAATACTCACTTCCATTATCAAATCTCAAACATTTCAGTTTAAAATCACATTGATTCTCAACAAGTGCTTTCCATTTCTTAAATGTATCAAATACATCAGAATTATGCTTAATGCAATATACCCATACCTTCCTTGTGGCATCATCTATGAATGTGACATAGTACAAAGAACCACCATGAGATACAACATGGGTCGGCCCCCACACATCTATATGAACTAGCTCCAAATTTTGCTCTTTCTTGGTATTCCCTGCCTTGAGAAATTTAACTCTTTTATATTTCCCAAAAATGAAATGCTCACAAAACTCTAAGTCCGATTGCTTCAAAATTGAAAGCTTACCTTTTTCCTATAGAATTTTCATGCCCTTCTCACTCATATGTCCCAATCTATTGTGCCACATGCTGACATCCTCATCTGAAGTAGACAATATGGGAGAAGAATTAGATATACAAGTAGACAAATAAAGAGTACCTACTTTCTTACCCCGTGCCACTACCAAGGAACCCTTGGAAACCTTCCAAGAATCTAAAGTGAATGTGACTGTACAACCTTCACCACCCAACTATCCTACAGAGACGATATTTCTCCTGAGGCTAGGTACATGCCTCACGCCTCTCAATATCCATGTATTTTTGTTTTGTAATTTCATGTGTACATTTCCCTTCCCGATAATGATGCATGGCTCATCATCGACCAAATAAACCTGTCCAAAATTTTCATAGACATACTCTTTAAAATAGCCCTTATCAGGGGTTGTATGGAAAGAGGCACCTGAATCTATTACCCAAGATTCTACTCTAGTATCAAGAGAAAGTATAAGAGAATCCTGAACAATATTACCTGTCAGATTTTCCTCTTTAATACCTTCAGGCCATTTTTCTTTTTTTCCTTTGAACCACCAATCCTTTTTAGCATGTCCTCTCTTTCCACAGTTCCAGGAAGTAATGCCTCTACTTCTAGATTTGGATCTTCCCATATTCGATTTAGATCTCCCACGAGCCTTACTCTTTGATTTCTCTTTGCTCCTCCCTCTACTCTCCATATTCAACGCATTTCCAGAAGAAGAATTTTCTCCTGTACTTTTCCTATGCATTTCCTTATTTAAAATGACACTGACTACATCTTCAAATTTAAGAGAAGTAGCTAATGTATTACTAACGACCATTACTAAGTTGTCCTAACTTTCTGGCAAGGAACATCGGAATAATAATGCTCTAACCTCCTCGTCAAATGGGATATTAACTGAATCTAACTAATTTACAATAGTGTGGAAATCATTAAGATGGTTCGATATAGATCCACCATCTTGCATTTGTAGATTAAACAATCTTTTCATCAAATAAACTTTATTGGATGCACTAGGTGTTTCATATAAATTAGCTAGGGTTTTCATCAACTCTACCATACTCTTTTCCTGTGAGATATTTGAAGCTACGGACAATGCCAGATTCAATCGAATCACACCAAGAGCCTTCCTATCCAAAACCTTCCACTCCTCATCAGACATGGTTGACGGTTTTTCTTCTTCACCTCCCAATGATAGGTATAGATCCTTTTGATACAGGTAATCTTCCACCTAAATTTTCCATAGTTGGAAATTTCGGCCATCAAACTTCTCAACTCTGAACTTATTCTCCTCTGCCATTGCTACTTCTCCCACTCAAACATAAATCCCTCTATGAGTATACTACTAATAAATAAATCTTAAACATTCTCTGATACTAGTTGTTAGGATTATACCAGTTGTACAGATAAACAAGCATACAATGAATAATGTAGAAAATGTAAAACAGAAAAGAATGCAATTATAGAGAGACAAAGATTTAACATGGTTCACCCAAAATGGGTTACGTCCACCAGAAACAACCAATCCTTTTATTCAGTCTAGCCAAACTATCTCTCACAGTGTTGTTACTAATAAATTGAGCCTGATACATAACGACCCTTTAAAGATATTAGGGTTTTTATCATTTTGGGGAAACATAGAAAACCACCCATTAGATCTGTGACCTAATAAGGAACGGTCAAGATTTCGCAATGCATAAATACATATAAAATGTGGCTTTTGGGGGCACATCCCCCGAACCCCTTTTGGGGCACACGACCCCTAGAACCCGCAAGGGAGGAGAAGCTCCCCTTGCAACCCCCGTCACTATCAGGCTCCAAAACCAACATATAAGGGTTTTTGGACAGTCCAAACTACATGAAAATGAAATAAAATGGATGTGGGGAGGATGATTAATCACCACAGACCATAATGGCATTCACATAACATTCCTAAGAAAACACAACATCATCTAAACCCTACAATGAAACAAGATAATGCATGATATACATGTATTATAAATAAAGGCAAGATAGAACATTAAAAAATCAAGGATAGACAAATTATCACAAAACATTGATTTATTTCTCCAAAATGTTTGCACAGTGCATCATTGGAGGGGAGAAAGGCATGATTTCCTTTACAATTTTTAGAAGAGGAGGTTTTAAACTCCACATCTATCCCTTAGCTGAGAAATAAGGGAGAGGGCAAATGAAAAATGTCCAACCTTTGTAAAAATGCCTCTCCTTACAATTTATAGAATTTTTTGGATGATAGAGGGAGAAGAAGGAAATTCCACAATTCTATGCATTCCTGTAGTAGATCATGGAAGCCATGCTTTTTCCCATTCCCCCTACAATTACACATGCCTCTTTTATTATATATTATTAGAGAAGAAAGCCCCACACTTCATTAATTTTAATTCCTCTCCATTTTCATTAAAAATAATATTTTCAATTTTTTAGGTAGTCATTTTGTGCCATTGATGGGACCCACGAGGTCAAATTTGCAAATATGGGGGCTTAAGGTTGGCCTGGAAAAACATCTCTCCTACCATCTTTCCTGCAAGCTCGATGAGTTGGCTCCCCAAACTCCACTTGCATTACACGTCGAGATCATCATTCACCTGTCTCCCGCCTCACTAATTTCCTAAAAATGGCTCATCAAGCTCTAAATTCACCTCCCTGTATCATCCTTTGAAATTTCCCAGTGAGCCCCAAAACACCTCACTGCTCCTCATGGCGACCAACTAGGTTTGCTCTATCAGCCTCAACTTTTTTTGCACCTCACAAACTCTCCCTCAAGCTCATCGTTTGACTCAATCATTGAAACGAAAAAGTCTTTGACCTTTGATTTGATCTCCAAGTAAAGATTTAGAGTGTAAAACACCCTGACACGTTGAGCACACTACCTCCACACCTTCGGCATGCATCTCCAAAACTGAAGTCTGATCCCAAATTCTGATAGTTTTTTGACTTCGTACTTCATAGAATTCTTGCATCATACTTTCCCACTCGTTGTCCATGCATAGAGCCCCCATTCTCCAAACTCCCAAAAGCCCAAACTTTGAAATAGCTCCGCACGTTGACTCCATTACAGTCATTGACATCTAAAATGACCCCACTCCTTAATACTTTGTGATGCATCCAACACAACTCACCTGCGCTGACCAAACTCCAAAACCCTGATGAAAAAACCTTTAAAATACCATGCCTTACTCCATTGAGCCATCTTCCTGGCTCTCCAACTAACTCGGTGAGCCTTGCATCTTCTCTACTCCACTGAATCCTCACCTTAATTAATTTCTAATGTGGTCTTCTATGTCATGCCAAGTTCCTCGGCCTTAGCTTGACCTCCCCAGTTTGTCTTGGCCTCGCCGAGCTCTATCCTCCACTCACACCGACACCTCGCTGCCACGTCCTTCATGCCCATCCTAACGTTCTCACAATGCAACCCAACTCACCTTCCTAGTGCAAAGATCACCCATGATTATGAGGAACTTGGCTAACCTGATTCCCTACAGCTCAACTCCAAGCATCCGACCAACTTGGCAAGTTTTTAGAGAGCTTCATGACCACTTCAATCGTTTGCCAAATTTTCTAATTTTTTTAGATTTTTCCCAAATTTTCCCAGAACTAGAAGGCTAAGGGAGGTGAATGGAATACTTCAAGGAAAAAAATTTCAAATTTCTCAATTTGTTTCCCATTTTCTTGTCTTAACTGAATGTGGGTCCTCGAAGCCCATTTTCTCACCTTGGGCAAGCTCCCAACCTTTTAAACCCAGAAGAGGAAAAAATGTCCTAAATGATTCAACACCTTTCTAGAACACTGGAAATGCTCCCAAAACATAATTTTTTGACCAAAATACCCCATATTCCTTCATGAAGGTCATTTCTAGTTTTCGGGTCCTATTCTCTAGTGTTATCCATATTTGCCTGGAGGGTAAAAATGGATAACACTTCCTTATTTTTACACCCACATGTCCAAATAAAAACTATTCCACGTGTCTAAATTATACTATGCCACTCTTTTTAATTTAGATATGCCACATGTCAACATGTGATTTTTCCACTTGGTGCATCCTCCGCTCGTTAACCACTTATTGACCAAAAATTGACCGGTCATAAATTTTGCATATGGACTCAAACTTGGTCCGTTAAAAATGCATTGGAAAGGCATTGATGAGATCTATGTAATACTGCTAACACTACAATATTTCAAAAATATCCATTTTTCCATGTGTTCCTTCCACATTTTCCAGTTGACCCTACTGAGTCTGAACGTTGACCAAACTTTTACCAGCAATAACTTGAGCATATAAACTATGTTTCTAGCGTTCCAAGTATAGTCAGAAATATCTCTGAACACTCTACCACACCATCATGGTTTAGGGATATTTATGTATCTCCCAAAGTCCCAAAATTTCCTCTGGATCACACCTCCCCAGTGAGTAGGATTTTATCCACAAAAATCTTTGTGAATCCTGAACTTGGAGTCACTAAGAAGAGGTCTTTGTAGTTGACTCAAGGGTCTCAAACTTATTCTCCATAATATAATAACCGATGGCTTGATCCTAGGATCTACGGTAGCTACACCATGATAATGACACCTATTTTTGACCTTCATTCCTCTACATGGACTATGCGTCTACGTAAAACAAATTTTGGTGCCATTTTAAGAAGACACTTTCTTGTTGACCTCCACTATGTTACACGGCCTTTACCTCTACATAGTGTTAAGTCAGAAAAAAGTGTCTGATGTTGAATTTCACCTCATTGCATGGCCTTTGGATCTACATGGTGCTAATTCTTTGGTTGACAATGACAATTAGGTACCACTTTGTTACATAGCTACAAACAACCTCTACTCAGAGTAAAAAAATGAACCAATGCTAGATGTCTACAATGATTAGCTACCACTCTATTGTATGGCCATAAGCCTTTACAAAAAGTGAAGATCTGATTTGACATCAATGAGCTCAACAATGATGACTTTCACCCTGTTGCATGGTCTCTGCCTCTACACGGTGCAAAGTCTCCAGTCGTCAACAAAAATTAGGTACCACTCTCTTGCACGACCACAATAAACCTCTATGTAGAGTGAAGATCCAACCCAATGTCACATGTCAACAATGATAAAATACCACTCTATTACACTACCAAAAACCTCCACATAGAGGGAAGATCCAATCTGGCCATCAACGAGCTCTTGTAAGGGTTTATTTACAATAATAAAAATTTGATACTTTACAACATTATGAATTAGATCATATTTTTTCCCTTTCTGAAGGGGTCTTACATTTGTAAGTATCACAAGTATAGACAGTGCCCAAAATGGGTCTTAAAATGCACCTAACATATAAATGCCAAAAATAGATGCATTCCCAAACAATAGTCATTCTACAAACAAGTATGAAACCGAACACTATCACATTCCATCAACTTGTTCAAACTACTTTCAAATCTCCAAATATTATAAATATGAGTACGCAACTAAACTATAACAAGAACTCAAAAGCTAAATAAAATATATAAATAGAGTATTTTCTAAATTTAAATGTAAGAAAATCAACTCAGTATGATAAAGATGTCCCTCACTTTTTCTCACAAATTTGGACTCTATAACTAATGTTGCACATAGTACACTTGTACCTATCCAATGAAATTTGAATCAATTGCACACTCTGAAGCAATCAAACTATCATATCAACCAACTTGCTTGGAGATTAGAAGGTTTTCAGGAAATATCACCAACTCTGATACTAACCTAATTCAAAAATACGACCAAAATTTTTAACTGTCCTCAGACCCCTATAGGCATTTGTTAATTTACTCCAAAAAATTATCAACTTAAAATAATTGCAATGTAAAAAGGACAGACACTGCAAGAGAGTTGATAATAGAGTTCAACTAAAAAAAAATTCTACATCACTGGGTTCTTAAGCTAAACCGATTCATTAAAAATTTTGATTTGTAAAGTCAAATACAAACTTACAAATGAATTGATGAATGTGCAACAATGAAACAAATGATACAAGTTGATTTGATTTAATCTAAAGTGGTATCTAGAAGAAAAAAACCAAGTTGATTCTCAATGAATCTAAACTAATATTCCGAAGTACAAAAATATCATACAAAAACACTGAGTATAAATGGTTAGAAGAATGTATCAGTTGTGTTGTCATTGATGTCAAGTGGCTAGGTGATATAGGTATGTGTGCTAGGTGATCTAGGCATGTTGGCTAGGTGATCTAGGGGTATCCACAAATGCATATATATGGCTCGACTCTTTCAAAGGTGGTATGAAGTTAAAACAAGTCCACTTGGTCCATTCAACTTAAGTCATTCCATACTGAGTCAATTGATGCCTCCTAGGTGCATGTGAGTCATATAAGTATATGTGATGCAAAGTGAAATATGTTGAGTTGTGGAGCTCAATTACTTCATTTTAGCATGCAATTGGAACTTGCTGGAAAACACAGTAACCAAAAATCGTTAAGGGAAAACCAGCATCAATCAGGGAAGATTGACATTGGTCAAGGGAAAGTAGGAACCAATGATGGTTAGGCAGAACCGGCGTCGGTTACCTGTGGGACAAATTTTTAATTAACTCTCGGGAATTATATCTATTTTTAGAATTAAAATAGATTTATTGATTGTAATTTCATGGCTAAGTGCCCTAAGTCTATAAATGACTATATAAGTATAAAATATATGGTTTAGAAGTAAGAGAATTAACAAGATTTAGAAAGAACTTGAAAAAGGTTGGTGAGAGAGAATTTTCGGTGATGAAGCAAACGCTTGAAGGAAGAAAGTACTGAACATCTGAGAGGTGTGGAAGATTGTAAATATTCATTGTATATCTTATCAAAGCTTTGGATAATATATTTTCTTGTTTCTTGGTGGAAGTAGCCCACATTGGGTGAACCACGTTAAATCTAGTGTTGATTTATGTCTCTTGTTTTGTATATTTCTTCTGGTAGAATATCTACTTTTATTTGCGTGTACGCTTAGATATGATATATTGTTTGTAAAACCGGTATGATAACCCCAAAAAAATAGTGAAATTCTTGGAGAATGTTTATAAGGGGTGAATTAACTCATTCTAATGCTCATAATATCAAGAAATAGGTTTTGGAAATAAATGTCATCTTTAGCCAAAACTATCTTTGGGACACTCAGTTGTTCCTATATAAAAATGAGAGGGAATGGATAAATGTAGAGATATTTTTGATATAAAAGTCATGGAAGATGATGAAGGAATGTGTTCTTATGCTCCATACAAAATTTCACGTCTTCAGGAAGTCATTTGAGCAAGATACTCAATTTTTCGCAAAATTGGTTTCTTGAGAAGTTCATTTAGAGTTGCCTAGCTTATTAGGTGGCAAAAAAATTATAAAGGGTTTCTTAGATAATTCATAAGAGATATTTTTTAGTAAATTGTCTTAGAATTCAATTGTAATTTTTTTTCTCAAAAGGAGGTGTATTTGAAAATATATGAGCATTTTAGTGAAGTTGTTCTCCTCTCTCCTTAACTGTGTTTTGAATCGATAAGAGAAAAAATGAGTGTTTGACCTCAAAACCTCTATGAGATTACTTCTAATGCCTTTAGGTGGTGATTGATGATGTTTCATGGTGTTGGTACCCGAATCAATTATCCCTTTGTGGATGAGTAGCATCAACAAAATGAGAAGGATGTTTAGAGGATGATGGATCTAGATTTATGTCGTTTTGTAGCTGGGAATGGATCTCGTCATCTTTTTATCACTCAAGGTCAGAGAAGTTGGGTAGCATTGTTCTGAGGGTATGACCTACCCTCCTAATTTAGGCTCTACCTTTGGCCAAGGTGAGAAGACCCGTTGTGTAGTCTATATTTGTGAGTAGAATGAATATATCAACAATATTTGGAACTCCTTTGTAAAGTATTTGAAAATTAGCTTTGGGAAGACATGGTCAATTCAGAAAAGGCTAAATCTCACGAGATTTCACTTCTAGATAGTGTATATTTATTCTTAAAAAATCTCATACTACTAAAGACAACAATGGAACCAACTTGTTTATGCATATTTTAGCTTTGGCAAGGCAAGCATGGGTAGTTCTGGTGGGATTTGTTGGTTTTAGATGTATTTAGTTGGGTAATTAAGCAGGATAAAGTTGATTATACCAATTTTCATATAAATTTTAAACTTTTTTTGGAAATATGCCAAATGAAAGACAAAACTACCTCAAATAGCTCATAATGCACCTTTAACTAGAAGATGTACATTCATGGAGGCCCTAAAATGCATGGTTTCACACAGTCTTTAAGAAATTAAACACAAAATATCATGCTAAAAACTTAATAAAATGTTAGGGATCTACAATTTTTCATGCCTAATATGCACTCAAAGACTTACAAATGACCTTTAACAAAATGGAGACATAATGAATTAAATTTTTTTTACTGCACATATGAAACGAAATATCTTCTCACAGTACAATTGAAATTCCCATGATGCTACCAGAAGGATAAAGTTTTGTGTGATTCAGAGAGATCTCTAATACAAGACTGCAACATGAACATGAATAACTATTTTAAAATATTTTATCATAAAAGCAAACACAAATGCTCATGATCAAAACAAAATTAACTCAAAGATCGATCAAATTTATAAGCAAGGTAAAGTTTGATTTACAGTCTCAATGTTTGCAAATGGTTATACACTTGTAACCATCTTGACATGATTTAATATGAAAGCTTACAAAAATTAATATGTTTCTCAAACGAGTTATTGGGAAAAATGGTTTTCTCTCATTTTTCCTTTCTCTTTTAAAATTTCAGAAAATATAACCCCCATATGCGAGAGTATTCTCATCGCATTTATACAATTCTATATGCTTGCTTACTCCCCAATTTTCCCCCCAAAAACTTAGATCTTCAAAAGAATATCTTTTTTACAATATATAATTTGATTTATGTTATTCTCATGGAGATTACTCATAAAATGTTGTCAAGTGTGAGAAATATGAGCTTTTCACATATTAAAACTCTATTTACATAGGACTGGGATGTTATGTCATCATTTTTAGCCATTTATTTAATTATTCTTTTTCACTATCCACTTTTGATGATTTTCAAGTGCCTCTAGGTGATTTTATTTGATGGATACTCTTACTTGCTTTTCTAGAATCCATTTTGGATGTTACACACTTCTTTTCATGCCTTTTCTGGGTTAGTTACCACACATGATTCTTGTTAAATCATATCAATTCACCATCTTTTCTCAATACCAATTCATTTCAACATTTAATTTCCTTATGTAGATATCTTATTTGGATCTCAGAGGAAGTTTTAGCACAATTATATCCATATCAACTCATGTGTCTCAGGATTTTTATAAAAGCATACCATCTTCTTTACCAATTCATACTTTCTTTTCTGAGTATATGCATTTTGCAGAAATTCATCTACATTATGGAAAAAACACTAGTAGCATCCAGCTTGAAGTAGATATCTTCTAAAGATTTGCATTCTATTTTTGATTTGTTGGGTCTAGATGAAACATTTGTGAGAGTATTTTTTGAGATTGATGACCTTGAGGACTATACTGGGCCTTTGACAGTTGTAGTTGTTCAAGTTGCACTGGTTAGAAGGATTGTCAAGATAAGTCTCATGTTTCCTACCTTTCAGATGGTGTATTTTCATCTATTTTGGATTAAGTATCAAATACTTATTGATTATTTGAAGAGATTTTGGATGGTGAATAGGCCTAGTGTGCATGGTATAGGCAATCATGTATTCCCATTTATTTGCAATAAAGCATTTGCTGTAAACGAGACCCCCTTGGGATCATATGTGATGGATGGAGATATCTCACTTAATACATTGCCTTCCCTTTACCACAATTTGAATACACTGGAATAACGTGTCTCATTTTTGGAGGCAAAATAAGCAATGACTACACCCCCTCCAGGTCTTGAACCATCATTTCCTTTTGTGAAAAAGCATAAGGGTGAGTCTAGTTCCAGGCTTTCTACTCCAGTTACTACCTCCATGCCTTCTACTCCAGTTCTTCCAAAGTCAATTGTGGTTTCCCTTCCAGTTCAAGCTTCTCATCTAAATTCTTCTAAGGAAACTAGAGGGAAAAGGGTGTTTTCTAAAGGTGGTTTGGATATGAGTGAATGGATCTCTTCTTATAAGAGGCAGTTAGAATTTCTTAGTCTATTAGATGGTCCTTTGTGTAGTATGGATGAATTTTGTCAATGGTCATGTCTCCAACACTAGCAAGAGACATTATTTTTGTTCAAATGTCACTAGGGATATATGAACACGAGCTTAGGAAAAACAAATTAGTGAAAAAAATTCCTCTTTGCAGAGAGGATTTTATGATAAAGGATTTTGTGGTATTGGATGCATAATTTTTTTGGTTATTGTCCCTTCTTTTGTGATACAAGTCTTGAGGATATATGTAATCTTTCTCTTTATGAGTTGGGTCCCTATAGATACCCATTTTGTCTTTTTAAAAATACAGAGAGTTCAAACATCTCATTAGTTTATATGCTTTTATAGCAGACATAAAATTTCCCCCAAGCAATATAAAAACCTAATGCGTTGTATCAAATTACAATTTATATAAGAGAATAACAAGTTTAAAAGTAATTTTCATCCTTCATGAAGCAATAGAATCAAATAAAACATTAGTTACAAATGAAATATGAAAAGAAGATAAATTTATAAGAACTACAAGCCTAAGCTTGTTCATCATTTTTCATGTCTGCATCCCTTTTTTCTTCAACTTATTCTCTTGCTTCTTCTTCTTTTGGTATCCTTGCCACGTATGCATCATACCTTTGAAAAATATCATTGATTTGTTCTTCATCTTGCCATGTATAGTGTTGGAAGATCAAAATCTACCTATTTATTACTTCCACATAGTGACCCATTTTCCACTTAAACTCTCATGGTTTAGCTCTCAACTTTGTAATTTTGTTCTCAATTTTATTCATTGTTTTAATAACTTCATAAGAAAAGTTATCTTTCTAAATTATTTTCTCAAAAGAACTAAACAAAAATTCAGCCTTTAGATCACCATAGATTTTCTTGAATTTGTCAAAAACCATATCTTCAAGTTTTGAATCAATAGCATCCAAGTTATCATCAACCCATTTCTTTTTGGCTTCTATCTTTTCTTTGATTCCATTCAAAACTTCCAACCTAATCCTTGCTAACTCCTCCATAGCATGTTCATTTCCCCTGAATTATTGTGGCATAATCCCTTATTTTTCACCTAATCCATCACTGAGTTGAGTTATAAGGTTTAACTTGGGAAAAATTCCTTCAAATCAGAATATTTTGTCATCACACTACTCAATTAGTTCATCAATTTCATTAAGTTTATTTTTGATCTCTTCATACTTTGTCCTAGATTATTCAATTGTTTCTTTTCCCTTTTGTGTCAACCTATCAACCCATGTGTCCACAACTTGAAGTTTCTTAATATCCTTATCAATCTTTTCCCTTCCTTCAAGAGTGTTGGCAGAGGTACTTGCTTGATTTTGACTAGACTACCCAATTAATTGTTGTAGACTAGAACTCAAATAGTTGACTTGTTATTTCAGTTGTTTCTTAGTTATTTTATCCTCATCAACCTTCTACAACAAGTCACTTACTGCCTCTGATACTCTCTGTTTCAACTAGACTTTTTAAGGCTTTCCTAAGGGAATAAGTTGGACACTATAATCATCGGTTCTTATATTTTCTCTTGTCTTTATCTCATGAGGAATTTCCACTTCTAAAGTTTTAGATCCCAGTGGATTAGTATGAGTTTTGGTGAGTTATCTATCCCTTTTGGATTTTTTTATTGGTTTTGGAAAAGATAAAGTTGCGAGATCTATAGCCTCCACAGGGATAATTTCCTTTTATTCCTTTGAGATCAGCTCTCCTATCCATCCTTTTGTAAGAGTGGTCCCAAATTTTGTTTCCTACATTTCTTATTGAGGTTTCTTGGGGACAACCACCAACTGATTGGAAATCTTTTGTACACTTTGGACTGATGGTTCTACCTTATTTTCATGTTCAGCTCCCACAGTTATCTCTTTATTCTCATCCTATGTTGGAACTTCCCCTGACTGTTTTCCTTCTTGATCTTGAGTTTGGGGCTGGCCAGTCTCCTTCTAAGTTACATCAGTGATCATAATATGTTTTTTCTTCGTTTCTTCAGCTGATGGAATCTCAACCTTTCTTTGGGGAGTTTATTGAGCTGATATCTCTCTTACAGGCACTCATTTTCCTTCTATGACCTCTATCTCATTTCGAGGCTACTGAGCTGACACATTATCATCTTTTTGCTTTGTTGATACCTCATGTTGTAACATGATGGGTTGGTTTTCCATTATTGGTTGGTTTTCCATTACTGGTTCCTTAACTTTACCCAAATATTGTACATACACACTATCAATAACCTTATCCTTAACAGTTGCATATTGTACAACGTCTGCTATCTTTTCATCTACAGATTTCCCTATTTGAGATGGTTAGATATCCTTAGTGACCTTGAATTCATGGGAAGGATCCTTCTCATCCAATACCTCTATACTTACATTTTTTCCAATAGGTACTTCTGACTTGTTCAACTCTGGATCTGCCTGATTTGCATAGAATACCTTTGATGTTTGAACTCTAATTTCAGTGGTTGGCATATGCGTATTTTTTTCTACTTCTTCACTCATTTGAATATCGCTTACAATATTTATTATTTTTTCATTGATAAACATGTCAAATGTATCCAATGTGGTAAAATCCTCATTGGTATGAACATCCACTATCTCTTCCTGACTCTTTGTCGATTCTTACAATTTTTCAAATAAAGGTACACTGACACTTTAAACTAACATGGCTTCAGAATTTTTCACACCTTGATTCAAGACATCACTATCTACTGGATCAGATTAGACATTACCTTGAGTTATTTTTTCCTGAGTGCTCTCAATTGTCACTCCCTATGAAGACATATATGAAAATAAAGGCCTTGATGCTACATGTTGTATTTGGGAAACATCAATCCTTTCATGTACTTGAGGTTCAATCACTTCATCCATGAGCTTATATTTCTTGTGTGTATGAGTACCTTCTCTTACTAGAATTGGTGCACACACATATTTGTCTCTCTTGTGTGCCCTTTCAAATTTCTTAATATTTGGTACTACCTTTCTTTCAACACTATGTGATTTAGATTGGATGTTACAACTAGTTATGGATCCTCTCATTAGCTTTGCAATATTTCAATATACTAGAAACACTTTTGGATGAGCCCTTTGTGTATTTGGACCCTTTCCTTTTGGTTGTAGTGGAACTGCAAAAGTGATAACAACATTTTGTATTGATTTTAGGAGCATCTCTTCAATTTTCTACTTTAGAGAAGACATGGAAGTACCAGTTCCACTGGTAGCAGAAGTCCATTCATCCACTATTCTTGTGGTAGGCCTTTTTGAAGGAAATTGAGGGGCCTTTCCTCCCAAGGGATCCATTCTGTCAACTCCTTCTTTCAAGGAAGGAAGTTCATCTTTCAGTTTTCCCAAATCCTTAAATTTATTAAGAACTCTTGTCTTTTGAATTAACAAATCAATGTTTCTAGGCTAACTAATTCAATGTTCTTCTCATTACATTAGTTATTCGGGCACATGAGTCATCTGAATTCTCTTCATTCCAATTCAAGGGGGGCATTAGTTATCCCTCCACCTTTTGATCAAGGTAATATTGACTCACAGTATGTGGGTCATCCACAACTCCTTCAGGGAAAACAACATTCTCGAAGTCTTTAATTTGGGTGACAGTCATTCTTAAGAAGTCTTTTAGCCTAACCTCCTCCTCATCTCTGCAATTCATCCAATAATCCTCAAATTGAGGATCATGTGATAATTGCATTATTTGAATTGTTTATATCATCTATGTGATTATTGATTTGTCATTAAAAATTATTAATTAGTGCATGGGGATGCTTTATATAGTTATATCCTAGTAAGTTCAATGAATTTCTCTTTTTTGTTTAATGTAACTTGTTAATTGTAGAACCTCCCACTAATCACCTCTATGAGTGAAATGTGGTGACATGTGCAGGATAATAGTGGACATTTACTGCCAATGTTGGGAATTGTAATCAAGGATTCCGAGTCTGGAGCTGTCGTGCAGCCATGGAAGACTTTTTCCATTGACAACCTATAAACATGGATCTTGTTTTTAGCATTTTCATAGGATTTAATGAAATCGAATAGGGTTGTTAGTGTAAGAACTCAGTGCCTACAATTTTGGCATGATGTGTAATTGACTATGTCTATATAGACATCTCCTTGAAGAATAATTTAGTAGTTAGTTGATGTTGGTAATCTGCAATACAGTTTATAACAGTTAGTATATATTTTCCAGTTATGTACTAAGTATGTTATGGAACTTTTCTGAATCAATATATTAGATGTTGTTTTGAATATCCTGTGGTGTTGAGATTACCTCCATCTCGAGAAAGAGAAAGGGCCCACTCGACCAAGGCAACTGGAGACTTTTATGTTTATGTATGCTCATGGTTTCTAATAAGTTATAGTTTGAATGCAATTACTTATTTCCTTTACTGTAATTTCTATTCAGCATGTGTTATTTCCTTTCATGCAATTTAAATTCTAAGTGTGTCATTTTAATTATGTAATTTCAATTCAAAGTGTGTGTTATTTGAATTTTTTTATATTGATTTGGTGTGTGTATTTCAATTCCAACAACGTATTTCCATTAAATGCATTTCATTACAGTAATGTTGTTTTAGTAGTTTAACATTACATTTCTATAGATTAATAGAGATAGAGAGAAACATAACAACCAAAACCCCCCCAAAAGGAACCACCAAACAATTGAGTTGCATAAAGCTTCATTGCATACATCCTTGGACACACAACCATGGTTTTATAACGACACTAGTAGAAGAATTTGTTAGTTAAATGAAGGGTCATTGTATTCTCTAATCATTTAACTAACAGATTCTTCTACTAGTGTCATTATAAAACCACAGTTGTGTGTACAAGGTTGTTTGCAATGAAGCTTTATGCAACTCAATTGTTCAATGGTTCCTTTTGGGGGGTTTTGGTTGTTATGTTTCTCTTTGACTATGCTAATCTACAGAAATGTAATGCTAAACTACTGAAACAACATTACTATAATGAAATGCATTTAATGGAAATACTTTGCTGGAATTGAAATGCACACACCAAATCAATATAACATAATTCAAATAACACACACTCTGAATTGAAATTGCGGAGTTGAAATGACACTGATAATTAAAATTGCATGAAAGGAAATAACACACACTGAATAAAAATTGCAGTAAAGGAAATAAGTAATTGTATTCAAACTGTAACTTATCAAAAACCATGAGCATACATAAACGTCAAAGCCTCCAGTCACCTTGTTTGAGTGGGCCCTTGCTCTTCCTTCGGATGGAGGTAATATCATCACCACAGGATATTCAAAACAATATCTTATATATTGATTAAGAAAAGTTCCATAACATACTCAGTACATAACTGGAAAATAAATACCAACTATTATAAATTGTATTACAAATTACCAACATCAACTAGCTACTAAATTATTCTTCAAGGAGATGTCTATATAGACATATTTAGTTACACATCATTCCAAAATTTTAGGCACTTATTTCTTCCACTAACAATCCTATTAAAGTTCATTAAATCCTAAGGAAATACAAAAAACAAGATCCATGTTTATAGGATGTCAATGAAAAAAATATTCCATGACTGCATGATGACTCCAGACTCTGACTCCTTGATTATAATTCCCAAAATTGGTAGTAAATTTCCACTATTATCCTACACATGTCACCACATTTCACTCACAGAGGTGATTAGTGGGAGGTTCTACGGTTAACAAGTTGCATGAAACAAAACAAGAGAAATGCATTGAAATTACTAGGATATAACTATATAAAGCATCCCCATGCACTAATTAATCATGTTTAATAACAAATCAATAGTCACATAGATGATATAAACAAGTAAAATAATGCACTCATCATCTCCCATGCACTTTACCTATTGCATGTCCCTATGAAACTCGTCTTTTCCCTGCCCTAAGAAAATTTTTTTGTGACATATCATATTCCTCAAACTGATCTGCATATTGTTTCATGGTTCCTTTGCATCCCTAGTTGTTTGAAATAAATTCCACCCAAGCTATGAAACTATCATGTGACTGGGTAGCATTATTAAGTCAGGTAGTAATTAGATTTAGGAGAAGATGTGGCATCACCTGTGTTCCTACCCACTCATCATTGTATTCCTTGTCATTTTTATCAAATAACTACCAAATTATTGTAGCCAATGCATCACCCCTCCGCATACACCAACTGATATTCTGAGGGGAGATAACTTCCCTCCTTTTTAATGGAAATTTCAGGGTATACCATCTTATATCACAAGCCTATCTTGCTTCATCAAAATGTTGCTGACTATAGGCCTCAAAATATTACACACATTTTAGTAGAATCTTTGAAGTATTTTCCCCAACACCAGTCTGATAATAAATATATCGGAAATTTTTCTTCATGGCCACATCATTGTGATGGGTAGGCCTAATGTAGAAACCTATGGTGTGATTTTTTTGAGTGAAAATATCTATTTTTTCACCCCATGTAATTTGGTTCCTAAGAAAGGACTGAAAGGCCTTCAACTAAAAATCTCCCACAAATAGATTAATAATGAAATCAAGTTCATTGGTGACCAGCATGTTGTGGAGGTAAAATTCACACAGTTGATTTCGTATCTTAGGGGTATTGTTTTGATAAATTGCCCAAAAGGTTTTACCATCAGGAGCTTCATGAGGTTCTTGACTGCACATTCTCATTAATTGACAGGCATAGAATTACTCTTGGATAAACATGTTATAGAAAGAATAATTTTTCCTACATGACAGAAGCTTACAAGCCAACGGATAAACAAAGTATAAAATAGATTCTGACTTCTTCTTCTCATTTGCACCGGCCTCAATCTCATCTTTTAACTTTTTATTTTCCTTTTTGAATGCTTTATTCCGAAGAGATAACAGATTTAAATCATCCCATACTTTAAGGCATATATCTTTTTATCTCTTGAGACCGCTAACCTCTACCTTCATAACAGTAATTTACCTCACTTTTTCTACAATTTTTTGTGTAAATGCAGTTTGCAAAGATAAGTTGGTTTCTTGCATACATTTTTACTTTTCCTTCAAGAAGGCAGTTTTGACTAGATAACACCTCAGTACATCATCTCCATGTGATTCTTATCCATCAATCTCCATTGCAACAGATTCGCATTGGGGTCTGTATATATGGTGCTGGAGGCATTTTTGGATCTCCTGACTCAGTTTCCGATGGTGTAAAAATATCTAGACTCTGTGTTGCAGGGATAGTTGTTGTGAATATATCATCCTTATATTTTTCATCAGGGACAATCAAGTTACCAATCTCTTCCTTCTCCTCCACAATGGGAGTAGAATCTTCATGTGTCTACAAAGTACAAGACCTTCTTGGCCTCAATGAAATAGAAGAAGGAATTGGTAAAGTGCTTTTACCCTTAGAATTTTGCGGCATAGAAGATGGACTATCTTGATTGCCAAGTTCTTCCACACTCTCCTATGAAGGGCGAGGATCCAAATCAATCTTAGGTTGAATAATGGGAGATGGTCCCTTGTTTATTTTCTTTTGTTTGGAACTCTCCCCCACACTTATCTATTTGATCCTTCTCTTGGGTGTGTAGAAAACCTCGTGTGAACAAATCAATTGAATAAGCCTTGAGTCTTTCAATGCATCCCTACCACCTCCATTTTTATATTTGTGTCCCACTTTAATGACTACATTAGCTAAATATTCAGGTAAATTTACCCTGAGTGCAAGGTTTATGCAGCCTTTCTTTAAATGAATTAAAATCTTCAGTGAATCCCCTCTAAGCATAGATGGTTGTCCTTCACAGATAAAGTACCTGTTGACCCATTTAGCAACTTCCTTCCAAATACCAATAAAAAATTTCCACTTAGTCCCCTTTTGAGTACCATATGAATTGAGGATTACTTCTGGAAGAAATTTTCCATCCTCATGAAACAGGGGAATTAGGTATTTAAGAGGAGCATTTTTTATAACCTTGAGACCAAATTCGGGTAAACCAGATAGGTCAGAAATAACTTGACTAATTATTTCTACTCTTTTTCCCCCAATTCGCAAGCAGGTGGGTTCAAAATTTATCAAAAACTCATCAACTAAATTTTCATCAAAGCCCTAGAATTGTCTAATAAATTCTAGCTAGCCAGCATCATAAAATATCTAGGAAATTGCAGCATTCTGGAGCAGTGGGTCTAGAGATCCTGGTTCATATTTCTTCTTCTACCCCATAGTATAGAAAAATTTAGACAATTGTACAGAAGAACGATGTTTTGTTTGAACTCATAGAGTAATGACATAAAGTGTTTGGCAAGTAAAAATTTGAAATATACCACCATATTTTAATTGCCTTAGGTTGGTGTAAAATTGGCGGTGTTAAAAGTTGATAGGACTAAGTATGTGTGAGAAGTTTTAATGCATGGTACGAGACACACCCCATCGTATTGAATAATAATGCCACATATCCTTATAAAACATCCATCTCTTTTCTTATAAATTTGACACATGCGGTATCATTACTAATTATGATTCATTATGATTCATTACACCCCACTCCACCTCACAAGATTTTGAATGATATTCCTAATAAATGCATTGAAAATTTTGTATTGATTTAATCATGCTAAGTAATTGTGATGGGGGAGTGCTTTAAAATTTAATATCCGTAGCAAAGTAAAATGCACTTACCCTTGACATCTCAGCTTCCCAATATCCGTAGATTTCCACATCCTGCGCTCATAGAGAAAATGTGAGTAGTGTACATTCTAACAATAGACATGCCCACCTTTATTGAAAGCATGAAACAAAAAAAACTACAATCTAAGGGAAAGAAGATCAAAATAATGATCATATTTCTTTATTAAAATTTAAAAATTACTACTCATGATGGGAAGAGCCAGGTTCCTCCACTGAATCCATTTCACCGCATAGCAGCATATCTTTGTTGAAGGTTTCTTTATCTAGAGGACGTTGATACATCCTTAATCTATGTCCATTCACCAGAAGAGTTCTTTTATCTCCATCAATTGGAAACAATCTCATAGAGTTGTTATCAAACACTTGTTCGATCTGGTATGGTCCCAACCATCTTGTCCTCAGCTTGCCTTTGAACTATTGATACTTTGAGTCAAAAAGTAAGACCCAATCTCCCTCATTGAACTTCCTATATTTGATACAAGCATTGTGCCAAGATTTTATTTGATGTTGAAGAATATCAGTTTGTTGATGTGCCTTCCTCCTCATTTCATCCAGCCCATTCAGTTACATTACTCTCTCACATTGTGCTTCATCCAAATCGATGCCAACTTCCATTGTTGTCCTCTAAGTATATAATTCAAACTCAATGGGTAACAGTGGCTTCTTCCCATACACTAGTTCATATGGGGAGAAACCAGTAGTGGTCTTCCAAGTTGTATTGTAGGTCCAAACCACTTCTGGGAGTTTTGGTACCCAGTTTTTTTGTCTGCATTGACAACTTTGGTTAAAATATTCTCCAGCTCTTTGTTTGTAACTTCTACCTACCCATTGGATTGGGGGTGATATGGTGATGAATTTTGATGCTTGATTCGGTAGATCTCAAGAAATCCTCAATCATGTTAGACACAAATTGAGGTCCTTGATCAAATATAATAACTCTAGGGGCATTGAATCTCAGCATAACCCTATTGTAAAAAAATTCAGCTACAACATCTTCATTGGCAGATGCCAATGCTTGAACCTCAACCCACTTTGTGACATAATCAGTGCACACCAATAGGTACTCTTTCCCAAAGGATGGGGGATCAAAAGGTCTAATGAAATCAATACCCCACTTCTCAAATGGTCCTAAGACTAGCTGAGGATTGAGAGGTATTTCCATGGACAATGTAGGCTTTCCCATTCTTTGACATGCATCACACTGCCACACGTAATTCTTGACAGACTTGTGAAGAGAAGGCTAGTAATACCCAGCTCCAAGGACCTTGTGAATTGTCCTCTTCACTGAGTAATTTCCTCCTCCAGGATCATCATGAAAAGCTCTCAGTATGTCATATAGTTCATCCTCACAAACACACCTGCGAAGAACCATATCAGGACAACATTTAAATAAAATTCCATTACACCATTTATATGTTGAGTTGTTTTTAACTAATATATTTCATTTCTTATTGGTAAAGTAAGCTAGAAAATTCCATGTAGTTAGGTAATTTGTAAGATCAGCAAACCATGGAGGTTGAGTCGATATTTCAAACAAGTGTTCATCTGGAAAATGATCATGTATTGTTTCTTATTCTCTTGAAACATTCAATCTTGAAAGCAAATCAGCAACAACGTTAGTCTTTCCTGACTTATCAATAATTGTTAAGTTAAATTCTTGCAACAAGAGTAACCATCTGATAATTTTTCCCCCCACTACTAGTTTATTCATCAAATACCTTATGGCTCGAATGGTTAGTATAAATAAATATTTTGTATCCAGTAATATAATGTCTGAATTTATTTAGAGAGTAAACAACAACTAAAAATTCTTTTTCCGTAGTGGTGTAGTTTCTCTCTGTAGGGGTCAGATTCTTGCTGATAAAATAAATGGCATACATATGATCTTCTTCATCCTTTTGTCCAAGAACAACTCCCATTGTTGTATTAGACACATCAGTGTGAATATGGAAAGGCTGCCCCTAGTCAGGTCCTCTCAAAACTGGAGCAGTGGTTAGCTTCTCTTTGATAATCTCGAAAGCCTGCTGACATTGAGGAGACCATTCAAAAACACAATATTTTGTCAGCAAAGAAAACATAGGTGCAACAATTTTACTAAAGTCTTTGATGAACTACCTATAATACCCTGCATGTCTAAGGAAACTCTTGATGTCAGTCTGATTTGTTGGCGTAGGTAGCTGAGTAATTACTTCAATATTTTTGGGGTCGACCTGTATTCCTTTGGCAGAAATATGATGACCTAAGACAATTCCTTGATCAACCATAATCAAACATTTTTCATGACTCAAGGAAAGTTGGTGTTGCTCACATCTAGTTAATACTTTTTAAAGATTGTTAAGAGATTCATCAAAAGTGGAATTATGGATAGTGAAGTCATCCATGTAAACTTCAACACAATCATTTGTAAGATCTACAAAAATGGCCAAAACTACTCTCTGGAAAGTAGCAGGTGCATTACAAAGCCCAAATGGTAGGACTCTATATGAAAATGTACCCCAGGGACAAGTGAAGGTGGTTTTATCCTAATCAGCAGGTGCAATACTAATTTGGTTATACCCACTAAACCCATCCAAGAAGGAGAAATATTTCTTACCTGCAAGATTGTCCAAAACCTGATCAATAAAGGGTAGGGGAAAGTAGTATTTCTTGGTGGATTTATTAAGTTCCCTATAGTCTACACAAATTCTCCATTTACCATTTTTCTTGGGAACTATAACTAGTGGTGATACCCACTGACTATCAAATATAGGATAGATGAATCCTACCTTCAACAATTTTTCTATCTCATTTTTTACTATGTCTCTAAGTGCTGGATTAATTCTTCATTGTGGCTATCTCACAGGTTTAACATCCTCGGTGTAGATATGGTGAGTGCAGATGCTTGGATGGATCCCTTTCATATCAGTATAATCCCAAGTAAAATCTTGGGAATGCTTCCTCAATATTTCTACAACCCTAGTCTCTTGGCTGGCCTCTAAGTTATTACCAATGGTCAGCTCTTTTCCTATGTCAACAGTCACTTGCTTGGTATCTTTCAAAATAGTGAGCTCTACATCAGCAATTAAAGAATTCAAGGGAAAAACATGAGGCTAAAGCATGTGCAAATAGTCATATTTTCAAGAGACATAACCTTGGTTAAAGGACAATAGAAATCAGTGACTGCACATTCCTCATGATAAGCATAGGTTTCTTTACAATTTTCATTGGAAATGTCACTTACCAAGGTAATATTATATGTTGTGTTCAGAACAGATGGTTCTGTAGCCTCAGTTCCAATTTCTGTAGCCTCAGTTCTGATTTCCGTAGCCACAATGTCCTCTTCATCAGACATTGTGTATGACTCAACAATTTCTTCCATGTGATTTTTCACTGCAATGGTGGCTAGATAAGAAGAACTCAGATGATTAGTATCTGAATAATCTACCCATACATGTTCACAAACATCCACATATGGTTGGGCAGAGGATACAATGAAATATTCTTTGATTTTCACCCATTTAAAATGGTCATTTTTCCCACCTACAGTCAATATATGCAACAACAGTATCCAACCAGGGCCTTCCTAAGATGACTGGATATCCCAACTTCTGAAGCTTTAGGCTGTAAGACCATAAAATCAAAGGGATACTCCCAAGATTCAACCATGACCATTACATCCTCAATCACTCCATCTGGTATAACAATAGATTGATCTGCCAATTGAAGAACGGTATTGGTTGGCTGCAATCCTGTTAAAGATAACAGATTGAACATATATGTTGTTATAACATTGATGGTAGCACCAAGATCCACCAAAACGTTAGATATTGACTGACCATTTACAAAAATAGTAATGACTGGACTCCCAGGATCCCCATATTTTGGTGAAATAAGCTTTCCAACAACAAGATCAGCTAGATTCCCTTCCACTTTGACCATTTTTGGGTATTTCTTCTTTCTTCCTGGTGTCTTTATACACTGGTCTCTAATGGTCTGGTTTAATTCAAGAATGTCCCTTATTTCTCTCAGAAGTGGGACCTCAATGTTCATCTTTTTCAACTCTTGAACTAGTGTTGTTTCTTCTATAGTTTGAGTTTCCTGTAATCGTTCTGGAAAAGGAGTTGCATGTGCATTCTTATCTTTTCCTTGACCGTTCCTAGTGGATTGTGTTTGTGGAACATGTTCAGTTTCTTCATTTTCCTCAAGTGTCTCTTTTTTCTCATTTTCCTTAGGTATTTTTGTGATAATAATAGGAGGATTATTCACTGTTCTCCCAAACCTTAGTCGCATATTATTAATAGTATTAACCTTTTTTGTATCCCTCTTTCTTGCTTCATTAATTGAAGTTATATGTTGATTTTTAGGGTTTTCTATAGGCTACGCTGGAAGTTGAGTTTGTGTTATTTTCCTGTGTTCTTTATAGTTTTGTGGTGGGGCCATTAAATCATGTTATGGTTGTTGGAACCTCTTCTGCTGATTAGAATTTTGTTGAGGTACCTATTGTTGGTTTTTCCATGGATTTGCATTGGCTAGTCTTGTCCAACCCTACTGATTGTAGGGAGTCATCCATGGTGGTGGATGTGGGTAAACCATCTAGTTTGTTGGTGTTCACTCAGGCTGTCCCCAAGTAGGCTGAGAAGCTTGACTGGGCCATGACATCATCCAGGGGTTCTGAATAGGTCTAGGGGCATACACATCCTAATTATTTGTCCTTTGAACATTGTTCTCCTCTGCATTTTCTTGAGACATGACATTCAATATTTATTTTAACTGAGGTTAGAAATTACAACAGTTAGTATCATGATCAGTGACATCACAGATTAAGCATATGTATGTGACATCCAAAGGACACTCTCTCAAAGGATTTATCTTCCTACATTTAGGGCAGTATATGTCTAAAGATTATTTTGTAGCAATTGTTTTGGCTTTCATCCCATTTATGGTTGATGTTAATTGTGGCAAGATGTTATTTTGTAGCAATTGTTTTGGCTTTCATCCCATTTATGGTTGATGTTAATTGTGACAAGATGTTCATGTTATCCATTTCCTCCAAAAGTTCTGAGGTACCTAGAGCAATCTTGGATTTTTTTTCTTTTCCTTATACCTCCCCATGTTCTAGGGTAAATTTTGCATAGCTCAGGGATATCTTCCATGCTAAGTTTGTGCACATCACCTCCTCCCATAAGATGGAGGGAATCCTTGGTTTCATCATCAATTCCTTTAAGGAAAATTTTCTTAGTGATTTCTGCAGGTAACTCATAACCACTCCTCCAATGGAGAAAGACAAATCTATCCAAATAATCTTCCAGATTTTTATCTTCATTTTGCTTTATCTGGAAGAACTCTTCTTTCCTATATATTCCCCTGTAGTAGTCTTGATATTTGTCCAAAAATGTTGTCTCCATGTTCTCCCAAGAACTAATGAATTTAGGGGACAATCCCATGAACCAACTCATAACAGAGTCTTTGAGGGTGGAAGGAAATAGTCTGAGTTTATTATTATTTATTTTGTAGTCATATGTCTGGCAAATAACTTTGAATTCAAACAAGAACTGGTCTAGTTCTTTTGTAGACATTCCTTAGAAGATAGGGAGGATGGATGGTGAGATTTTTTTCATAGGTGTATCCTCATCTTCATCTAAGACAATGGGATAGGTAAAGGTTCTACCCAAGGTTCGGTTCTCATTATTCCCGTTGTCTCCTATTTCTAGGTGTTTTAATAGATTTAGTGTCACTTTCAGTTCGCTACTTGTACTCTTTTTGGAGATATTCTTTAGATATTACGTAGTATAAATCTCCCTTGAATGTCATGTGGTTTTTGCATCAAGGTTGGTTATGCAAACAAGGCCTAGGAATTCTACTGGTTGTATATATTAACTTCATTAACACCTAGAGCATGTAAAGTGAATAAAATTGCATGTTGTGCTTATGGTGTCCCTAGAAATGGTGCCAAAAATGATGGGTCGTTATATTCTCCAATCATTTAACTAATATATTCTTTTGGTAGTGTCATTATAAAACTAGGGTTGTGTGTCCAAGTCTATATGCAATGAAGCTTTATGCAACTCAATTATTCAGTGGTTCCTTTTAGGGGGTTGGGGTTGTTATGTCTCTCTTCGTCTCTACTAATCTACGGAAATGTAATGCTAAACTACTGAAACAAAATTACTGTAATGAAATGCATTTAATGTAAATACTTTGTTGGAATTGAAATACACACACCAAATCAATATAACATAATTCAAATAATACACACTTTGAATTGAAATTGTAGAATTGAAATGACACACTTAGAATTGAAATTGCATGAAAGGAAATAACACACACTAAATAGAAATGGCAATAAAGGAAATAAGTAATTGCATTCAAACTGTAAATTATCAGAAACCATGAGCATGCATAAATGTAAAAGCCTCCAGTCAACCTAGTCAAGTGGGCCCTTGCTCTTCCTCTGGACAGAGGTAATCTCAACACCAAAGGATATTCAAAACAACATATAATATATTGATTCAGAAAAGTTCCATAACATACTCATTACATAACTGGCAAATAAATACTGATTATTATAAACTGTATTGCAGATTACCAACATCAACTAAATACTAAATTATTCTTCAATGAGATGTCTATATAGACATATTCAGTTACACATCATGCAAAAATTGTAGGCATTGAGTTCTTCCACTAAAAATCCTATTAAAGTTCATTAAATCCTTTAGAAATGCTAAAAACAAGATCCATGTTTATAGGTTGTCAATGGAAAAAATCTTCCATGACTGCATGACAGCTCCAGACTCGGACTCCTTAATTACAATTCCCCACATTAGCAGTAAATGTCCACTATTATCCTACACATGTCACCACATTTCACTCACAGAGGTGATTAGTGGGTGGTTCTACGGTTAACAAGTTGAATGAAACAAAATAAGAGAAATGCATTGAACTTACTAGGATATAACTACATAAATCATCTGCATGCACTAATTAATCATTTTTAATGACAAATCAATAATCACATACATGATATAAACAAGTAAAATAATTCACTCATCATCATGTTCAAAAGTGTTTGCAAGATTATTGAATACCCACATGATGTCATAATCTGCCCTTGCCTCAAACTTTTCCATCTCAATATTTTTCATCTCATCTTCCATTAATATGGCCTCTATAATTGAAGGGAAAGAATACCTTCCAATATTGATGGGACACTTGATGTTTGTCTTATGTTTTCCAGTAATTAGTTTGTGAACTAGTGTCAACTGTCTTGCTAATTCACACAAGGCCATTTTCTCATCTAAATATTTGGGAAACTTACATGGTTGGCCTTCAAATCCAATGACCCTGATGTATGTAAACTTCCTATATTGAATGAAATAACATCCATAATCCATTATTGTTTTCCTAGCCTCATATGAAATCCTATAATGTTCCCATTCTAGTTTAAACAAGCATATAATAGGTGCAAAAAATACATCATTTACCAATCTTACATTTCCTTCCCAATTGCTCAATTGTAATTGGAGAAAAATCTCATGCATTTGGCATTTTTTTAAATCAACACGTGGCACAAGGCCAGGGAAATGTGTGTGGCCTGCAATGTTGTAGATCAGGTATGTCATCATGTAGAATTTGAGTTCTCCAGTGCCACCTTAATATTTGTTCTTAATTCTAGCATATGATCATGAAGTGCTTCTGTAATGAAGGTTGCCCAACAAATGTTCTCCTTCTTCTCCAAAATTATCCACATATAGGTGCACATCCACTCCTTGAATTCATTCGTTATTTCTAATCCATCCATTCGACTTAACAATACCATCACATCCTCTTCTTCCTCAATGAATTGTGCCCTAACAAGTCTTTTAGGGATTCGAGTGGTTGCTTTTTTCTTTATTAAAATCCATTTGGTATTTATAAGCCAGGCATAGTCCTTTTTCTTAGCTTCATAATAATGTAGGGCTAAGTCAATACCCAGGGTTATTAGATTTTTAATCATAGGAAATTTTAGCATTATCCTTATGGTTGTGGGTGTCAAATTTAATACCACTTCACCACTTCCATCCAATACTTCTCTCTTCTTTGGATCATAATTCATGGCACATAGTATTACTAGTTATGGGCAGTGTACTGAGGGTGGAATAACACTAGCTAAAGAAATATTTCTAGCTTGAATCACCTCCATTAGTTCACTCTTATTTGGGCTATTGACTCTTTGTAGGAATTCATCTAGGTCAGCATTCATCAAATTTGTATCTGTGATTTTTTCTAGATCACTAGTAATTCTGGAAGTAACAGGAAAAACTGACAGCATGGTCTTCATCTTTAATGCCCTGGTTTTACTTTGAGTTCCCTTGTAAATGAATAAGAGTACAGAAGCATCTTAGTTCTTACCGATTTTCAAGTGAATATCTGTGCAGTTTGGCTCTGGTTCAAAGACTTTTCAATCTCTGGTTCTCAATTTGTGTTTTGCAATCAATATCATGTTGTTCTCCAAGAAATTCTACTAACAATGGCATTCAGATCTCAGCAAACGATAGCAAAAAAATTAATGCATTTGAAAAATTCAAAGTTCCTCCAATATTTATGCAAAAAACACATTAATGGTGGCATTCATTAATGCATTGCATCATGGCCCTCCATTTTTCTTTTCCCAATTTTAATATGAATCATCCATGTGGAATAGCCTTATGTAATGTGGGCTCGGGGAAACTTTTTGTAATTTTGTATCATTTTTTAAATGCAAATATGTTTAACTACTTGACCCAATCACCCACCCTATATTTCCATCTTTAGTTTGACATGTGCTTGTATCACAACAGTGGCAGAGCTGTGGGCCATTTCGGAATATTTGTTCTCTTTCTCAATTGAACCCAAAGTTACCAATTTTCTTCGATGACCCACGTCCCCACTCTTTGCATGAGAAACCTCCATGTGTCCTTGGCAAGTCTCAAGAGCTTCTTTGCACTTTTATACTTTTTCACCTTAGTGTCAATAAATACAATCAGGATTCAATACCCCGCATTCAACCAACTTGTGACATGTGTACTTCTTCGGAGGTGGAGTCAATTTCTATTTTTGCATTTTTTTACTATGAATATTCAAATGAATATTTTTCAGGCCTCGAGGCCAAGTTAGCAAATTGTTGATGTTATGCAATTGTTGTAACTTTTCAACTTAAATATGTCAAACCGCAACCAACTAGAAAATGCCACGTATCATGGGGCAACAGAGCCAAACATGAAATTTGCAACACAACTTATATAGAGGTATTTTTCATGATTTAAAACCGATTCACAATCAATTTTTTCCAAGGATTTTCAAGAGCAATACGTCGAACATGATCCTCGACTGAAAAAGAGGATAAATAACCTAAACACGGTATTTTCATATGGATTTAGCATGACGTTAACATTTGAATTTGCATTTTCACATGGGTTAACCAGAAAATGTAAAAAAATTGAAATTGCGTACAAGTCAGAGGGGGTGAGAGTGATTCGAGCACCAACACAAGGTTCACAAGGGGTTTATTCATGTTTGAAGGTCTTGTAGGTGCATGCCAAGCTTAGTCACAGGCCTCAAGTCAAGCCATTCTTCATGTGTAAACTATATTTGCAATCAACTTGAGATAGTTTGATCTACATGAAGGGTTTATGGATTGCATGGTTCCACTTGAACATCTTGGTAGGTTTGGTGTCAAGGTTCAGTAGCTTGTGTAGCAGGTTAGTACAAGAATGATAAAGGTAATGCCTAAACATTTATGCTTTCTCTTTTCCTGGTACAAGTTTTTCTAAATTAAGTATGTTGAAGTAATAGGTCTACAAACATTTTGAGAGGCTCTATAGGATCTTTTCATCCTTCAAGATTCATTTAAGAGGTTCTTCAAGCACATAAGATAGGTTATAAGCTGATTGTTACTACATTGGTAGAGTTCATTACACTAAAGACTGTATTTTTTATTGTTGGGTGCAAGTTGGAGTTGTTCATGGTGTCTAGGTAACTTAGAAAGGTGAAGAATGAAAGTGAGCAACCTGTAGAGTATTACACACAATTAAGGAATATCAAAGAAAGACTAAATGAATTCAAAAGCATAGTATTAAACCAACCACAGAAGTGCATCATCTAAAACTACAACAAGATCTATTAAATACTAAGGTTTGACACTTTGGGTAATTGATTGGTTTGTTCATCTTCTTGAGATTTTTGTTTTGAAGAAGATATTGAGTCACTCTCAAAGTCAAGAGGCATGAAAACCATTCTCATCTCATGGAAGAAGTGCAAGGGCCACTTATTTTTCTTGTTGATCTCACTAAGGAACATGAAGAGTCAATAGTATTTGAACAATTTTTGAAAGAGTCTAGAATGAATGAAGACAAGCCTTTAGAAGATAAAAAGACAGACTATTCACTATTGAATTGAGTTTTAGTTGAAATTTTAGTGAATGTATATGAAGAGTCTTTTGAAGTGTGAAAAATACAAAGAAGGGAATGTGAATCATAGTCTTATGAAGTCATATTGTTGAAATACATATAATTGTGGTCTTGAAACACAGAAAGTGTATTGAAATTGAAGTTGTGAGCTCAAGTTAGCGTGAAGCAAAAATAAGTTTGAAAGGTAAGAAGAAGAACAGACAAGATCAAGAATGAGAGAAATCAAAGAATTTTAAGAGTTTTTGAAAGATTAAAAGCAAATTGAATGGTGTACAAAAGGGAGAATGTTTCTTTCTTGTGAAGTTATTTAAAACCCCCCTTTATCTTTTGTTGAAGAAAACTTTGCTATAAAGTAAAACCTCATGGGCTTCGCCTAAAACCCATAGAAGCCTCTTCTAGGTTTGTAGCTGGTTGTAGTAGATTGTAGTAGATGATGTTTTTGTATTAATAATTGAATGAAGAAAGCATACTTGATGTTGTCTATTGAATTTAGTATTATGTTGTGATCTCTTGATTGTACAATTACAGATTGTTGTTGTGGATCAAATCTATGTATTTTGTTTTGATCATCAATAAAGAAAGGCTCAATTTTTTTTTGTGTATTCTTGTTTTTTGTATTTCATAATGGAATATATCAAATGATGATCAAGCACATGTGATTCATAAGGTTGTATATTCATTATTTGAAGTAAAAAAGTAAAATTTTATTACATGACCGATTCAACCCCCCTCTTAGTCCCTGTCAATTCTAACATAAATAACCTGGCCTACAAAGTCCGGTGCAGAAGAAAAAATTCCTAGCTCATTCACAATGAATCCAAACCATAAATCAAGATGATCACATACCAGTTGATTCCCAATGCATCCGAACTAGAAAATATTATTATTCATATGGTTCCTGAGTGAGAAAACTAGCAATTGAGTATTGTCTTTGGCATATTTCTTGTATTTATTTCTTTCTCTCTGGTCTTGCACATCCCACAGCCCAGTCTGATCTTCCTTTCTTTATCTTTATTGACTCTAGACACCAGTGCCCAGGTGCCCTTGTCCCCTCTAGGTTTCCCCGGCCTATTAATATCTTGCTCACCTCTTTTGGGAATCTTGTCTTCTTATGAGTTGGCCTTTTAGTTGTCAACTGTGAAATTTAAACAAGGGAGTCGTATAAATACAAAGCTATGTGACCATAATAAAGGTCCAAGCTCCAAGTATCTATCATCATCACTTAAGGTTACATCCAAAGGAATTGTAATAGAATCAAAGGCATCCATATATCACTCATTCAAGGTAAAAGGGACTGTATTTTATTCATACACACATAGGAGGGGAAGTTTATTTTTTCATCCACACATATATTTACATTTCTAAATCTTGTTATCACTCGTTATCAAGTGTGTCTTACATAATATAATGAATCCGAACCAGAAATCAAGATGATCACATACCAGTTGATTCCCAACGCATCTGAACTAGAAAATAAGATGATCCAATACCATTTTATTCCCAATGAATTTGAACTGTAAAATAGAAGAAAAATAATATCCACCATGTCCACCAAGTAACAATATCCCGACTTACAAAAACTAGTGCATAATATCATATCTCCAAAATTTTCCATCCAATGAGATGCACTCTCAAAAATGGCTCCAAACGGAATCCAAACGCTCAAGTGACTTCCGCAACACAAAAAATCATCACAACATATCAAAAATGAAAAAAAAGGTCCATAAGGAGCGTCTCATAATTCTAGTCAACTCTCTAGTTTAGCCAAAGATCCATAAATGCTCCTAAGTTCCTGTAAAATCTAGATTTACAAAATTGCCTTGAAAGGCCTAAGCACAATAACAGACCTATCACAACATCCCCAAAACAAAATAACAATATGTCCACTAGGAGCATATCGGAATTGCAGACAACTTTCCATTTTATTTTGAGGCCCAAAAACGCACCTTAAGTGCTTTAAAATTGACCTTTTACAAAATAGCCTCAATAAGCCTAAGGCCCAAGCATAGACCTGTGTTGCAACAAATACTGAAATGCCCTATTTATACATTAGTCAGCCTTCATGGCATGGAATAAAGGATTAATTTTGGTATGTGGGTGGTTGGGGGTTAGAATCTCTCCAACCACTCCATCGCTTTACATTTATACCTTTGGGAGTAATCCCACATTGATGGGATTTAAAAGTGGCGGTGGGTTTAAATGTAGAGGTGTCACCCATATTAAATGTGGGTTAGGCCACGTACCTCCTTTTTTACTACCCACATTTTAAAATACAAATATTCCATGTGTCCAAATGCAGCCATGTCACATGTCCAAATGCAGTTATGCCACATGTCAACATGTGATTTTTCCACTTAGTGCATCCTTCACTCGTTGACCACCAATTGACCGAAATTTGACTAGTCATAACTTTTGCATACAGACTCGTATTTTGTCCATTAAAAATGTGTCAGAAAGGTCTTGACGATATCTATGTAATGGTGTTGACTCCATATGATTTAAAAATCATGCATTTTTCCACATGTCACTTCTTCATTGGCCAATTGATCATGCCGAGTACGAACGTTGACCAAGATTTGACCAGCGATAACTTTAGCATACATACTCCATTTCCAACATTCCATGTACCATCAGAAATATATTTTAATTCTATACCACACCATCATGGTTTAGGGAGATTTACAGAAGTCCTAAAGTCCCAAAATGTCCTCCGGATGTATATATCAGTTTGAGAACTAAGTAGAGATAATGAGATGTTAAGAGCCTTTGTGAGTTTGTCTTGCCAAGAATGGATTTTCCCCTCAAAGGAGGTTTTCCAAGTCCAGGGGAATATTTTTTTAGCCAAGAAGGAAGTCATTCAAAGTTGGTATAGATGTTAAATATTGAAAAACTAGGGCATGAAGGTATAATTTGCTGACTTGGAAATGATTTCTTGAGAGGACAAGTCTAAGAGGTGGTCTATAGTCAATATGAAGACAAGTAAGAGGAATACACTCTTAGAGGGATCTGTTTCAATGCCCAAGATAGGACCATGAATCCAATTTGTTTCCAGTTTGATTCATGAAGATAGAGTACAATCCTAGGGGAGCCTGTGAACAAGTAAGTCTACCTACGCTCATTATTGTAGTTTAGTTGTCATTTCATTCATGTCACATAGTCAGGTTACCTTTCTCATAGATGTTAAAGGGGGGGAGAGAACAAGGAAACATGAAAAAGAGTGTTTGTAGGTGTAGGTATTATTGGTGGTAGTTTTCATTAATGAAAAAGGGGGAGATTGTTAGACAACATAGTCATGTGTCTTCATTGATGTCAAGTGGTCAGTGATGTCATATGATGTCCAAGGTATTTAGGTGTCTTCTCAATTTGTCCAAGTGTTGTCATTAGATGGCAAGTCATGGGTTCAGGTGTTCAAGCATGTTCTAGGTGCATGGTCAAGCAATTAAGTTGTGTTAATGTATTATCCAAAGGTTGTATGAAGGTTTCATAAGGTCAAACATGGTCAATGAGATGTGTGTGACGTGTAATGTGTCTGCAATAGGTCAAAATTTTCAAATTCTTGAAGAGTCAGGTACTTCTAGGCTTAATCCTAGTCTCAAACCAAGCAGGTTGGCATGGAAACATGATAATTGGATCAAGGAAAAGTAGTTAAAGTATGGTTGGATAATTATGAGCTAGAAAATTATGTATAGGAGGAGTATCATGTCAAGGATCGTGCTTATAGGGCATGAAGATTTTCATTTTGAAGCTTTTTAGGTAAGACATGCCTAATAGGTAAGTGAGGGTGATGAGCCAAGGCATGAGCATAATATGATGGTATATGAGATGTAAAGAGATTCAAATGTGCATAAGGAGGTGATTTGAGCACTTATATAGGTTTTATAGCACAATTTCTCATAACTAAAGAACTAATGTTGCACAAATGAGATGGGACAAATATTTTTAGAGAAAACTACAGAAAAAATTCATTAGATGATCCAGAGGATATTTTGGTCTTTATAAGCTTCCTAAACCTACCTAAACCCTGACCACGTTGTAGATTGTTCTGAGACCTTTTTGAAAGGTATACAGAACTCCAGAAATAGAGTTCAGATGCAGAAGTTATCACCGATCAAAATTTGGGTTTGAAAATTGGTCAAAGGTGGTCAACTGACGAATGACGCATTGACACGTGGCAAATTGGAAAAAGTAAAAAAAGGGTAAAAGATGCATTTTATCCTCCAGTCTTCAAAAAAAGGTTTAAAATTTGGTGGGCCCCACTATTTGTTGGTTGGGGGCCCTCAGCCATGTTCAACACACTCTTTTGGGGGAAGGTTGCCTTTGCTGCATTTTATTCATATTGCCATTATCACCATTTTTCTTATATATGCTTAATATCTCTTTAACATTGTTAATGTGGGATTATATGTTGCAGAGATAAAATTTTGCATTACAGAGTTTATGTTGTTCACTAACTTGCATTATGTATAGCTCAAGTGATCTATATTTTAGCTTGGTGGGGCAATTAGCTCCCCACCAAGTTGATCAAATTACCATCCTCAGTGACTGCGAAAAATGCCTTATATCTCAGCGAGAATATAACTGCCCATAATTTAGGCTTGGTTTATTATATGACGTGGACCATATTATCCACAAAATAGCCAACCATACAACTCATCGATCCACATTGAAGGATGGTTCAATGAAACAACGAATGCATCTATAAGGGAGGGTAGATCAACACAACTTTTCCAACACTTGGTACTCAAACCAATCAACTCAGTCCTCACAGTGGGAAGTTCGACTAATGCACGAGGTGCATTACATGTGGTAACAAAATGTTGCTGGCATGGCCGAAGCCATGGTGAACGCAGACCATTTGCCCTAATTTAAATGCCAATTCCACCCAACCTCGCGTGGATGTGGGATATCTCCCACATAGACTATCAAACGCCTCGACACAAAAGGATGTAAATGGGATTCAAACCGTGGACCTGGTGTGTATGTAGGAGGTTCCCAACCAACTCACCAAATGGATCTGAAGAGTTGAAAAATGGCTCACTGTTATTTAAACATCACAGGTTGTAAAACTGTGTTAAGGCAGGAAGGGGGCAAATTGCATTTAACCTCATTTTTGGAGTGCTTAGAGGCTTGGCCAAGGTGTATAAATGAAATTTTCTCATAATTCCAGGAGGAATCCAAATATGTGATTTTTTTTCATGGAATTATTTGAATCTTCATTTTTAGATGTTTTTCTAGCACAGTTGCAGGGGATTGCATTGTGAATACACTATAAGGGCCACAGATGGACTTGTGAACGGTATTCTCGTAAATTGCAGAGATCCCAAAGTCTGATATCAGCCCATTTACAGGTTTCAAAGGTATATTGGTCATTAGTGAAGGTAAAAATTATACTTCATTGGATTTAATAGATTTATTCAATTTTCATGAACTCTATTATCAATTTCGTTTTGTGGATGTTTTTATTTCAGTTTTGATGAAGCTTTTGATCAGATAAAATCAGTAATATGGATTTTATTTATTTGATTAAGAAATTTATAGTAAAACAGGTAAATGCACTTAATTTAACTTTTACTATCCATAATCCATGATGGAATAAGCTAATGTACATTTCAATTTTAAGTTTAAAAATTAGTTTGAGGTGCATATATAACAAGGAATTAGTCAATTTTGGAGTGTTCAATTCCGTAAAATTGATGTTAATTTTGAGATCCTTGTAAATGATTAAAAGTGAAAAAAAATTAACACCAGTTTTTGGATCATTGAAATTCATGGAGGAATGATTTTTGAAGGTGTGGTCAAAATTTTAAGACCTAATACGGTGTTTTGTGCAAGTTATTCAAGTTTTACCAAAACCATGTTTAAAAAAAATGCAAACTAAGAACCTCAACTTATTAACACTCAAAAAATATTATCAAGCCTCCTTCACATAAATCATAGGAATTTTTGAAGAGCACTCAGATACATAACTTTTTCAAAATGTTTCAGGTCAAAAGGAGTAAAGAAAAAAATGTTCTATTCATTTTACTAATAGTAATCTTCTCTCTCCAAACATCCTTTCTAAAGCTATGGACATGAAATTGAATTTTTTGACTCCCAATCAGGTTTTCAAGCTGTGAAAACATCTCATGGGTATAGAATACTCATTCTATATCATTTTGTGGTAGTTAGCCTTTTCAAGTATGAATGTATTGTATGGATTGTACCTTTGTGCAAACAATCTTGTCTTTGATGGTCCCAAAGTGAATCTCTAGGTTTGAGAGATTTTGTATGAGATGTAATTGGTGTTCTAAGAGGTTTTAGGAATGCTCTGTGTACCTTTGATTTTTATTGAGTTAATTTTCCACTCTTATAGTTGAAGGTAATTTTAGAAGAACAAGTTTGCATGTGCATGCTTTGAAGATCTTGCAAGTTTGGACTAGTCTCCATGAAAGGAATCAATATATGGCATTGATAAGTGGCACACCTCACTCAAACTCCTATAAATGAGTTGATAAATTCATAATAATATGATTAAAGTGTGCATTCTTTGTCATTCCTCAAGCTATAAATCATATGAATACATGTTGCATGCAGTTTGCAAAGTCACCCAAAACTGTGATCTCAAGCTTGTCTACAAGATGGTTGAAAGGTTGAAGGAAGGAGTCTTCAAGAGTTTTTGTGATGAATATCAAGAACATATCAGTGGTGTAGATCTCCTTAGTACCCGTAAAATCATGAAAATATATTAGCTTCACAAATTCATAGATTCATCAAGTTCAAAATTATATTTTCTTGTGTGTGCACCTAGAACTCAAAAATGTGGGCACCTACGTGCTTTAATGAGATGTGTAATGAAATGCCGAGTATAATGGGATGGTCAAGAGATCATGGAAAAAAATTAATAGCTTATAACATGCTTGCATGAGAAGGAAAAGTTTCAACCTATTCTTCTTGGCCACAATAAATATTCCAACGTGAAAGATAAGACAAATCAGTATTTTGTCAGTTATAAAATTGGTTGATGGGGTTAGATGGAATTTTTTCAGATGTGGTTGGTTGTCAAGTAGTTGTAAAGGCTTCATACCTCATCATTTGACCTCAAGGAATATTAAAATATCCCGCAGATCATGAAGATGTAACTTATGCATGTCAGATGTAAAAAGATAAGGTTTGAGGTAGCTTTGTGAAGACATTTTCATTTCATTTTACGTATGGATATCTAAATTATTTGAAGAGTATTTGTAATTGAAAGGTCAAGGGTCATATCAAGAAGTTATTTTTGCTTATAAAATCTCTTTTTTGAGCATGTAAATCTTATTGATAGGAAAGATAGTTGAGTGCTAGTTTGGAAAAAGTGAGAAGAGTGAAAATGTGTTGAAACCATGGCAAATTAGGAGAAGAGAAGAGAATAAAAGTGAGTTGAAATAGTGATCACAATATGTTGGTGTAAGCAACCAAGTGATGAAGGTGATAAAATTTCTTATGAAAAAAGTCTGAGTTATTACTCAGTAATTTGGGAGTGGGTGCTTCCTTGCAAGTAGGTTATTACAAAACAATAGTCAAGTGGGCGCTTGACCTTGTATTGAAGTAGGTGCTTCAAAATTGAAGTGGGTGCTTCAAGTTGAGTGGGTTTTCACAACATGGTGAAATCATTGTAACTTTATAGGACAATTTTCTAAGTTACTTCTCTGGCTTCAGTGGGCTTTTATCCCTTGATTGGTTTCCCACATTAAATATTATCTCCCCATGTGTTCATGGGTGTTTTTTTCTCTTTCTCTCTCTCTCATGATTCAATATTCATATTCCATCATAGTTAAGACAATTTAATTTTAGATGATTGAATAACTATAAATTGTTTCAGAAGTTTGAATATGCACGGATTCACCCCCCTGCCCTCTCAGTGCCTATAATTCCTAACACATAACAAGTTAAAGGCATGTCATCTTACTACATTTCTACTATAAGATAAAATCAAAGGACATAGTGCTTTGATTCTGCCATATACGTCTTGTAGTTATCAGAAATGGGAAAAGAGGGTTTATCAGAGGACAATATATTATTGATAATATCATAAGTGTTTTTTAAGACTTGGAATGGACTCGTATTTCTCGACAGTAGACCATTTCCAAGAAGCCACATTTTTTAAAAAAACTTACAATTGTACTAAATGGGCCTTTGATCTCGTTATGTTATAAGCTCTTGGGTTATGATATTTCTTCATCTCAATTTTGCAGACTCTCTTCTTTGAGGCCTTGAATTTCATATGTTTCAATGGTTAGTTTAGACACCGGGGTGTAGGTGGGTTTAGATAGTGTGCACATCAAGACATTAAACCGATCATTATAAAATCATAACCTGAGTCCCTATAGACACAAATCACGCACTTTGGTACATTTCTAGGTCCTAATCACATATTATTATTCATATGGTTCCTGAGCGAGAAAACTAGCAATTGAGTATTGTCTTAGGCATCTTTATTGTATTTATTTCTTTCTCTCTAGTCTTGCACATCCCACAGCCCAGTCTGATATTCATTTATTTATCTTTATTGACTCTAGACACCAGTGCCCAAGTGCCCTTGTCCCATCTAGGTTCCCCCGGCCTCTTTATATCTTGCTCGCCTCTTTTGGGAATCTTGTCTTCTTATGATTTGGCCTTTTAGTTGTCAACTGTGAAATTTAAACAAGGGAGTCGTATAAATACAAAGCTATGTGACCATAATAAAGGACCAAGCTCTAAGTAACTATTATCATCACCTAAGGTTACATCCAAAGGAATTGTAATAGAATCAAAGGCATCCATATATCACTCATTCAAGGTAAAAGGGACTGTATTTTATTCATACACACATAGGAGGGGAAGTTTATTTTTTCATCCACACATATATTTACATTTCTAAATCTTGTTATCACTCGTTATCAAGTGTGTCTTACATAATATATTCCTGGGGCATGAATTATACACACATGTACAAGAACTACATGGAGTCTAAGATATAGTTCAACACTCAATTGTAAGTTCACTCTGTCAAGTGACCACCAGGGTCAGCCTGACTCCCCATTTGCATCTTGATTTTTTAGGATTTGATGTGTTTTGGGGTCTTGTAGGTTATCTTTCTCTTTGTGGGTTACAAGAAAACTCTATGATCATCCATTGATATATAGGTGACCAACATCAAAGGTTAGTGACCACCTTGTGATACAAGAAAAACTAGATTCTGAGATTTTTTGTAGTCACAGGCACCTGGCAGATGTCCTTGATGCCTAGGTTCCCTCACCTCAGTCTAAGCACCCTAGTTCAAGCTCATCCAACAATTACAAAAAATTTTGAGTTTGGTTGCGACAGTCTCCTCCTCCTGTTCATCAATTTTCTAGTCCATAACACTTTAGGATTTATTGTTAAATAAGATAAGTCTTTTGTTCCCTCTCTTTCACTTAGGGTTTAAATTTCCATTAGCTTATTACTCATGTCAAATCTATGCTTTAGCATTTATTTATCATATGTGACTTTGCTATATAATAGGGTTTAACATTAAAGTTTATATTTGTTAAATAATTTGGTGAATCCATCTCATTCAAACACTCTTAGATCCTCATCTCATCACTTATTTCATTTTCCTAGGATTCTCTTATCATGGATATCTCAATTCATGATTTCTTTCTAGCCAATCTTGATTATAGAGCTAAAATCATTTCTCTCTTGGATAATACTTGCATTCCTTATACTACTCATCTAGACATAGTATATCATTCATTCTTAGATGTATTTTTTCAAAAAATTACTTTTCCATCTGATATAGATTCCAATATTTCCATTTATGACAATGATCATCCCCTATATATATTGTCTCGCATCTATAGCATAGCTATTAAGCAAACTATAATTGATAATAGATATGATCTCAATATTTTTACTTTATCACTCCTTCATAATATTGTCATTTCCTCATCCAATGTTATCCCATACTCCATTTCTCTTTGTGTATATGATTATTCTTCGTGTCCATGTATAAGCACTATTACTTTACCTATCACAGTCGGGCCAAAAATTGTTCTTATGGTATTATTTTTTATTAATTTACTAGTTTAGTACAATTACTTACTTGGTATGCCATGGCTTCACACTATGCAAGTAGTGCCTTCTATATTTCATTGGTGTGCTAAATTCTTACATAAAGGCTTTGAATATACCATAGTCACTAATCATGAGCCATTCAAAAAAATTCTCCTAGATCCAACCACTACATTACCTACTCCAACTTCTGCTACTGCTATGCATCTCGTTGATGATCAACAACCCAAGGACTATCTTGTCAACTTGCCTCCACTTGAAGGAACTATTTGTGCATTAGACATCGTCTCATCCAATTCATCTACACCCGCTCCTACTAATGCTATGGTACTTTTTTAGGGGTTTTTCCATACATTGGATGAAATTTCACCTTCCTCATCTTCTCATGAGAAACTAGCATCTGTGCTTCCTCCTTTCACATACACTCTTTTATTGAATAAATCTTATTGGAAACACATTCCATTTGATCCCACTTTATCTAAAACTATTTTCACATATTATGGATTGGCTCGGGTAGGATTCACACTAGATGATCACCTCCCAGCCTCACTCTCCTCATCTCTAACAAGGATATGTTTGCATCACTACTACTTATAGCCTCTGCGTCTTCCATTTATCAATCTTTGTTGTACACAATTCTCCATTTACTCTTGGGAAGTCTTGGCTTGACTACATTGGAGGCACTTTAGATCCTAATCATATTGACATCACATATTCCATGCCTTTCAGCTATGTTTCTATTTTCAATGATTCATTTCTCAGCTATACACAAAATATTACTTGTTGGTATGCACATGGATTTCGACTACCACCTTTCACATATGAATAATATGCAATGGGCATGTACAATTTATGTCGCAATGGCTCCTTACATGATCAACCACATACTATTTCTTAACAGGTCTTTGAAGGGTCTCCATTTGTCTTTGACCATGACAATGATGATTTCTTAGATGATGTTACTTGATTAATCTTCACATCATACACTTGGGTGCATCATGTTTACTTATCCCTCCTAGCATCATCAGGTGTCTCTCATTTATACTATTGTGCTTTGTGATTCACATCTAGTCTTTCTCATTCATTTTGCATACATTGATACACACAACTTGTATCATCATTACCCTATGATGCACTCTTGTGATAAGGTTCACACTTGACTGTTGAGGGCACATTACATTCATGAACCTCACATAATACACACATCACACTCCACACTTTACAACACATATTCCTAGCACATTATTCTCATGCATCACACTACCCTATGACGCACTCTACTTTGACGATTCATATTGGACTACTGAGGGTCTAAATCTATAATGAACCTCACCATATTCACACTTTTACACTCTGTGCTTCATTGATCTATCTATCTAGCACACAATTTGGCATGCTCTTGTTATATGGTTCATTCTTAACTATCAAGGGGTCTTTTATAAATTAACCTCATATCATACATATTCATCCACATACGCTCGGGGGGCATGTTGTCCCTATCACACTCACATTGCATATCATTCCATGTTAATCATTCATGACATACTACATATCATGGTTGCACATACTCTTAATTTCTTATACTAGTTACATGTACACTTTGTTTCACATGCTAGACAAATACTTATTATGGCATTATCTTTTTACATACACACATGTGCGTTCACTTGTTCTCTAGTTGTGAACGCAAACTTTATATATATCGTTACATGTGGTATGGAGCTATAAATTATGGTCCTTAATTGTAAGATTTAAGCATGTTTAACTCCTTTCTAGGACTTTTTTGTTTCCTTCTTGCTTGTTTTTTTTGTTCCTCCTTTTGTAAAGGCCCCTGGGAGCCGATCCCTATTTTTACCGTATCTAATAAAAAAACATGTGGTATGGATGCTTAGCATTGTACCTCTTATCAGTTCCACTAATGATCTTGGTAGAATACATTTCTACTCTTACACATATCATGTGTTATTGTTTCATTATTTACTATTTCATATCCTTACTAGCACACTATGTTATATCGGATCATACATTCTTTGACATACTTCCTATCTTTCTAACATGCTAATGGGTGCTTCATGTGCATCATTTTCTTTGTAGGAACTATTTTCCAAGATAGTTTTTTGATACTTTTGTTTTCATTGTTTTCCATTGTATGCCATTGTTTGTGGGATTTCCCCTATGTCTTGTTTGTTCATTGTTTGTATGCTTTTGGCCGCTTCAGCCCTGATTTCCTTGCAAAAATCTAAGTGATGTTCCATGTTTGAAACCCACTTTTCACAGTCTACATTATCTTCTTTCTTGCTAGCTTACACTTTATCTTTTATATTCATATTTGTCTTGTTTGCACTAACAAATGTTACTAGTCACTTTGTTTGCATGTGACTTGGTTTATACCATGCACATTCCCTCCCCCCTATAAGGTATCAGTTTCAGATTACGATCTAGTCCTCTCCTTTGGGCCATATTCTCCTAGTGACATTGCATGCACCTCAAATGAGGGGGAATAAATTGGGTGAATTTAGAACCCCATACAACATCTCAGAGCTTTAGTATATGCATGCACATTATAAGAACATAACAAAGTTATAGTTACAGAATGGCCTAGACTTTGACTTGAGTCCTTAGTTCAGCAAAAACACAAGCGCCTGGATACAGACATTAGTGTTTGGGCACACCTGATATTTCCTAGGTTCCTATGAATAGGGTCAGTTACAATTACTTTCTTATATTGGTATAGTTTTTAGCAGTCAACAGAGAAGTTTTCATGGTACAGACACAGTCCTCTAGCAATCAAAATGCATTCTATCTCCTTTTTTTCTATTTCCTTAGATTGAACTGGAACAGACATGGAACAAAGCAAGATCACATTATCTACAGTGGTGTATATTTTTGAGAAGAAATCAAGGATGTAAAATAACACTAGACCTTTCTTCCCAACACTCTTCTATCGTGGTGTTATGTCACCCAAAAAAATCGCACTTTGTGTGAGATCACCCAAAAGACTTGTTCTTAGTGTGAGATCTTCCAAAAACCCTCCTCTTGGCATGAAATCACCCAAACACATTGCTCTTGTTATGGATTAGGTACACGCTTTCCTTTTTACTACTTTTTCACATTTACATACTTTTACACACTTTTTACAGAGTTTTCATAGCGCATGACTTTGACTACTCTTTTTCTATTCTTTTACAAATTCATCCTTAATAATTAATAAGAGTTATCCCTACATCAAGGTACAATACGACATGACACATATACTTCACCCCTAGGGTCACTTCCACTTTCTTAGCTTCCACCCTTCATTTTTATCATTTCACGTTTTTTCTTGTCTCTTCGGCACGCTTTCACCATTAATCTACATGGTTATTAGGTACACATCTCTTATCTACTTTATGTTATTGGGTATTCAATCAACAACATAAAGTGGGGGGAAATGTAGACACAAAATTACGCACTTGGGTACATTTCTAGGTCTTAATCACTATTTACTATTCATATGATTCCGAAGAGATAAAACTAGTAATTGATAATTGTATTTGGCCTCTTTCTTATCTTTCGTGTTTTCTCTCTGGTCTTACACACCCCACAGCCCATTCTGATCTTCATTGATTTATCTTTATTAAATCTGGACACCATCACCTAACTAGGATGTTAGTGCCCTCATCCCCTTTAGGTTCCTCCAACCTCTTTGTATCTTGTTCGCCTCTTTTGGACCTCTTTTATCTTTTGGGCATCTTGTTTTCTAATGATTCAGAATCATGTAAATACAAAGATATGTGACCAAAATAAAGGACCAAGATCTA